>CANNZV010000165.1:144809-551063 GCA_947561585.1 Caprella mutica
GAAAACTTTTCGAGTTCTTGAGCTACAAATGGCCTTGACCTTGATCTTTAACCTTTGACCTGATCGCTCCCAAAATCTAACAATATTACAGGTTATTCGTTTAAATAAGCTAGGCAATCTTCTTATGTGTACAAAATTTATTTAAATTTAACGTTTTAGTTGAAAAATATAGCATTTACTCTTTTAATCTTGACCTTTGACCTCAAAGTCTTCAGCTGACACAAGATTTATTGGAACAAATAATTTAGATTTACTATTGGTTGGAAAATTAATATTTACTATACTACTATTATAAATAAGGATAAGGGATATATTTGAGCTGAAAATCTGAAACAGGTGCGTTAGACAAAGAAAAAATATATATATAAAAGTACAAGAAAAGAAATCCTTATTTTGAAAAGTGAAATTGTTGTGTAGAGTTTAAAAATGTAATTTATTGATACTAAATTCACTACAATTTATTAATAATTACGTATAAATATTTATTAATTTTAATTTTTTACCAATATTAACCCTTTCGAGTCGGCTTTCGCGTATTTGATTTACAGCTCAAAAACTTGTTTATATAATCATTGGACATGTATCAATGGAACTTAATTGAAAAATTAGTGAAATTACATATAATTATAGAATTTCAGCTATGGGACACTGGTGTCCCAACAGACATTTCAGTCCCAGTCTCCTACCTAAGACACTTATGTCCCAGCAGACTGTAAAAAAATGATCATTTATAGAAATGAAAGTCTATTCGGACACATGTGTCCCAAGTTCGATCTTTGAAAAAGCCTCTTGGGACACCCGAGTCCTAGAATGAGAAGAATCAATTATATTTCATTATTTGAGCATAATTAATAAAATTCTCTGTACTGTTGGATCTCACATATATACTTACAAAAAATCAATACTTACGATTTATCAACAATGTATATCAGTCTAAATAGAAGAAAAAGAATAAATTTATGAACAATTCTGCGGGACAAATGTGTCCCAGGAGACTCGAAAGGGTTAATTATAGGTTCATAAAGTTTAGCAAATTTTAGTAGGGGTTAAACGTCTGCTTCTACCATATCGTTGACGTCAAAAGGAAATTAAATACAAGGAACTGGAGGAAGCAGTCAGAAAGGAAAATGACTCCATGAACAAAGTCACCAACCACTGTCGGTGACAAAGCTCATGGATTCAGAAAAGCTACTCCGTGAATGCCGTCACTTCACTTACCAAGGAATGTGACGAAACGGGACACAAGCACTGGTGGCTGCACTCAAACGGATGGAAGAGGAAAATGAAGAGGTGATAGTAAATGAAACCTAACATAAAATCTAAAACCTCGTATAGTTGAGGAGCATTACTCTAGCGTTATCCTCTAAAACTGCGAGTAGTAAGTTTTTCAAAATGATGAACATGGTAAAAATGAAAAAAAGACAATGCATAATTAATGCATAATCCTAATTACAACAGTTCGGGCCCTCTTCATTTTCCATTCACCACAGACACTTTCAGGATAGAGCCCCTTGACAGAGCTCAATTGAAGCATTTTGGTGTAAATATTTTACGTATTTTTAATTTTGTCAATTAAAAGTTACATATTAAAATGCTGGAACATATATGTCTAATTCGTAGTGAAAGGGCTATATTTTTCAAATAAATTTCTATAGAAATTAAAATGGTATGACTTAATACATTTTGGGGACGTCTCAAAAGTCCGACACCCCAATAGTCAGTCCGACAGTTACATCTTTCTGTATTATTATTTCTCGTTTTATTTTTTGATTGAAATAAAAATTATAATTAAATAGGTATAGGTACTAGACTACATATCATAATATGTAACATATATACATAAAATATATATACATAACTTATATGAACAATTCAGTAATTTTCCTTAATTTCATTTTTCTAATGTTATATATATTCCTATCTAATTTATAATAATATTATTAAAAGCTGTCCCTCATTCGATATCATCATTTAATGTAGTTTTTTTTTCGTATCCGCTAGTTGTTTATTAATAACCGGGCAGGACGACATATAAATTTGATGTTAAATCAGTAATAAACTACAAAAGTGTCTGACTAATAGATAGTAACTATACATTTTGATATTGATAATGCTGTGAAGCCTAATTGCCCATAATCATTGCAGTGTAATAACTTTGAATTAATATCAAAAAATCCTGACCAATGATCAAGGATAAAATTCGGTTTAATTCGGTACTCAGTGTAGTGTTATTTGGTATAACTATGTGTAATTCGGTATAATTTGGTGTAATTCGGTATAACCGTGTAATTCGAATTATACAGAATGTAATTCAGTATAATTCTGTGTAATTCGGTATTCGGTATAGTGTAATTCGGTATAATTTGGTATAATCAGGTGTAATTCGGTATTGATTATTGTGTAATATAGTGTAATTCGGTATTGAGTATAATGTAATTCGGTATTGAATATAGTGTAATTCGGTATAATTCAGTGTAATTCGGTATTTAGTGTAACCCGTAAATATAGGAGGAAATTAAGGATTGTTCGCACAGAAAATGTTAAAAATGTCCCATATTCTGGAATCTGCAGACTGGCTTGTAGATGTAGGGTCACGTCAGTCCAATTAATAAAGCAGGTCCAAACTCGCCATTTTAATGGCGAGTCTGTGACAATTATTTTGAGACCTTCAATTGCAAATGGCGAGTTTTTTCCATTTTTCTCCTATGCTACAATGTTATTTTGGAGAGAATTAATGATAATTTGATCATTTTGGAGAGAATTTGTTGAATTTTGGAGAGAGCTGGAGAGACAAATGGTGAGTTTATGAGACATACAATTTTACTTGGATGTCAGTTTGTATTTGGTGCACTGAACTCCTCTGACTTTTTCAAAAATCTGAGAAATAGCTGCTAACATTTTTCATCAATTTGTCTAGTCCTCCAACATTTTTCCAGTTTCTCCTCCAAAAATTAATGGTAATATAGGAATAAATAACTAAATATCCTCCGACATTCACATTGCATGAATTTTTTTTATTAGAGACATTGAATATATCTCCCGAGATATCATTGGAATTTACCACCAAATTATCCAAATACAATCTGGGCCGGTCACGCAGCGTCGCAGGTAAATAAATTGCAGCCTCTAACAACTGAAACATTATAGCTTCAAAACACAAGTCAAAACTTAAATTAATAAGTTATAGCATGCACTGTGCTTCTTTTGATAGCTATGCAACATTTTAATGTAATTTCGATTCAGTATATTTTATAGATTCTCTTGAGAGGACCGCTATTAAAAATTAAAGGGCCGCAAGCGCAATTTACTTGCGAGACCCTAGCTAGCCTAATATAAATTATTTAATGGTTACCTACAAAGGAATTCATTTAAAATCTCCTGCAGCTAAATTAATACATAGGAATTAATTCAAGATCTCCCACAGCCAGATTGCATTAGTTGCTGTCTAAGAGCCGCCATTTCACCAACAGGTTATTTGAAGAGCCGTGGGGATATCATATCTGAGACGTGGGATAAAAATTGCGAGCCGTGGGATAAAAATTGCGAGCCGTGGGATAAAAAATACGAGCCGTGGGATAAAAAATGAGAGCCGTGGGATAAAAAATGTGAGCCGTGGGATAAAAAATGTGAGCCGTGGCCAGATTGTATTTGGTGGTAAATTCCAATGATATCTCAGAAGATATTAAATTTCTCAAATAAAAAATTCCTGCAATGTCGGAGGATATTCGGCTATCAATTCCTATATTACCATTAATTTTTGGAGGAGAAACTGAAAAAATGTCGGAGGACTAGACAAATTGATGAAAAATGTTGGCAGCTATTTCTCAGATTTTATAAAAAGTCAGAGGAGTTCAATGCACCAAATACAAACTGGAGCCGTGGGATAAAAAATGTGAGCCGTGGGATAAAAAATGTGTGAGCTGTGGGATAAAAACTACAAGCAATGGGATATAAAGCGAGCCATGGTGGAAGGAGCAATTACTACCTAGATTTAGTTACTTATTATTTATTAACAGACCGGGAATATTTGATCAAGTGAAAATTCACATTTGATGAGCCGCAAAGTTTTGAAACTCTATATAAATGTCTTTTGGAAGACCGCAAGTTTCGAAAAAAATTCACTAAGAATGCAATCTGGTCCCACAGAGATATTAAATTTCTAAAATTTGGCTCTGTCGCTCAGATTGAGCAAACACCCCTGCCAGATCCTTAAACAATCATGAGGTGTGCAGTACAACAAACTACATAACAGACAATTATGTTGAAATCATTGATAGAATGTACAGTGGTGCGCCGCTCAGCTTTTAGTTACTGTTGGTGGATTGCTGTGCACTGTGTGCACCAGCGGTCCAGCACCACTGCCACCACATACAGACTGGCTTGAAAGTGTGCCTAAATCAATATGAACTCAAGAGTGCTTCATCTTCGTCGGGGCTACCTAAAGCTTTTTGTTAACCAAGGTGGTTTCTTCGTTTTGCCTGGAAATATCAATTAATAAAACTCAAGAGTATCAATTATGCCAAAGCGGCAGAGATTGGTTTGAATTATGTTAGATTAGTGTGGTGACTTCTCTAATAAATACTTGTGAGAAGTTAGCGAGCTGCGGAAACTAACGATAGGATTAGTTATCTAGTAATTATCGGTAGGTTCTATATCTTCGGTCATAATTCTTTATATACCCGACATGTCGTGGTTGCAGATTATTATTGAATATATTTATTTGAAACATTGACATTCAAACCAACAGTAAAATTAACTAAGCTTCGGTTACTTGAGAATTGAGATATCCATGACTTGTGAGAAGTAGTTTCATCACTTTCATGGAATGATGCAGTGCAATATGAATAGCTAAGAAATATAATATTTCTATTACAGTACTGCATGTATTTTCTATTCATATCTCAAAACAACAGCTCTGAGTTCCTTCATGAATTACTGAAACTTAACGATATTTTTGAAACATCACAAAAGGGCATAATTCAAATTCATTATTGCTACAAAAAATATCTTATTCCGATTGAAATGTCAACAGTCAGCAGAAAGAAATATTATGATAAAAATTAAAACAATGAAAGTTACAGATAAAAACTTGTTATCGCTTATACAAGCAAATATTTTCTATCTCCATTTAAAGGTCCCCACCAAACAAATTTGTTTATTACTTAAATCAACGAGGCTAATGTTTCTTATCATTTCACTGCAAACCCCATCAAATTTGATAGCATATTTTTAATTCTATATATGCTTTTAAAGATTTTTATAATTAAAACTCTACAAAACCTATTTTACTTCCGACTTTCTAATTTTCAGTCAGAAGAAGAAGAACGTGCATCATTTGTTTTGATTGTCAACAAGGTATTAGGTTTAATAAATTTATTTAATATTAGAGTAAAGGTATAAAATCGGATAAACTTATTATAAAAGCGTTTAAATACTTTAGGAAACAATAAATATTTCAAACGAAGGCCAAAAACGCATTGTTTGTTTAAAAATCTAAATTTACAATCAAAACAAAGAGTGTACAATCTTCTTCCTCAGCGTCAGGGTAGTGTCGTTCAAATGTTTCTCACAGAGTATTAAAAAACTTTAAAAACACAAAATAATAAAATAAATACTGAACCGAATTGTTTGCGGTTTGCGGAATAATGATCGTATACCTTAGTTCTATAATATTACTTATGTAATAAACTCATTTTTTTCCCGACCCTCGAGTCTGGAGAGGACCTTTAAAGGACATCTCTATGATTTGGAAAAATTTAGTTTATTAGATAATATTGTAAAATTAATGCCTAGAATCCTTTATCTGAGTATGAATTATATTTATTTCAGTTGTACGTGAATATTATTTTATATAATTTGAATATTTTTTTCTCTAATTCAAAGTGCCTCAATAGTAGGCAGGTATTAAACACTAATATCATGCTGAGAAAAAAAGTATTCCTCTCTTTGTTCTGATTCTCGGTAAGAATTCGTAAACAAAAATTTTAGTTGTAAATGAATTCCTAAAGACAATTAAAGGTCCTCTCCAGGCTCCAGGAAAAAAATGAGTTTATTACATAATATTATAGCACTAAGGTCTACGATCATCATTCCGCAAACCGCATACAATTTAGTTCAGTATATATTTTATTATTTGCTTTTAAAGTTCTTTTATACTCTGTAAGCAAGAATCGAGCGAATCTCCAACCTGACGCTGAGAAAGAAGAATGTACACTTTTTGTTTTGATTTCAAATTTAGATTTTTAAACTAAAAATGAGTTTTTGGCCTTCGTTTAAGATATTAATTGTTTCCAAAAGTATATAAACGTTTCTATAATAAGTTTATCCAAATTTAAACCTTTAAACGAATAATAAATAGATTTATTAAACCTAATACCTAGTTGCCAATCAAAACAAATGGTGTACATTCTTTTTCTTCAGGCGGAAAATTAGAGAGTCGGAAGTCAAATAGGTTTCGTAGTGTTTGGTTTATAAAAATCTTTAAAAGCATATAAAATTAAAAATATGATATCAAATTTGATGGGGTTTGCAGTAAAATGATAAGAAACATTAGCCTCGTTGATTTAATCAATAAAAAATTTTGCTTGGAGGGGACCTTTAAAGATTGTATAATACATTGCTCCTATTTTTAATCTTTAAAGAGGCAGTAAACTTTATATAAAAAATCATTTTTTGTAATGAAATTGTTGTTAGTAATTAGTTGTATACACACGAGAGTTTATTCGTCTTATATATAACTAACACCTGTAAAAAAATGAATTAATAATTTGGTTTTAAGTCCAGGGTTCACCGCAAGAGGCGCTGCGAATTGTTCCTGATCAGCTGTTATCAATTATTCGACCTCAATAAGTATAAAACTAGAATAACTAGGTAGTCTAGTCAGTAGTGTGGTAGCTAGGCTGAAAGTTTTTAAGTTGTAGTTTCACGATTGCGTGCATATGTGAGTCATTGTTTTGCTCAATCTTTTGATTAAATTGACATTTATAGTTCCAGATTTAGTCAGTAGGTGGCGTTGCATTTGCGAATCAATTAATTTAATTTTTTTAAATAGGAATTAAAAAAAAATAACATTTAATTATATTAAGGTCACTTTATCGATTTATCAACAAGAGAGAAAAAGTTTGTTCAAAGGTTTACCTTTAACCGAATATTTAATATCGAACAAAGAGGCATCAAAAACAAAGGAGCTCATTCTTTTTCTATTGATTTAAAATTAGGAACTCTTAAGTAAAATGGGTATTGTAGTGTATTGAAAAAACTTTAAAAGCAAATAGATAAAAATAAAATTTTATTTGGTTCACAGCCGCATTGATCAAAAACATAAAAAATTGCTTGGAGGTAATATTTAAAATTAGCTTGTATGACATTTTGTTTAGATTATTAAAATAATATAATTTTTCCGTATTGATTCAGACTCCAGAGTTAGTAAAAAATAGCTAATCTGTTAAATGATGGAAGAAAAAATATGTATATGCATAATTTATTTCATCAAAATAAATATATTTAACTATAATTACAATCTTTGATGTAGAATACAGGCAGGCCTCGCTTTAAGTACAACTCACTTTAACAAAAGTGGTCCTTATTTCGAGTCATGATTCGAAATAAGGACCGTTCGTAGACATAGAAAACATAGACAATTTTCTGTGATTATTTCACGGTAACTAAAAGAACATCAATATTATAATCCATAGGAGGTTATTAGAAGCAATTGGCTCAGAAATTCAACATGTTCCATTTTAGGGTAAGTTCCATATTATTGCACGGTTCCATATTTTCGAACACGTAAAAATCTTTATATAATAATCATTATTTAGCTTTTATTTCAATTGGTATCCATGATACCAATTAGAATACAAGTTAAATAATAATTATAATATATTTTTTTCTAACGTGTCTGAAATTGTAGAACCAATCAATAACTTGGAACTTAATACCCTACTACAAAAAACATTTCATAGAGCATAAAATTGCGGTTTGTTCAATGTAGCACAATAATTATAGAAGTCTAAGTATCTACTAATTACTCACCTTTACTGAGTTAACATTGATTTTAAAACATTTAATAAATGCACGACTTTAAAACTCTTTCATCACAGTCACAAACAATGAAAGACTGTAAATTATTATTAATATGCTTATATGCGTAGTACAGTAGTACTCTAATAAGTTAATAACTCTAAAACAAATTTTCTTTCTATGACTCATAGAAAATGAGATATATATTCGAGGAGTGACAATTATAAATTTCTTGTTACTTTTATTCGCTTTAGTTACCGTTTGGTTACTAAACTGAGTCGTGATTTGGTAACTAAAGCGGGGGATGCCTGTAGATTGAAAAATATATTAATATAGATGAACGACTAAACTCTGAAATTCACTAAATCATAACAATTATTTCTGAAGCTAGTACATAACCTAACTTTAACTCTAAGCTAAATCAATTTATTCTATAAAATAAAAGTCCAATGACACAATTCACTTACAGGATTTCCAAAAATGGATTAAAATTAAGATAACCATCATTCATTATTAGACGAACAGGTTCAGAATTCTTTCATGCCGAAGTCTGTTTAGGTACCAAAAGTCTTATGCCTAGGGTTGTGACAATATGCTTTTAAAATAATAGATATTAAGAATATATCATAGACGAAATGAAATGGTATCGAATACTAAATACCGCTGGGTTAGAACGATTCAATATAGTGTTTAAATCTCCTCGTCTATAATATTTTGTGATTTATGATTTTGAGAGCATATTGTCACAACCCTACTTATGAGTAATAATAACTAATGGCATTTAATTCAGACGAGAAAAATTTTGCTAATGGCAGTCAATTTTGAAGTTTTGTCCAGTTATAAGTTAAGAGATAATATTTACGAACTGGAAAACAAGAATAGTTATGATAAAAATGAGTGTCCAAAATGAGGAAAGATCACACTTCTTAATGAAGATATAATAATTAATAATAATTAATTACTAATTTTTAATAATTAATTGAGAAAAGGGTTTAACGTCTGCTTCGAAACCAAAGGCCATATGCCAATACCGCTGACATAAAAAAAAAAATTTAATTTAAGAAGCAGTCAGAAAGGAAAGTGGACCAAATCACCAGTCGGTTTTTGCAGATTAGTGAATAATACGGAAATAATAATTTCCTTGTATGTGTGTGTTAAAATTGCTTCATTTTATAGAAAAATTAATTACATCATCGAGAATTATTGATTAATTAATAAATTTTAATAAATTTAGTAGGTCATCGGCAATAAATTTATCAAAATCACTTTGAAATTTGATATTAATAAATAAATGATAAAGCACCTTAGATTTTTCTATCATTTTGTAATGTTCATTTTTATATTATAATGACTATATTCATTAACCATTGCAAAAATAAAATCAATTTATATATTTAACTACAGAGACTATCATTAAAACTGAGATCAAAGCTAACATTTATATATACAAAATTAATAGTGATTCAGCAACATGGCCAATTCGCAGTGTCATCTGTTCATCAGATCATTTATTTTCACTATATTTATATATGACTGATGTTAGTTAATTCCACAATCTCTCTAATAGTTGGTCCACCAAAATCAAACACAGAATTTTATTTTTCACCCAACAAAACTATTCAAGCCATTATATTAAAGAAATATTTCCCAGTTTCTATAAAAACTATATTTGAAATTTAAAAAGATAGAAGGATACCAGGTCACTGAAATTGACGCTATTAATCCATTCTTTGAGAAGCAAAATTTAGAAAATCTTTGCTGAATTAATAAGAACTGAATGTCTAGCAACTTAAAAATGAAAGAAACTTGGAATAATTTTGGTAGTGAGGTGAAATTTATTGTCTTACAAAAAGCGGATTTTAAAGATTATATCGATAAGAATTCATTAACTGTGAAGTAATTTAAAGATAGATATACTTTGCATGAAACTTTAACCCTAAAAGTCAAAAATATGGAAATATTTGTTTCGGAATTTGCTTTCAAGGGGTAAATTATTTGATAAGAGATAATTACCCACCCGTAGCTCAGATATTGTACTTTCACTGTGATCAGCCTTCAAAAATGTAGTACTCTTCCCTAGAGTAACCCAATTCACCCAAAATATCAAGAACACTCTGGTTGAAACCTTTAGGACCGCAAACACTGATAAACACACTTCTCATTCCATCAGCGATAGGCAACAGTTTATCCAGCATTTCCTTGTTAACCCTCCCCTTTAGACCTTTCCAAGATACAGACGGTTCACTGAGTACATAGTCTATCTTCAGTAGGTCGGGGTAATTACTTTGCAGTTCATCTAATTCATCCCTCAACATTATATCTTCCACTGTCCGGTTGCAGTAAATCAGTCGGATTCGTCTCTTGCAGGACAAACTGTCGAGAATCATCGAGAGCATCGGAGTTATACCTAGAGGGATAAAGAGTTATCACTAGTGTACTTGCCCAATTAAATAGCTACAGTGTAGAAGTAGCTATAGGGTAAGTTACGAATTATAGGTCAGTTATACATTTTCGGTCATATGAGAAAAAACTATTTATACAGGGTGGGGCGTAAGTTTGGAAGCAAATGAAAGTGCATATTATAATCCAACGAAAAATATATTTAATAATTTACAGTTATGTATTATTACATAAGGGTTTTAAGAATTCAAAAATCATAAATTTATTCAAAATGTCCCCCCTTGTTTTTAATAACAGCCTCAAATCTCCTCCGAACTCCTCCTACTGCGACACGCAACTGATCTTGTAAAATTTCCTTCCAAGATCTCTGGAGCGAACGCTTTAAATCATCCACACTGCGATGGAATTTACCACAGGCCTTTGATTCAAGAATGGACCATACCGAAAAGTCCATAGGATTAACATCTGGGGAGCAGGGAGGCCACATTTCTTTGGACCAAAACCGTGGAAGATGGTCATGGCACCAGTTTTGAGTGACATTTGCAGTATGTGAAGTCCGCCGTCTTGCTGAAATGTCCATAGAGTGTCATTACCGAAGTGATCCTTAGCTGACTCCAACATTGGCGTCAAAATATTCTCAATATAACATTTAACATTTATTTTGGCGCCTTGTTCCACAAAAATTAAAGGAGATCTCCAAGTTTCTGAAACGGCGGCCCAGACCATTACTGAAGCAGGTTTCATGGTTCTGTGGACAGTTTTTTGGTTGTATGGGATATCTTTTGCACTTTTACCAATTATTCTGTCATTCCTCCGGTTGTGAGCCATTTCCACTGTGAACCAAACAATTTCACCAGCCGTGCCAGACTTCAATTCTCTCAGAAGTGCTTTACTTCTCTCCAATCTCTTTTTCTTTACAGCTTCTGACAGAGTCTGTCTCTTTTGGAGGGTGAAAAAGGACATCTTTAGGTCTTCTTTGACAACTCTTCTCATTGTTCTGGGACTCACATTAGCTGTTTTGGCTAACAATCGTATTGACCTTTTTGGGTTCCTCCTGATCTTCTCACGGGCACATTTTATCAGTTGTTTGGTGCGTTGTGAGCGTGGTCTACCACTTCTTGGACGATCAGTCAAGTCTCCTCTCTCATTAAAACGCTTCACACACTTCCAAACAGTCGATCTCGCTATTGAGAGAGTCTTTGAAATGACGGAATCTGACTTCCCGGCACGGTGTAGAGCAATAATGGCTTCTCTTTTGTCTGACATTTTTGAATTGTCTAAATTTTTGTAAAAAATAACACTGCCACGTCATAATGTAGTGTCTCTACTATAGTTCAAACCCTATCACCTACTTAGGAACTTATTTTTAAGAATTATATTAATGTTTGAAAAATTGCTTCCAAACTTACGCCCACCCTGTATAATAATTAAAATTAAATAATTATCATTATGTATATAGTTTTTTTTCTAATATTGCGGAAAATGTGAAACTGACCGATAATTAGCTAGTAACTTTCTCTATACAGCAATAATAAGATGTTTCAATTTTCCAGAGTATTACATTAGCTATATTTTATGGTGTGTATCATACCAGTGCCCGCTGCAACGTAAGTAGCGTCTGTTATATCGTCTCCTTCTTGTATTTTCCCCTCACTGACAGCCATCAGGAAGGTACCATCAGCAGTAGACACGTCTGACAATGGAGAAAAAGATAAGAATGTTATTTGATTTTAAAAATGACATTGAAACAGCCATTGAAGTTGTATTCAGCTATATTTTTATACTCGGTTAAATAGATATATTGTTATAGCTACTTCATTATAGGTTTTTTCTCCATTAAGTATATTGTTATATTCAATTAGATAGATACATTTACTGTTATTTTTCGTTAGTTATATTGTTATACTCAGGTAGATAGATATATCTACCGTTATTCTTCGTTAGTTATTTTGTTATACTCAGGTAGATAGATATATCTACTGTTATTCTTCGTTAGTTATATTGTTATACTCAGGGAGATAGATATATCTACTGTTATACTCCGTTATGTATATTATTATACTCAGCTATAGATATATCTACTGTTATACTCCGTAATCTATATTATTATACTCCATTATATTGTTATTCTCCGTTAGGTTTATTGTTCTAAAACCGTAAACCTTTTTGTACCGATGTAACGAATGCTTTAAATGTAGCTAAATAATGTAGTTAAATAATGTAGTTAAAGTGATGATTAAAGTACCTATCATTTCAGAAGGTTGGTTGCAGAGAGTGTCAAGCAAAGGAGTGAAAGCTCCATCTGGATAAATCTGGTATGAGAAAAAGAAATGAATTAATGTAGCTAGGAGATTTAAAGTAAAAGAAATACAATCCTTAATCTAGATGAAAGACTATCCTTAATCTATAAAAGACTATCCTTAATCTAGATGAAAGACTATCCTTAATCTAGATAAAAGACTATCCTTAATCTAGATAAAAGACTATCCTTAATCTAGATAATAGACTATCCTTAATCTAGATGAAAGACTATCCTTAATCTAGATGAAAGACTATCCTTAATCTATAAAAGACTATCCTTAATCTAGATGAAAGACTGTCCTTTATCTAGATAAAAAACCATCCTTAATCTAGATAAAAGACTATCCTTAATCTAGATAAAAGACTATCCTTAATCTAGATAAAAGACTATCCTTAATCTAGATAAAAGACTATCCTTAATCTAGCTAGATAAAAGACTATCCTTAATCTAGACAAAAGACTATCCTTAATCTAGATAAAAGACTATCCTTAATCTAGATAAAAGACTATCCTTAATCTAGATAAAAGACTATCCTTAATCTAGATAAAAGACTATCCTTAATCTAGATAATAGACTCTGTATTGTAACAGTTCGGTTCACTAGGGATTATCCTTAAAATAAGTTACAGTGGACCTTAAAGGTAAACTATATAGCTTTCAGTCTAGGAAAATTCAGTTTTGGAAAATTCAGTTTTGGAAAATTCAGTTTTGGAAAATTCAGTTTTGGAAAATTCAGTTTTGGAAAATTCAGTTTTGGAAAATTCAGTTTTGGAAAATTCAGTCTAGGAAAATTCAGTTTTGGAAAATTCAGTTTTGGAAAATTCAGTTTTGGAAAATTCAGTTTTGGAAAATTCAGTTTTGGAAAATTCAGTCTAGGAAAATTCAGTTTTGGAAAATTCAGTTTTGGAAAATTCAGTTTTGGAAAATTCAGTCTAGGAAAATTCAGTTTTGGAAAATTCAGTCTCGGAAAATTCAGTTTTGGAAAATTCAGTCTAGGAAAATTCAGTTTTGGAAAATTCAGTCTAGGAAAATTCAGTTTTGGAAAATTCAGTCTAGGAAAATTCAGTTTTGGAAAATTCAGTTTTGGAAAATTCAGTTTTGGAAAATTCAGTCTCGGAAAATTCAGTTTTGGAAAATACAGTCTAGGAAAATTCAGTCTAGGAAAATGCGGTCTCGTTTTAACAATAAAAGAAAAAATTGGATTATGAATACTAAAATGTATAGAGTATACAGTATGGGCCACAGAAATGTTTCCGCATTTTCAAATACTTGTAAATCGTTAGCCAATGGATGAAAAAAACTTTATTTTGGTCTCTTTTTCTCTGCCTCTTAATTTACTAATAGCTAACAGGTAAAAAAATTTTGAACTGATGGACATAGTTTAAGAACAGGAAAGCAAAAAGTGAGGGTGACTATTTTTGTCATTGCGCGAAGGTTATTCTTAGAGCTAACTCTGTGATTTTACTTACTAAAAGGCAGTGAATAAAGGGAAAAAAATACATAATGGTAGACAATATAGTACAGGGTGCTTACACTTCTTCCTTGAAAACTATTTGGAAATAGAACAACTTCAGTAACATTTTGATCTCATTGAAGTTTTCACTCTGAATATTCGTTTTTGGCTTGTTCATTGCATGGTTAAGGCTCGCTTCACACTTGCATTTTTAACAGCGCGGATAAAAGCTCTTATTAAAATGTGTTCACACTTGCGTTTTTTCATCGCTGAAGTAAAAATTTAATGTAATTTTTCCATCAGCGATAAAAAAAAAAACGCAAGTGTAAATACATTTTAAGAACAGCTTTTTTCGCGGTGTTAAAAATGCTTGTGTGAAATGGACCTTAACCATGCAATGAACAAGAGAACAAATATTCCTAGTGAAAACTTCAATGAGATCAAAATGTCACTGAAGTTGTTCTATTTCAAAATAGTTTCCAAGGAAGAAGTTTAAGCACCCTGTACTATATTGTCTACCATTATATATTTTTTCCTTTTATTCACTGCCTTTTAGTAAGTAAAATTAAAGAATTTACTCCAAGAATAACCTTCGTGCAATGACAAAAATAATCACCCTCACCCTTTGCTTACCTGTTCTTAAACTATGTTCATCAGCTCAAAATTGTTTTTACCTGTTAATAGTACAATAAGAGGCGGAGAAAAAGAGACCAAGATAAAGTGTTTTCGTCCATTGGATAATGATTTATAAGTATTTGAAAAATCAGAAACATTTTTGTGGCCCATACTGTTGTATATTATCAAAAGCGGATACGATCGTTAACAGTTCTAAAATGATAAGCAACATTAGTAATTTTGACATATATTTAACATGAGATTTAAGCAGAAAATTTGATCTTGGAACTTTCGGTCTCAGGTATAAATAAAACATATCAGTTAGATGATTTGGAGGGAGTGTCATCCCTCCAACCCCTATGCCAAGTTGATAAACAATCATGAAGTGTGCAGACAACAAACTAGCGGATACAACAAACTACATAACTGCCATTTATAATTCAGAGACTGAAATTTCCGGCCACCGTTTATTATTAGTAAGTCAACAATTTGAAATGATGAGCACTAACAACAAACCTTGATGAGGTAATAGAGAGAGTTTTCAGACGATGCAGAAGTGACTGATCTGTTGGTGAGGTCTAAAGTCGCTGGTATCGTAGTGTAGGGCTTGCCAAAACCTAAAACAAATAAGTATTTTATTACAAAAATATTATAGCATATCTAATGAAGATATTATTAAGTAACTATTGAAAGCAACTATGAGTTTTCTAATGTCTTTAGTTATTTTGTTTTCCAAACTTTGAGTATCAGTGTAATTAATTTAAAATTCAACAATAAGTAGAAATTGTAGGAAGAATAGGAGTTCAATCAACTCTCATATTACTTAAATTTTATGAAGATTTTGATTTCTCTTTGTACGATGGTATATAGGATAATTTCAGAATTATCAGACGGTTCCACATTGATGATCATATTACGATGCTACCCTGTTAGTTGCTGATCATAGTTATGACGTCATGGTAGATAAAACTAACACTAAGCTATCGCTAATTCGTGATTGGACACTAAACAACAGGTTATTGCTGAATGCTGACAAAACTTCGATGATACTATTCACTAACCGCGCTCCCTCTGTTACTCGATCTCTTATCAACTTGCATACTTCTTCTTTGTCATATAGTGATCATGATAAATTCCTAGGTGTGTTTATCGATCTGAAGCTCAATTTTTCAGTTCACATTAATTCTGTAGCATCTAGACTATCTAAGATAACTGGCTTATTGTACTATATACGTAGTAATGTCCCTGAAACTGTTCTTGTGAATCTATACTATTCTCTGGTTTATCACCCATTTGATATATGGAATACTTTTATGGGGCGGTACAGCAGATATTCACTTGAAACCTTAGGTCATAATTAGAGTAATAACTCATTCGCATTATTTAGCTCATACAGCTCCTCTTTTTAATAGAACTAGTATCTTGACCGTAGGTGACATTTATAGATATTCAGTAGGTGTTTATAGTATGTATAAACTGCAATCAACCAATTCTGTACCCTATTTATCTCATTCATATAGTACTAGAAATTCAAACAATATTGTTCCTTCTTTCCAAAGATTGTCCCAGTGTTTGAAATCTCTTTCATTTAGTGGCCCAAAAATTTATAATAGTATTCCACTGTCAATCCGAAACTCTCCTTCCCTTGCAATATTTAAACGGAAGTACAAGGAAAATTTAATTGGCAACTCTTAGTTACTTGTTCGAGAATTAGTGCTTCTCCTTTTGTGTATTTCTTTGCATTGTCTACTCTGCGTATATCTACATATTTTTTTTTTATATCTGCCAGAAAAGGTTCTCTTCATACAGGCTTGATAAATTTGCCTAATTATGTAAAGTAGTTCTAATATACTGTCAACTGTAACTTTTTATTATCAATAAAGATTATTATTATTATGATTATATAAGGAAAAATACATAATTATTTTAGTAGGGGTTTAACGTCTGCTTCGGAACCAAAGGCCATATCGCTGACGTCAAAAGGAAATTAAGTACAAGGGACTGGAAGAAGCAGTCAGAGAGGAAAGTGGCTCCATGAACAAAGTCACTTACCACCGTCGGTGACAATGCTCATGGATGCAGAAAAGCTACTCCGTGAATGCAGTCACTTACCAAGGAATATGACAAAACAGGACACAAGCATCAGTGGCTGCACTCACGGATACAAGAGGAAAAAAGAAAATGAAGAGGTGATAGTAAATGAAGCCTACGAGCCTACCTAACCAAAAAATCTAAGACCTCGTAGTTGAAGAGCATAACCCTAGCGCTATCCTCTAAAACTACAAGTAGCGTTAAAAAAATAATAAACATGGTAAAAATGAAAAAAGACAATTCATAATCCAAATTACAATAGTTCAGGGCCCAAGGGACGCCACCCCCCTTCTCTTCCATTCATCACAGACAGCTTCAGGATAGAGCCCCTGGGGGCGGAAAAATACATAATAAAAAAAGTATATTAGCTATATATTTATAATTTTTCCATACAGCTAGCCATGATCTAAAATGAGGAACCGTCCGATAACTGGGAAACTACCCTAATAACCTACACAAATGAACGAAACATTTGGAAGCTACAAATTGATTTTAAATTATTTCCTGGTTCAGCAGTGTTTATTTCACGGGTTGAGGTAGTAGCTACGTTTTGCATTCATCGACTATCACCCAGCGATTATCGCTGAGCACTACTTCATTGCATTCCCATTGCTGGGCGATCATTGCTGAAGGATGATTGCAACAATCGCTGCATGCAAAACTCTAGGGTTTCAATTAATTGTATCCCACTCACATGATTATTTAGTCATCATATTCTTAGTTTAACCACCGTATATACTCACCCGATTCCACCAGAGCGAGATGCGTGTGGTAACCAGTTGGTACAGGCATGTACACTCCCTCAGGACACTGCACTGTTAGCAGTATGCTGTTGTGATTGACTGTACGCCTGGAAACTATCTTACATCGATGAAACTCTCGCTGAAACAAAAGAAACTCAAATTGTGTGATATTGGAAAGTGAAAGTTTCACTCTTCTTATAGGGTAAAATGTATTAAAATGAAAAAATTAACATAGTAGCTGTTTCACAAAATATTTCACAGGAGAGAACTCGTTTCATTGGCTAAATTTTCAAGTAAGAGAACATAAATTGGAGATTAAGAATCAGTTTCTTTTTAAAATTTACAAACGATAAATAAACTTGAATTATACTACAGTTAACCAAAAAAAAAAAAACAGTTCCTTGTTTCTCATTACAATAAATTGCATTCTCCAAACTAATCTCACCTGCGTGTCATCAAGTCTCTTCCAGGCATCATTTTCAGGTAGGATCTCTCCTATGTTCCCCCATCTGACTCCTTCTTCTAGTTTTTTAAAGTCTATTGTCACTTTTCCAGTTCCTCCTCTGGCAACACTTACTGAGAACTTAGGAACAACCGCTGAGAAAAGGCAGAGTCTAAGTCGGTAGACGTGTTCACGAACAAGGATGTCAACACTGGCGCTCTGAAAGATTAACAACTATATTATATGGGATTTTTCTTCATAACTTCATAATAGAAACAACTATTTCTACACATTCTAGAATTTATACTAGCTAGCTAAATACTTAATTTTATAATTTATTTTTTTATATCGTTTAGAAGAAATCCATTTCATCAAAAATTTCAAGATTTCACCAGCAGGTGAATGTAATAATTTAATAAGGCTTTTATGGTTTAAATATCAAAAGTTTAACCTTATTCTATAATTAAGTATATTCACATTTCAATTAGAATATAAAAAAATGTTGAGCCTTCACCTTCTCAGTTTCTAGCTACTTAAAATAAAAATGAACTTTGTTGAGGCAGTCAGAGAGGAAAATGGCTCCATGAAAAAAGTCACCTACCACCGGTTGGTGACAGCTCATGGAGGTAGAAAAGCTACTCTGTGCTTGACTCGCCTTATTCTCCTTTAGACAGACTGTGACGTGGTTGACAGTGACAGCTGTCCAGTGAGTGTAGACATTGAGGCTGATGTCTCTGTCACTCTGATACCAATCGTAAGTAGGTTTCTGGATTGTAGCTGATAAAAAGAAATTTCATATTAAGTTATTAACATCCTAGGTAACTAGTTAAATGGAATTAAGTGATGGCTAGGTAGCAAATAAATCCATAAACACAAGACAATAAGCATGATATTATTAGGAATTCAGGATAGTAGATATATTTTGATAAATGAAATTGAACTATAGCTTTAACTTGTAAATATTCAATTTCAATCCTTGTTCTCGAAGAGTGCTCTATTTTCGAAAATATAAAATAAAAATAAGAGCAAGTTTTCTTATATGATCTAATATATGAAACAGTTCAATAACTCGGAACCTACCCAAGCTGTGTTTCAAAGTTAGATCAGATAGACTTACTTGGCTTCACATTGGAGATGGGAGGGAATTTGAGAGCATTGGTAGAGGGAACATTAGGAGAGACTTTATTGGTACTACTTGCACTCTTTGGTTTGGTAGATTGTCCTGCAAATAGGGAGTAAATCTTTAAAACATTTTGCCATAATTACACTAGAGGTGCTATTCACATCACCAAATGAAGTTTGTTAATCATTAGACTGTAGGGAAGTTCTTACTATTGGACGGTTCCACATTTTATTCATCTTTAAACTTTAATTTTTATTTGGTAGCTATCAATGATACCTGCAGGTAACATGGATACCAATTAAAATATAAGTTACTAAGTTACATAATAATTCATATATTTCTCTTACATGATAGAAAATGTGGAAACGTCCGATAACTTTGAACTTAACCCTAATTAAGTTGCAACTACACTATCTGCAAGGAATTATTATGAAAGTAGGTCAACCGATCCATTTAAAAAATATTAATTATTATCTTTTTTCTGTATGAAGTGCATGAATACCTAGCTAGTGTATTTTTATTTTTACTTTAACCCATATTAGGAGGGTGGCCTAATTTTGGGACAGTAATCTGTAGATGTGGCACATCAGCAAAGTTAAAATTGAGCAACCGTGTACGGGTTAATATTAGGATAGAGTGGAATTGATACAGAAGTGTGTATTTTTTTTATGTTGTTCCTATATTAAATATATACAGTTTCTTACCCCTGTAGAATTAATTACTAAAGTATAGATCAATGGATAGGTAAATAAGTTAAACCTCTAATGGACATATAACGAGTAACTAGGTAGCTATGATGACAAAAAAATTATAAAACTTGAGCGAAAGAAGTGTGAGGCAAGCAAACTAATGAAAAAAAAAATAAAGAGGGAATGAAAAAGAACAACATTGAGTAGGTACATAAATCAGAATATTTAGATTAACAGGCAATGCAAATTTACTTTAAAATTGTGGCCACAAGACGAAAGTGGAAAAGTGAGAGATGAACAAATTGTGTGGATGTCAGTAAACAACAAAGTGAAAATTCTTGACTAGAACACATTTTGAGGCTGAACAGTGAGGGCATGGTAACTTCATTCACAGACTACTAAGCCAGTCAGAGTGATTGCATGGAACAGTTTGATTGCTCTCACCCTCGAAGAACCTAGCGAAAGTATTGAGTAATGGTAGAATCATTTTCTTCTGTGGCTTACGGGATGAAGGGTTGCTAACTTCCGATGGAGTGACTTCCACGCTGAGGAAACCAACAAAACACTTCTGCAGCATCGACTCAAAATTAACCCATTTGTGAACCTAAAGTTGTGAAGAGAAAAGAAAATAGAGAAAATAACTGAAAAAATATAACTTTAGATAATAGATACATATATATATATATATATAAATAGATATTTCAATATGATACGTTTGTTAGGCTTTTGATATCACTCATCTCTTTCGAATTCAATTAATATCAAGTCTTACTTCATTAAACAGATCTGTAGCATCCTTGCCAACACCCCGCATGAGTTCATCTACACCACCAGGATGGTATTCGAAGTAGGGAGTGACATTGTACACTTTACCTACAGAGCAACAGACAATAAGTTGAAATAGGAAGCTTAATAGCAATCAGCAAACTAGCTCAGAATAGAATCTTATTTCTAGACAAGCTCCATACCTCTCAAAGCCATCCAAGCATCTCCCTGTGTGTTGTGCTCGGCAAGCTGCTTAAGAGTGACCGTTAAAAGTTTCCCTCCGGTGCCAGCCAAATCCGGAGTGGAGTTGCCAAGTCTTATCCAGTCTAAGAGACCACGACCTTTTGCTAGAGCTACTTTGTTGCGAGGATTACCTGAAACAGTAAGGATTTGTCAGTAAACTATAGCAGCTAATGAAAAAAATAGATTGTTACTGCACAAAACCCCTTGTAAAATTCCATAGCTATATTATTATAAGCAAAAATAAATTACTCTAAACAATAAAAATATGGAAATGCAGATAGCTACATAAATTAAGCACTCCATGTGTGATCATCAAGACTGTAATATACAAAATAATCAACAACAAATTGCTTAAGTAAAAATATAAGCTGCTATCATTTCTAATTTGAAGAAATATGGAATCAATAACTGTATTCTTTGAAAATAATTTCTCAAATATTACAATCTCTATTAGAAATTAAATGCTGCTGACTGAAACAAATAATATAGGTTGCAATAGGTAGCTATCACCAGACTACCTGATATATCCATAGTGAGAGATGCGTAGCTTCCTACTTCTAAGACTGACCTATAAAGCACTGAGAAGAAGTTACTGATAGCATGACATGAAACAGTCTCAGTTCACAAATATTGATGTCATTATTGATTGAATTTATTGATCAAGTGACAGATAGTGGCTTGACAATAGTCAATATAAGGAAGATGAATAACAATCAAACAGCTCGAGTGATTAATGTCAGCTCAAGTGAATAATATTCAAGAAAATTTGTTGTTATTCTATTTTTTCAAATAATCAAATTTATAATTAGTTAATTATTGCTGGTATGTAGATAGCTTTTCTCAACTGATTTAAAATATATTCCAATAATCCTACAGGAATGAGTTCATTCTAAATAAAAACACTAGATAGCTATATTTTAACAAGGGAAAGACCAGATGACAAAATTTCAAGAATAGCTCAGATGTGCAATTAAAAATGTACAAATTGAATATGAAATGTTGTAATCTGGATTATTTTTTATTAAAATTTGAAATCAAATTTAAAGCTAAAACTGACCTTCACAAATACAGAGACATATGCAAAAAAATTCAATCAAAGATTCCTTGAGAAAATAGATGTACATTACTAATCTAAAGGCTGAAGCCATATACAAAATTAAAAAGAAATTGAATGAGTCAATTTAGATAGAAGTTGAAAATTAATGCCAACATTCAACAACAACAACAACAACAACACACACATATGTACTTCATCTGAGCTAAAAAATAAAATGTAATCAATATTTACCTGTGGCAGAGGCAGAAGAACTGGCAAGAACATTGACTGGATTAAGAGATGAAGAACCTTTAGGTCTGTTAGCAGTTCTGACAGAGGATACGGACTGAGAAGGTGCTGCTAAGGTGGACATCTGGGGTGCAGCCATGAGGTTAACAGACAGAGAATCTTTACCAACTGCTTGAGTATTGAGGGAGTATTTTTTATTGGGTGTTTTTAATTCAGTTGAAGGTGGTACTGAACTGTCATCTGTCTTCTCTTTCTCCAGTTGAGTGGCAACACTCACATTAATTGTAGGGGACATATCTGTCTTGCAGTCATCAACCTCCATTGAAGATGATAGGTGAATATAGCAAATTCAATAAATAGAATAAAAGGAATACAGAAAGTTGTAAAATAAATCTAAAACAAAATGTTTAGTACAAAATTGTATAAATATTAAGTTAGCTAGGTTCCTAGGTATCATGGTATGTTATTTAGTAGTTACAGTAATTAGTATCAATTATATTACCAGATGGATATTCCTAACTCCTGAGTTCTACATTATGTTTCTCACAGTTTCTGAAAACAGCATTAAATTACATAACCAAGTAAAATTATAAAAATAGTATGGCTCATAAACTCTCCACTTGTCTCTCCATGAACCATGACTCAATGAGTACCACTCTG
Organism: Caprella mutica; assembly: GCA_947561585.1. NCBI lineage: Eukaryota > Metazoa > Arthropoda > Malacostraca > Amphipoda > Caprellidae > Caprella > Caprella mutica. Next base: position 167,639 of record CANNZV010000165.1, read on the forward strand.
GAAAAAGTAGTCTTTTCTGATGGATTAATCTCTCTGGAGTCTGTTGGAATTTGTATAATCCGCAGCATTAAGCCTCTAAAATTCATCTGTTAGCCTAAGGTATTTTCCAGAGTGGCCAGAGTCTCCAAAAATAATCAAATTTATCTCCAAAAGGATCAAATTATCATAAATTCTCTCTAAAATAACATTGTAGCATAGGAGAAAATTAGATATTTCTCGCTATTTGCAATTGAAGGGCTCAAAATAACTGTCACAAACTCGCCATTAAAATGGCAAGTTTGGACATGCTTTAGTACCTGGCCGACATGTCAGTAGAATTTACCACGAAATACAGACTGGGACCCAGTCTGCAAAGCATGCACAATCAGTCTCCAGATATTTAATTTTTGGGGCAATTTCTCTCCAAAGATTTTCAAATTTCTCTCCTAAGACCAAAATTGCCAAAAATCTCAAAATAGTGACAAATACTCTCCAATAATAAAAAAATAGTCGCCGGATAATTCAAGAGGCTAATTTCAACACCTGAATAGTAGGGTGGAGCGTTTTTTCAACTTTTCAAAGTTGGGTTTGGTAATAGTGATATTTCTTTGCTTTGGTGCATAAAAATAAGGTAGGCAAAATTTTAGACCCCTGGGTCATCATCTTCATCACCCGCAAGGGCCCCAAAGATATGAAAAATCACTAAAAATCATATTTTAGTTAATATTTTTTTAAATTCTATTTTCTATCAAATCACTCCGTAATAGTGACACACAACAAGAAAATAACCACCTTAAAATGCAGTAAAAAGGTCAAAGCCATAACATACAGTCTTCATCCCCCACCAGAAGTCTTAAAATGAGGGGAAAATACATTAAAAATACCCAATTTCACTATGAGTTTAAGTTTATTTCAATTGTCAAAATAAGAATGTTTATGATATTCTGTATCAATATTGTAATTCAAAAATATATAAATAGGATTTATTAAATATATATTAAAGTTACTTCATACCCAACAAAGTCCCCCAACCCTCATATAATGGGCCTCAATCCTTAAAAATCTATGCTTCATTATATTCGTGTCATATTAAAACTAAGTTGTTTTATAAATTCAGAAGCATCCCAGAGATCACAATGTTGAGTAAGTCACTTTTAACTTCATCCAGCCCATCCAAGAGGAAGCTCAAATTATTTGTAGTGTTTTTAGTTTCAAATTTGGGTCATTTTTCTTCCTTTAATTCTTGCGCTTATTACGTCATCTCTTGATGATTTTCCTATTAAACTATTGGATACATGATGATGATTACATCAGTGAAATTATTTGTTCTTAATTGAAAATTCTGCAAAAGTAGTTATTTATTATTTGGAATTCACAATCTGTTGCTATTTTCATTGCATATTGTCACACTATTACTTAGGGGGTAAGAACTCTGCCAATTCATTTACTTGACCACAGTTGATCACTTCATAATAAACTGTAACATTATATTTTAAATTTGGAGATTGAAATTTGCATAATGGTTCATCATTTTAAAAATTGCATGTTCCCAGTCACGAATTGCAAGTGATTAATCGTGAATTATTATGAGTATTAGAATATTCAGTTGGGCATAATAACCATTATTTTGGAGGACACCATTTATCAATGATATTTAATAGATTGATAATAATCCCAATTGATTAATGATAATCCCAGAGAGGTGACTCAATCCTAGCCTGTAAACACTCTTTCATACCGGGCATAAATCCCACAGAGTCAGTGTGGGACTCAAACTCACGACCTCATTAGCTTGAGGAGAAAGCTCTTACCAGTGTGCTACCGAGAGGCTACACACCATCCGTTACATATCTGGAGGGCTCAAAATAACTGTCACAAACTCGCCATTTATTACTTGGCTGGTAAAGTGCTCGTAGAGATCTCTTATTTTGTTTGTAGCAAAATTAATGTAAATATAGGAATTAATTGAAAATTGTTCAGAGAGAATATCCAAAATATCTCCCAAGTAAAATAGTATGTCTCATAAACTCACCATTTGTCTCTCCAAAATTCAACAAATTCTCTCCAAAATTGTCAAATTATCATTAATTCTCTCCAAAATAACATTGTAGCATAGGAGAAAAATAGATAAAACTCGCCATTTGCAATTGAAGGGCTCAAAATAACTGTCACAAACTCGCCATTAAAATGGCGAGTTTGAACATGCTTTATTACTTGGAATATCTCCCATATTCTGCAGACTGGTCTGCGGGAGATCTTGAATTAATTCCTATGTTACCATTAATTTAGCTGCGGGAGATCTTGAATTAATTCCTATGTTACCATTAATTTAGCTGCGGGAGATTTTGAATTAATTCCTATGTTACCACCAGTCTGCAGAATATGTGAGATATTTGGGATATTCTCTCCGAACAATTTTGAATTAATTCCTATATCTACATTAATTTTGCAACGAATACTTTTGAATTAATCCCTATATTTACATTAATTTTGCTACGAACAAAATAAGAGATCTCTACGAACACTTTACCAGTTTCTGCAGACTGGTGTTACCATTGATTTAGCTGCGGGAGATTCTGAATCTGCTACTGAGAGTCCGAGAATAACTGTCTCTCAAATTAAAATCTCTGCGGGAGAAGAGACACATTCTGGCTCTGCAGACTGGCATTCTGCAGACTGGCAAAAATCTTTGGCGACATGGAATGGACGCGCTTTGCAGACTGGCAAACTAGGGCTAGGCTGCTAGCGGCCTAGCGCTAGTTAGGTAAGTTACTTAGTTTTAATGTTTAATTTAAATATCATAAAATATGAAAATAATTTTTTCTAAAACTGCAAAAACATGAAGATTTGCCCAGAAAAAAATATACAAAGATCTAAATAGTAAATAGGTAGTAATTTAGTAAATGAAAATTACCAAACGAGGCAACAAATTAACAATGAACAATCCAACATTTTTCTGAACAGTTCACTGAGTTCAGAACTTCAGAACAAGTTGAACAACAACAAATGTGAAAATACTACCTAGGTTTTTAGTTTATCTTTCGTGTTTTTTAAGTACTTAGGTAACTAAATATGATAAATATCTATTTAATAAGCTTAAAATAGAATAAAAGATTAACAGTCTTCTAATCTATATAGACAGTAGACTTGGCACTTGGGTGCCCGGACGATAATCACGAGGGTGCAAAAATACCTAAATTTCGGAGCATTGTCTTAAACTTTACTCGTCTGGTTAACCTTCCAATACTATTGAGTATTGGTACTATTGTTCCAGGGACAACGGATACCCCATGAATTAAATAGTTAGAAGGATACTCGCACTTGAAAATGACGTGAAAGTATGACGTCACCCGAGCGACTCATGACGTCACCTGGTATACAGATACTCGCATCGGAAATATTTGGTTATAGATCTTCATGAAATAACTTTTTATTACTTGGTCAAATAGATACTTAAATGCATCGTAAATGTTAATATATAATTATATATATATATCTCTAATACTGAAATCATTAATCGAATTTAGCTCAGATGATATTCAATAATAATTGGATTTGTGTCGACTACAATCGATTGTGTATTCTCCAACAATGATTGAAATTGAAGAACTATATAGAATAATATTTAATATAAAAATGTAGGTATAAGAACTATTTATCACGATAAAATCGATATAGTGAAATATATATAATTTTTTTTTCGGCAGATTTCTTCAATTAAGGAATGAATGAAAATCATATATCACTAACTTTATATTGTTGTTCTTAATATATACAAATTAACAAAATGAATATAAAAAACGAACTGTACCTATAGAATAAAGTAGCTAATAGCTGTATTCTGAAAACTAGTATTGAGCTACAGAAATGCTAGTATTGAGATACAGACTCAAAGTAAACAATACAAGAACCTTCAAATCGTATTCCAAGTGACGTCACCTTCTTTTTCTTTGTCGGTATTTCTGTCGAGTGCGAGTATCCTTCCAACTATTTAATTCATGGGATACCCTATAAACTCCTGTGGAAGAAGAACCTTACAATTCCATATTATATAAACTTGGTTGTGGTAACGACATTCGACTGCTGTACCTTTCTCAATAGCAAACATATTCTTGGTAATAAATAATATAATAAAATAAGCAGGAGTGGCCAAATGTGAGCCTGCGAGGTGAACAGTATTATATTTGCAGATAGGGTCATTTACAACGACACTCTAACTCGCACCGATTTGACGCATATGACATATATCGAGTGAAAAATGCAAAAAAAAAAGTTTTTTCAGGCATGTCCATTAGATGAAAATCGAAAAACACCGAAACTCCGAAACGGACCAAATTGGCGACTAGCAATGTGATGTGCTGGAGTAATGAAGTGATGTACTAGTGTACTAAAGTGATGTACTGGTGTAATGAAGTGATGTATTGGGGTACTAAAGTGATGTACTGGTGTACTAAAGTGATGTACTGGTGTAATGAAGTGATGTACTAGTGTACTAAAGTGATGTACTGGTGTAATGAAGTGATGTACTGGTGTACTAAAGTAATGTACTGGTGTACTAAAGTGATGTACTGGTGTACTAAAGTGATGTGATGGAGTAATGAAGTGATGTACTAGTGTACTAAAGTGATATACTGGTGTAATGAAGTGATGTATTGGGGTACCAAAGTGATGTACTGGTGTACTAAAGTGATGTACTGGTGTAATGAAGTGATGTACTAGTGTACTAAAGTGATGTACTGGTGTAATGAAGTGATGTACTGGTGTACTAAAGTGATGTGATGGAGTAATGAAGTGATGTACTGGTGTACTAAAGTAATGTACTGGTGTACTAAAGTGATGTACTGGTGTAATGAAGTGATGTATTGGGGTACTAAAGTGATGTACTGGTGTACTAAAGTGATGTACTGGTGTACTAAAGTGATGTGATGGGGTACTAAAGTGAAGTACTGGTGTACTAAAGTGATGTACTGGTGTACTAAAGTGATGTACTGGTGTACTAAAGTGATGTACTGGTGTACTAAAGTGATGTACTGGTGTACTAAAGTGATGTACTGGTGTACTAAAGTGATGTACTGGTGTACTAAAGTGATGTGCTGATGTACTAAAGTGATGTGCTGATGTACTAAAGTGATGTGCTGATGTACTAAAGTGATGTGCTGATGTACTAAAGTGATGTGCTGATGTACTAAAGTGATGTACTGGTGTACTAAAGTGATGTACTGGTGTACTAAAGTGATGTACTGCAGTACTGGTGTACTAAAGTGATGTACTAGTGTACTAAAGTGATGTACTTGTGTACTAAAGTGATGTACTGGTGTACTAAAGTGATGTGCCAGTGTAAAAATTTCTTCAGTTGTCTTTTTTCTTAAAGGTCCTCTCCAAGCAAATTTTTTATTGCATAAATCAACGAGGCTAATGTTTCTTATTATTTTACTGCAAACCCTATGCTTTTAAAGATTTTTAGAACCAAAACTCTACAAAACCTACTATACTTCCGACTTTCTAATTTTCAGTCTGAAGAAGAAGAATGTACACCATTTGTTTTGATTGTCAACTAGGTATTAGGTGTAATAAATCTATTTAATATTCATGTAAAGATAAAAAATTGGATGAACTTATTATAGAAACGTTTATTTAATTTAGCAAACAATTAATATATCAAACGAAGACAAAAAACGCATTGTTTGTTAAAAAATCTAAATTTACAATCAAAACAAAGAGTGTACAATCTTCTTTCTCAGCGTCAGGTTAGTGATTCGCTCAATTGTTGCTCACAGAATATTAAAAAACTTTAAAAGCAAATAATAAAATATATATGAACCAAATTGTATGCGGTTTGCAGAATAATGATCGTAGACCTTAGTTCTATAATATTATGTAATAAACTCATTTTTTCTCGGAGCCTGGAGAGAACCTTTAAGACTCCCTGTAGTAGGTATAGTAATGTGTACATATTTTACATATTACGCAGAGTTGAAGTTGTTTGTCCAAGATAAGCCAATATACCAATTAATCGGTTCCTATCGCTGATACTCAAGATGAGGTAATTCGTCGAAGCAAAATTATTGGACATTTTTTCTGCAGCTCTTCCTAGAAAAAAAAAGATAACGATATCACATTAATGTTTTTAGGTTAATTATTAAGGATAAGGATATTTATTGATGAATAAAATATATATATACATCAGGCCCTTATACGTATAATTTCCCTTATTTAGGATTTTTTTGGGGCAAATTAAAAATCTAATAATAATAAACCCATACTAGAACAATACAAAAAAAATAGAACTAGACAACATTATTAACTTATTAATACCAGGTAATTTTATCCTAATAGGCAGCTGATTGTAATGTGTAAATATTCAAGAGAAAAGGAAAATGACAATAGAGAAAAGATAATAATTTAATCATCAATGATTAAATGATATTTTATATAAATAAATAAATGGCATTAATTATATTAATGAATAAATAGATATACTTTTATTTAATTCTTACAAATAATTCTTATGATTATATTATACGTGAGATCAATGGTATTTACAATATTGGTGATGTCTATATATAGCTATACAATGAATTTAAAAAACTAGAATAAACTAAATTAATAATTTGAAAAAGGTAAAAAAGTCATTAAAAATAATAAGTACAGTATGCACAAAAATGTTTCCACTTTTTCAAATACTTGTAAATCGTTAGCCAATTGACGAAAAAACTGTAACTTGGTCTCTTCTTCTCCGCCTCTTATTGTACTATTAACAAGAAAAACCATTTTTGAACTGATGGACATAGTTTAAGAACAGGTAAGCAAAGAGTGAGGGTGATTATTTTTGTCGTTGCGCGAAAGTTATTCTTAGAGCTAACTCTGTGATTTTACTTATAGAACAACTTCAGTGACATTTTGATTTCATTGAAGTTTACACTAGAAATATTCGTTCTTCGCTTGTTCATTGAATTGTTAAGGCCCGTTTCACACTTGCATTTTAACAGCGCGGAAAAAAACTCTTCTTAAAATGTGTTCACACTTTCGTTTTGTTGTCGCTGTTGTTTTTATCTGTTAATAGTACAGTAAGAGGCGGAAAAAAAAGAGACCAAGATTAAGTTTTTTCGTCCATTGGATAAAGATTTACAACTATTTGAAAAAGCGGAAACATTTTTGTGGCCAATACTGTATATCGAAATATTTATCACTAGTTGTCTTTTAAGTACATCTCACTTGACCAATGAATTAATATACTCTCTTATTATTTAATCTAAAATACCATTCCGTTATCATGTATTAAATGATAAATCTATACGGTACCATATAGTTAGAGCCGCGTACGTTCGTCAGTTCGCCCGTCTGTGAGTAATACTAATCTTTTCTTATCAATATGTGTTTCTTTTATCATTAAACACCTATATTAAAAGGCAAACTAATCGTTTATGGGAGTATCATTAGTACGAGTCACATAAGTATTAACAATTTAAAAAATTATATATTTTAAAAAAAAATTTAAAGATAAAAAATACTTTTGGTTTATCATTAGATATTCATAACACACACTAGCATTTGAATATAACATTGATTTAGCAACAGGTACGGCAATAGTAACTATATTACGTTATAATTATGCACTCGTTACTTTCGTCACCTGTTAAAATTGATGTAAAAATCATCTGTTGCATCTTGACTAGGCAGTTGATGTCATGGTAGTTAAACCAATCTAAGACTAATCCATTATATAAAGCTACCTTTATTCTTTTTGTATATTTATTCTTCATTACAATGCAAGAATACGGTTATAAACCTCATATAAATGATGTGATTCTGTCTCGGGCATGAAATAAAAATGATATCATCGAAAGGATCTTGAAACTTCGAAAGAAACACACGGTGACTTAATATCTCTCTCATGCATTTTAACTACTATTCTTTTATAAAATAGGTACTTAAATATTTCCCAAATTCAATTTAATTTGCAGTTATTGTTAGAACACGAAAAAATGTGAAAGTAAACGAAATATCTGTCTGTTTCTTCGTACTTGTGACTAGTTCTTGATTTACTGGTACTAGATAGGTTGGTACTCAATTAACTGGTACCTGATAGATATGATGGTTCTCAATTTACTGGTACCGAAGAGGTTGGTTCTCGATTTACTGGTGCCGAATAGGGTAGTACTCATTACTACTTAATTTACTGGTACTGAATAGGTTGGTTTTCGATTTACTGGTACCGAATAGGTTGGTACTCTATTTACTGGTACCGAATAGGTTGATACTCGATTTACTGGTACCGAATAGGTTGGTACTCGATTTCCTTACACTCTACAGGTTGATACTGAACTTGTTGGAACACTGGTTCTTGTTTCTCTACACGTTTGAAATCAATTTTCTGGTACTCTACTGGTTTGGCATAGTTTTGTTGGTACTCTTCTTGTTTGAATTGGACTTGTTGATACTCTGTGGGCAGTTTAAGCTTCAAGTGTTCTCTTCGCCAAAGATTCTCCCAATCGATGCAGTAGGTATTAGCATCAGAATCTGAAAATGAAGCAAAAGAGAATAATCGTTAAATATCAATAATAAAATATTCATATCACTGTTAATTGTTCTATCAAGGTTTCTCATATAGAAGAAGTTGTGAAATAAAAACAAAACCTATCGTATTTGTAATCTACTGTCTATAGGTATTAACTATCATGTAATATTGTAATGAATGACATTAGCTTATCTATGCAAGAGAAAAGCCCAATTAAAAACAGGTATAGCATTATCAATTATTGTCACCATTTTATAAAATGATTACTATTCATTAGTCCAACATATTTGTAGTTTATTCTAATTTAACATCGAACATCAAACTCCCCTGTCAGGTCATTAAATGATCATAAAGTGTGAAGTACAGCAAACTAGCGGATACAAAAAAACATTAGATTATAAAATTGAATGAGGGATTAATTAATATTACTAATTTATTACTAATAATATTACTAATATTACTAATTAATATTACTAATTAATATTAGAGATAAAATACAATATGATTATTAAATTATAAAAATGAAAGAAAGATGAATTAATTCCATTGTTATAGATTATTTACTCGGCGAGTACATCTACTTGATTATATTTTTTATTTTAATCAAAAAAGAAAACGAGAAACAATATACAGAAAGATGTAATTGTCGGACTAAATGAGATGTTTCTTATCAAAATACTTCAGTTTCGGTGAATATCAAATCAAAACTATTTAAAAAATCTAGAGTGGACACTGGATAAGACTCAGACCACCACACTGAGGCACCAGCTGCCTAAAGAATAAACGAAAAGATAAATTATAGCCCACAAAAGTATATAATCGAAATAACCATACACTATTCAGTCTTTTAAAGAATGCCCCTAAGCATACATTATTTAAAAGACTGTAGAGTGTATGGTAATATTTCGACTATATAAATTTTAATTCTTTAACCAATGAATTTCAATAATGACCTGTTAAATTATATACTTTTCACTGTTCTTTCTGGTTCCGAGACAATGAATAATAAAACAAACAACTCGTCAATCCCTTCCATCTGGACCGCTATCCTACCCATACACATTTAAAACTTAACATTGCACATCTCGCCTTATATAGTTATGTTTATAATTATTACGCGGCGAGCTGTTCTGGCGGCGAATTGTCCGCTCAGAAATAATTTTTTATCAATGTACTAGAGTACTTTCTTTCTATAGTCAATTTTGAAATTTAACAAAATATCAAAAAAATAAATGGTGAGAGAATTTTGGAATAAATATAATCATATTTTTATGAGAAAAATATTAATCACAATATAAATATTCATTACCTAACAATCCAAATTTTTGCAGCAACTCAAAATGTCCCAAATTATATTGATAATAATAAGGATTTCTGGATAATTTGCAGCCGTGACACATTTTGAGGAGAGACGAAATAATTACAACCTATTAGAGACAATGCAGTTGCTTGAATGGAGATAAGATGCATTGGGTAGGCGGAGAGTACTCTGATTATTACACCACATTATTTAATGCATGTTCATATAACTTCTAACACAATGCAATAGGTGCATATTGATATCTAGGGCGATAGTATCTTGACGACCAATGTTGCAATGAGTAAGGTACGGTGTAGATCCATGAAGTCAATTCAACAGAGTATATTTTTTAATGGCTGTTTAGATAAGGGAGTATAGAAAGCATTAATAAAGGTACTAATGGTGGTAAAAGTTATTGCACACTGAAAAAAATATACGAGTCAAATTGACTCAAAATTTGAGTTTTCAGTTTGTCCCAAAACCGGTTCAAAAATGTGAGTCAATTTGACTCACTCTAATACTTTACTCGAAAACAAGAGTCATATTGACTCCTAATTCAGAGTCAGATTGACTCATATATACTAATTATTTTACTCAAAAACAAGAGTCATATTGACTTCTAATTCAGTCAGATTGACTCATATATACTAATTATTTTACTCAAAAACAAGAGTCATATTGACTCCTAATTCAGAGTTAAATTGACTCAGTAAAAATCATTACTCAATTATATGAGTCACATTGACTCCAAATTCAGAGTCTGGTTGACTCCAATAAAGAATTCTTAAATTATAGAATCACACAAAAAAATGAGGTGGAATGAAATAAACTAGGGACTAGAAAATTTTATTTATTCAAAATATGGAGAGTACAGAACAAATGTGTTGACATGAACATAGAGAGTCACTTTAAATCAAAGGTTTGAACGCGGATGGTAAAACAACATGGAAAATATATTTAATAGTACTATGTAAATCCTTTTGAAAAAATCCTATTAAATATACAAGTTATAGCTATCCGTATAATTTAAGTAAATGACAGAAATTCAGATTATATCTGTTTTAAATATGTGAAACGTTGCAAGCAAAGCCCTAACGGATATAAAAAAAAGATAGTTATATCAATATTAATTATACAAAATCATTTCAACCGATAATAAACTAAAGAAATCAGTATACAATATGTAGTTACCTTTTACAGTAAACTAGGAAAATATAGTTTCTCATTATACTTGTAATTTTTTATAAATAACTTCAATATAAAAGTTGTTTACTATTTTTTTCCTTATATTTAAATATTTATTTTATATTTATTACATGCAATTTAGTATATTCTCGTGATTTTTCTTATACCCTCTGAATAACACTTCTAGAGAAATTTTAATTTGAATGGAGGGGACCTTTATAAGGTAACTGCTTTAAAGGAAATTGTCTATTTCATTTCACAAGAAAAAAATGAATTAGTTAAAGCTACAGTAATTGAACAATTTAGTATATCCTTATTTAACTAATGTACCAATTGTGGAGTTTTCAAGAAGTCTTCAATCCCTAACAAAAACTTTTGAGTGAACACCAGTGTCTTCTTTCGAGTTTTTTGTAGGACAAATTGAAAGTGGCGTACGCAGAAAACCAAACAATCCACGCGACCAGAAGCTCGTCCTCAACCAAATTTATTCCTTCACTTTCTGTTTGACTAACTAACGCCAACACCTGTATTAAAAAGATAAAATATGAGTAATTGTGGATTATGCTTTGTAACAATTTTTTGTCATAATTATCTTTTAGAAACATATTAGAATATTTAGAAATTTTTACTTACAAATTTTCTGATTCAATTGGAGATTTGTTGATGACCTTGAGTCTTCCTTCATCTGGGACATCTTTATCAAATCATAAAACACATTGAAACGAGAATGATACTATTCATCAAATCATTATAATGCGATTTCTTGAGTTTATTAATAATCTTAAATCTAGTTATGCTTATTAATATTCTACAAGGATTGTTTTCATATTTAATATAGTATTCACCGCTCCTTTTTTTCAATCAAATTTCTTAAACTAAAAATCTGCAGGAAAAATATTTACACACATTTAATATTGACAAGCCTGTGTTTTTGTTTCTAAAGGGCCGTACACACGTAGGGTTTTTTCAGTCTTTCCACCAGACTTTTTTCTCCGCTTTTCCACCAGACTTTTGATTCAAAAGTCAATAGCATCCACACGTGGATTGACTTTTGAATCTCGTGGATTTACATGTGCAATTAACTACTCATATCGGCGACATAAGCTCTTAGCACTCCACATTTTTTAAACTAGGTACCTAACTAACCTACCCAGCAAACATGAATGTATCTATTCGATGTCTAAACGACTCTGTATAACCTCTCTTCCGACATCGAATACCAGTAACAAATTAGACATGGTGACATCAAGTAGACATCAATCCGATATCCGTTTGCACCGCTAAACCGCATCATATTAAGTATATTTAGCATCGGAGCGATACCGTTATAACAGCGTTGAATAGAAAGATAAATTACGACATCCAACATACATAGGGATTCTCTATCGAACAGACGCCTAATTATATATCTAATATGCTTCGAAACGATATCCACTTGCATACAATAAATAAATAAAAATAGAAAATTCTTACTTCATTGATATAACTTACTGTACGTTTAGATGCATATCAATTTGATTAATGTTACATAGTGTTATATATAAATTAAATGGGAAGAAATGAAGTGACGTGTCCGGGAATCGTTCGTGGGTTCAACCGTCGTCGTGCCTGTAGCTCTGTCACTTTGCCACCGTGGATGCATTTGATTAAAAAAAAAATTTCATATTAAATGACCCGGAGATACTTAAAGAAATTTTATAGTGAATAAAACAATACAGGGAAGCACCGCTTTTATAACCAAAATCACAACTTATTCTTATTACAAATAGTAATGAGTTGGTCAAATTTTCATATAATTGTAACTCCTTAAAAATTTCGATCTCTATGAGTTCAAATTAAAGAAAATGTTTTGAGGCTACGACTTAGAATACAGATGAAAGCTCTGTGATGAAAGTTCAAAGTAATGAATGCATTAATTAAAATTTGACCATAGATTAACTCTCACTCAGTAAATATAGGTCATAATAGTTGAGTAATTAGTCTGATATTTTGACTTATATTATTGTGTTTCATTGAACAATCATGAATTTTGTGCTCTGTGAAATATTTTTTAGCAATAGGGTATATGTTCCAAGTTATTAATAGGGTCTATATTTTCGAACACGTGACAAAGGAAAATATAATAATCATTATTTAACTACTATTTAATTAGTAACATAATAGCTGAAGGTATGATACCAATTGAAATAAAAGTTAAATAATGATTATTATATAGATTTATTGAGTCCGATTACCACTTTAAGTTTAATTATCTATAATGTGAATCACTGAATTTTAATCGTCTCATTTGCAGCTTTTGGCGCTAGGTGAAAGCTCAAGTTATCGGATATGGGGTTAAGCATTTTACGTAGAAAAATTATTTATGTGTTAATTTTTATTTCTAAACTTGTATTTTACGTACTGGTATCATGGATACCAATTTAAGTAAGAGTTTAATAATGATAATTATTATATTTATTTCTTACATATTCGAAAATGTGGAACCGTCCGATAACACAGAATTTACTCTAAAATGGAACATGTTAAATAGCCCATCAACTATTAATTATTTACGTTTAGTAGATGTTTAACGTCTGCTTCGGAACCAAAATCCATTTTGCTGACGTCAAAAGGAAATGAAATACAAGGGACTGTAAGAAGCAGTCAGAAAGGAAAGTGGCTCCATGGATAAAGTCACGACGCTCATGGATGCTAAAAAGCTACTCCGTGAATGCTGTCACTTACCGAAGAATGTGACAAAAATGATCACAAGCACCGGTGGCTGCACTCAAGGATGGAAGGGAGAAGTGAATAGGTAATAGTAAATGAAGCCTACGAGCTTACCTAACACAAAATCTAAGACCTCGTAATTGTAGAGCATAACCCTAGCGCTATCGTCTAAAATTGCATGGAGAGTTGAAACATGGTAAACATAAAATAGACAATACATAATCCAAATTACAACAGTTTGGGACCCAAAGGACGCTACCCCAATCTCTTCTATTCACCAAAGACAGCTTCAGGAACCCCTCAGGGCTTATTTATAATAAGCAGTTTAAAATAGATTCATCACCATTTCGTTCTCACGGTACTGGAGGAACACTGTTCAACAACCGATGTTCTAGTATTGCTTAATTTTCGTTGATACAGTTCACAATCGCACTAGCGTGTCAATGCTCAATCGTATACCTTTACAACTGCCGTAGTGTCGTTAGTCCCCTATAAGTATATTAATTATTGGGTATAGTTTAAAGGGAGCACTATGTATGTTATATAAAAATGTACAATTCAATTGAATGGAAATAATTCCTACATTTCTTTACGTATTATAGAACAGGAAGATAAGAAAATGAATTTCCAAATTTGAAACGATTTTTTTAAAACTACGTATCTGTTTTCGCACTTCTGGTCGAAGTATAAATTCAGATATCGTTTGGAAACAGACATGCCGACGTCAAGATGATGCTGTTAAAACCATTTATCGGTTTTCATGTTTCTACTCGAAGTGTAAATTCAGATATCATTTAGAAACAGACATTCCGATATCTACTATGAGTCGAAATGGTTGCTAAGTCGATACCCACCGTTAGCGCTACGAATTCGACAGCAAACGGCATCGAATCGACATTCATATGTTTGTTGGGTAGGTTATAGATAGGTAGTTAGTAACTATTAACTACTTTGGATAGTTAAAATTACTAATTACCTGGGTTAGATATTTACTAATTATATAGGTTAGTTACTTTTACCTAGATTTATTAATTACTAAAGAACTACCTACCTAGATTACTAAGATTAGTTAGTTACTAATTAACTTGGTTTGGAAATTTTTATAAAGTTTATTACAACAATTAGTTAGCTATAAACTAACCGAGATTATTTTCATTCAATTTGATTTAATGATTAACCTAACCCACTCAAGAAATGTAATATAGCTATTATATAAAGTTTAGGTAAAAGTATTAATACGTAGGTACCATATATGTATTGCCGATTGCGTTTAATGAAAAAATAAAGGCATGGGCTTATAGGTAATATGTTGAAATGAATAAAATAAAGATAGTGATGTGTTATTTTACTAAAATATATTATAGGTACTAAAAAAAGTTTTAAGAAACATTACTAATATCAATTTTACTGGCAGTCTTTTATATAAAGATACAAATTTCTTTACCTCAAAGGTGAAGAAATGAAAGGAGCAAAGATTGGCTAAAAAATGAACACCAATCCAGTTATTATACAATATATTTTATGTGTTGACAGTAGCTTTACGAGGATTTCCAAAATTGTACCTCTTGATTGGGGGAAAATAATAGAACATGTAGGTTGTTGAAAAGTCTCGGACTTTCGGTGCAAAATTTAAGTCTCGTGGAAAAAGTGGGAGGAGCTTAGCAAAAAGTCCGGTGGAAAGACTGAAAAAACCCTACTTGTGTACGGCCCTTAAGAATAAATTTTTCAATACATCACACATGCCCAGATAGAGAAAAATTGTGTTACCTATTTAAGGGGAAAGTTT
This sequence comes from Caprella mutica, assembly GCA_947561585.1. Taxonomy (NCBI): domain Eukaryota; kingdom Metazoa; phylum Arthropoda; class Malacostraca; order Amphipoda; family Caprellidae; genus Caprella; species Caprella mutica. The sequence goes on from CANNZV010000165.1 coordinate 183,116, forward strand.
CACTTGTGAGCACCATTTCTCTTTATTCTTAAATGTGGTACCCTGAGTTTACCAAGCTGTGTGTACAATTCTTTTGTCACGCATGTAAATTACGGTCCTAAAATTTCTAATTGCGGCCCTATTAAGAAAGTCTCAAAATCCTTCTAAAATTAATTTGGGGTCAAACAGGTAAATTGCGGCACACTATATAACTAATAGCGGACTCTAACAACAAAAACGTCATAGTTTTAAAACAGTTGTTAAAAACATAAATCAATAAATTATAACATGCACTGCGCTTCTTTTGATAGCTATGTAACATTTTAATCCAATTTTGCTTCAGATTGTTTTAGAGACTATCTTGATAAAGCCGCAACTAAAATTTAAAAGGCCGCAATTTACCTGTGTGACCCTATATTTAATTGTTGAATATCATAATAAGCTCAATTTATGCAAGACTTTATTAATTTCACCAGTGCTTTGGAGCCATGATGGTTATAAATGTTTCTGAGATAAGAAAATGCAGTTAATTAAATTGCCTCAATTTACCTACATGACCCTGAACTGGCGACTTTCTAGCCATACTTTTGGATACTTTCAAAATAGATAGTCCTTCAAAAGAAGATCTAAAACTTGAACATATAGAGTTTCATATTTTTACAATTCTAAATGTTCTTCAAAAGAATAATTTATCACAAAAGGTAGGCTGAATTTGTACCTAAATATCGGTGCCTAACTGATATGGTATAATAGGGAACATTGTCATTTTTTACATGAGGCAAATAATGATTTCGCGTTAGAATGTTTATCGTCAAACGACAAACTTCAAAGTAGATTGGTGAATTAGGGGCCCGGAAAAATGATATTAACAGTTATAATGAATCATTTAAGTACCTAATGTCATATAAATGAAGTGGAGTATCAAAACATACACCTTAACAAAATTTAAACATGAACTGACGTAAGTCTGAGTGGCTGGATGCCATACTTCATAGAGTATTTATTGTAGTGACAATCGAGGTATTTTACATGCGTGACGTCATCACTGCAACAATTTAAATAAAGTTTCAAGTTAATTGAAACATTAAATTGTTTATTGATTGGAATTATTTGAATTTTAATAAATTTATTCAACCAATCAGACTTATTAACTTATAATTTTCTTGTTAAATGTGTTACCTTGATGACGTCACGTATACTGTTGTTGAGTATGAGTTACCGCCTTAGTTTTACTGCCTGTTCATGATGGTTGAAGAATTCGTAACATTTCGTTCACCCTGCAATATAAATTGCCTTTGTGGTGTTTTTACACAGCTTTGTGAATTGATGAAGATTGAAAAACAATTAATTTTAATTTAAAATATTGTATTGCTGTAAAATTACAATATTGATCTCAATTAATTTTTAAAACTGAACAAATTTAAATTATTTCATCCATTTTTATTTAAATTCGGTCAAATATCTTTCACTCAAATTGGAATGTCCATGGAACTAAACACTTAGGTGAAAACAATACATAAACCTAATTAAATAAAACTTAAATTCATTATTATAATGGATGTAGCTATAGAAATATAAAAAGAGTGTGTGGCAACTTAATCTGCAGGTACCATGTGCTATTTAAATTCCTCTGTCTATCACACGACAATTACTTTTTACTAAGTCAGTTGAATTAGTTATCTCTAGAAAAACACATTTATTTGGTATAACAATAACAAAACCTTTGAACTTAATACTAAATTATGTATATATAGGTAAACATATTACACAATAATATTGAATCATTACTCATGTAGCTGAGTCAATTTAGTAATTTGACTCACGATGAGTCAATATGACTCTCAGTTGGATCATATGACTCAAAGGTAGAGTCAATCAAGAAAAAGAGACTCCACTATTGGAGCTTTCTATCCTTGACTCAAACGATGAGTCAGGCTGACTCGCAATTTTCTTTCAGTGCATATTAATGTTATTGTATTTTTGAGTGTAAATATACAAACGTCACTGTTATATTGGATTGCGGGGGTTTAATGATAATGATAATTTGATTGATATAAATTTTTGAGCTTATACACATAGAATAATGCAAATTCCTAAATGAACAACACTTTAAAATCAAATACATGTCTAAATTAAAATCAAGCATATGTTTGACCAAATTGGTCTTCAAGGCAATTTTTTTTAATGATAATTTTATTGAAATAAATAAATCCTCTTGACTTGAGAGTATTCAATTCTCTATCTTTGTGGTACTAGGACAAACTGCCTACGGACAAAATGCCTAACGGACAAAATGCCTAACGGACAAAATGCCTACGGACAAAATGCTAACGGAAAATCTTGTATTTCACTCTGGGAACGTCCCATTAGTACGATGTTCCATTGGACCGAAGCCCCATTAAAGTCTGACAATTACATCTTTTTGTATGTTATTTCTCTTTTTCTTTTTTGATGAAAATAAAATTATAATTGAATATATATACTCAATTAATTACTAACCTAAATAATAAAATAATTTTCTTTTTCTTTCATTTTTATAATTTTATATTCCTATCTTATCTTAATTTATTTCTAATATCAATTAGTATTATGCAATCCCTCATTCGATTTCATTATTTAATGTAGTTTGTTATATACTCTAGTTTGTTGTACTGCACACTTCATGATTTTTTAATGACATGGCAGGCAGGATCGGGGGTGGCAAACCCCCCTTCTATACATATATTTGAGGTTAAATCAGGAATATACTGCAAAAATGCCAGACTTATGGGATGTCGGACTAATTGTATTAAATTAAAATAGATGTAGTAGTATTAAAAATATATGTATATGATTTTAGAACACACTATATAGGGTATATTCCGGGTCATTGGACGGTTTCTCGTTTTCTATCAAATAAGGGAAGTGTATAATAATTGTACTTAAATTATTATATACTTTCTTTATTGCATGATCAAATATTTGGTGCTTTCTGGTAACTTGTAACTAACTCTATTTCCAGATGTACATTATTGAATAGTGACTTCTGGTTATATTATTCGGTCTTACAGATTAGGAAACACGTATCAAAATCAGAAGAGTTAAGGGTACGTTCTTGTCTAAACACCAGATATCTTGTATAAACAGACAGGGATATATAATAGCCTATGCACCTGCAGTATAATGCATAGGCAGTACCACTTGTTATGAGGGTTTAAGAATTTCGTGTCAGCAGAAATTAATATCAGTTCAAATAGCTTTTGGTACCTACATTGTTTCCGAACTTCGGTTTTAGGTTCGGTTTTCGAAAAAAACAGGTTTTAGTTTTTTTTTTCGATTGATGGGAAATGTCGATTTAGTTTAAATATTTGAATATTATGTTACAAGATGCCAAAGATAGCATTAGACAGCCGTATGCTGAGATTAAGATGACATTTCATTAGTGATGAAATTGCTGATGAAGGTTAGAATTATAAGTACGTATTGGGTTTTTAATCTTCAAATGCGAAAATTATATTTTTATGATGGAAATATTCCTACATAGTTCATAAATTACCTCATATAATTCATGTTTCTATATTTTAAATTGATCTGTACATGGAACCATTAGTGTTTTTGTTCACGCCAAAGATCAAACATACAAGATATGAGCTTGTAGAAAGAAAATCATTAATCTTATGGAACTGTGCGAGTGTGTGTATACTTCAAACTTTTTCAATCAATTATACACATAACCTAATTATGAGTGTTTGTATTGAATTATCGAGAGGGTGGGTCTCTATTAATTATTTTGCTTCATTTAATTTGTTCAATTCTCCTTCCTTTACATCCTTCCATTTCATCATTTCCATTTACGGCAGTTAATAAATTGTTCAACAAAGTCGCCGAACGCCATTCTAACGTGGATTTCGTCTTATTCTTAAATAAATATTAATTCTCATGATTCCTGAATCTACGAGGTAAATGATACTAATTAATACAGTGATATTGATATTTTATTAATATTTCACGATTTTTCAATTTTGCGAAAAGAATCTTTGATGCCTTAACTGACTACAGAGTATCAACAAGTCCAATTCAAACAAGAAGAGTACCAGCAAAACTATGCCTACCAGTACCAGTAGAGTACCAGAAAACTATGTCAAACCAGCAGAGAACCAAGAACCAGTGTACCAACAAGCTCAGTATCAAACTATCGAGTATCAGGAAAAGAGTACCAACCTATTCGGTACCAGTAATTGAGAACCAATGACTAGTACGAAGAAACAGACAGGTATTCAGTAAATTTGTACCTTTTTCCGTGTACTTAGTTACTAACAATGCTTGCAACTATCTATGAATTATAATTGGGAAATATTTAAGTACCTATTTGTTATAAGATTAGTTATAATGTTTGTGGTTATATGCATTAGACATATTAAGTCACTTTTTGTTTCTTTTGAAGTTCCAAGTTTCTTTCGTTGGTAACATTATTATATATGTTATTTGCCAAACCATTGGGCTTTAATTTCTCTTACTGAGAGGTTGTTCTAAATTGCTTTTCACTGAGTGTTATTCCTTATACCTACTGAGTGCTCTAACTTCGTATTTGCTAATTACTGAGGTGAGGTAGTAAATAAAATACATTCATAGTTTGCAATGTTTAGTCAGATTCATATTAATAGTAATTATTAATATCTAATATATAGTCAATATTATTATAGTCATATTTTATTACAGGTTTCAGTTTCAATTCAAGTTTCTCCAATCGTCCTAACAAATTTTACTCATATAACAAACAGCAACAATTGTATTACATTGAGTTCAAATAACTTTACTAACGTAAGCAATATTTTCATTTAATCTCCGAAGCTTAATGTAGTATTTGCAACCATTTATTGTAAAGATGCCTAAAGTTAATACACTAACAATGACAAAGAAGAGTGTATTTGTAGTGATTTTTTCGGAGTTTTAGAAAAAGAAACCGTATTAGCTAATTATTGCAATGCTGAAGATATTTCAAAATGGGTCTGGGTAACATCTTCATTTGGTAATAATAAGTGACATGTAACAAGATGACTGAATACTCCAATTGGCATCAAAACAGTTGATTCAGGTATGCAACAAAGAAAGAATATTTCCGTATCCAGTTGTCCGAATGAATTCGGAAGACACTGTTCGGCAAGTAGGGCAACTCAACTTACGTTTGGCTTCGAACCATTTATCAATACATACTGAACAGAAGAGATGCGTACAACCAGATAGGACAGACAACAAGTTTGTTGGAACACTGTCATTCAGGCATATAGTACACTGGTATGATGTATTGTTTAGGACTTCTGAAAGAGTTTTTCGTTTAGACCATACTATGGCCGAGGTTGCAGTTAGTATCTTGAAAAATGAGACATGAAAGGAGGCGATGTTGATGGCTACCGGAGTAAAATCTGTATTAAAACTTCTCACTTCTCGTAGGGTTACATAATTGTTATCTTTACTCCTGACAAGTTGCCAGAATGAATTTGGATTAATACTCTCTATGTTATGTTTCTCATTTATTTCTCCGACGCTTGTATCTACCTCGATCGTTGTGAGAGAGCATAAATTATCAAGAGCTATAATTACCTCATACGTTTTCAGAGTAAATTCAAAGCTTTCGATCTGCTTCACGTGATGTTTGAATGATCCACAGTATTTCTCATATATTGAATTGTTTAAAATTGATTTCTTGATATCACAATAACAAACTTGTAAACATAAAATCACTTTATCCATAATATCATCCTTCGGTAAGCTTTCTAAAGTAGGGATGAAGCCATGCAAAAATTCCATCTGACGGTTAATCATATCGCATAATTCAGCTGTCCCGTCAATGCTGATCGTATAATTTTTCCAGCGAATATCGATTTGCTTGATGACGTAGTTTACGTAAATCAAAAATTTTACAATGAAATAAGGCATTTCCTCGTAAACAGCTCTATTAAACAGTTCATTCAATTGATCCAACATGTGGTCAACAGTTCTTGTAGACAAATTTTCCAATTCGTCTACTAGAAAAAAATCACCTTCCATTGTAGGAATGTAGGTAGACTGAAGCACTCGACTAAAATCTGGAAAACAAAGACATAATATTAAAAACACCAATCTTATAACAAACTGCTATTAATGCTGGTTCAGAATTAAAAAAATTCATATATGTTGAGACTATATAGGCTGTGTAAATTGAAATTGAGCTGTCTTCTCCACGGTCAAGTCGACTCCCTTCAACTGTTTTATCAGCCGATAGACTGTTTGCGATGACACAAGTTCTTTTACATCAAAATCCTTCACTGATGGACCACACTGGTGCAATAAAATGATGATGTTTCTCTCTTCTTTGGAAATTACCATTATAAGAACCTTCTGAAGAATACCCGTTGAAGACAATTGTTGAAAACTACAAATTGGATTAGATTTGAATTTTTTCGAAATAATGTAACTTACCTTTGAATTATCTGATCTCTCAGTTTTGTTGAGTTGTTACCTTTAGACGTCAGAAATTTGATTTCAGTTGAAAAAACAATCTATTTCACTACATATTTTTTCTTACTTTCTGTATAATTTTTGCATTATAATCAGAAAACTAGGTTGATTAAAAATAGTTTCATATAATTTCATTAAGAAATTCAGCCGTATAATGAAAAAATAAGCGTTTGACAAACTCATTTACCTCTCCTGTATTACACATTTTCTTTAAATATATACAGTATCAAATCTTATGCGATTCTCAGAAAATTGTTTACAACATTAAGAAATAAACTCTTTCTTTCCGGATCCTGAAAGGGAACTGTGAGCAGGAATTATTATTGTGTTTCTAATTTATACTAAGCGTTCATAACGGGTTTAGAGTCTAACGATTACTATTTTAGTTTATAATTTGAGAATTGAACAAGCCTTCTTAATATCCGCTTGTACTCATTATAAAACATATTCAATCGATGTTTGTGAAATATTTAGAATTTGCACATGGAAAATAAGAATGTAAATTTAATAAATATTGAACATACATAAAAGTTAATTTAACATTCACTTAATCTATTGTATAATATTAAATTATATAATTGTGAGAATATCTAATTTACTAGTAATCACAAATCAGTACACGGGGTTTAAAGTTTGCTTCGGTACCAGGCTATATTCCTTACGTCAATAGTAAATTAAAAACAAGTGACTCGAAGAAGCTGTCAGAAAAGAAAAAAAAATCCACAAATTTCATTTACGTATTTCTATACTAAACAGTAAACAGGCTTATATAGTAAATCAGATATATTCCATAAAACAGGAGTTCTACAAGTACAGCTCCTCTATATTGAAGTCATATGTAATGAACCATCCTGAAAGTCCCAACTAATTACCAATCTTGAATTTAACTACCTACTTAATTGTTTCATTATACTAAAGGGATATTAGCTACTGAAGAAGGCTAAATAAACTAAAAGAATAATGGTTATATTTTAATATTGATAAATGATTATAGGTATAGAAAGGAAGTATATATTTAATATTAATGAAGTAATGAAAATAGTGTTGACAATACAGGGAATATGGTAATAAGTCAAATAGGGGAAATGACAAATGTTAAGGGCCGTACACATGTATGGTTTTTTAAGTCTCTCCACCAGACTTTTGATTCAAAAGTTAATCGCGTCCACACGTATAAAAATAATCTGGTGGATTTATATGTGTGCTATTAACTACTTTTCATCGATAGTAGAAGGGCAGCTATTTTTTTTAATTAGGTAACAAACCAATATAGTTAGTAACTATCAAACACCGGGGATGTCTAATTAAGGGTACGATCTTTACTTTATTTCTTAGTTTTTTAATGACGTGGCAGGAGGGGTTGAGGGGGGGGGGTGTAGGTCATAAGCCCCCCGGTCAACAGCCCCCCCGGTCAAGAGCCCCCCCGGTCACGAGCCCCCCTAGGTCATAAGCCCCCCCGGTCAAGAGCCCCCCCCCCCGGTCACGATCCCCCTGTTTTTAAATCCTTATTTACCTATACTATTTAATCCTTATTGACACTCTTGTAGTTCATTACTGATTAGACATAAAATATATGTATATCGGGGACCCCGAACCCCCCTGCCAGGTCATTAAACAATCATGAAGTGTGCAGTACAACAATCTAGCGGATACAACAAACTACATTAGCAACTCTCAATTATTTCTATTTAAGTAGTTCTTCATTTGTTTAACTAGGTAAATAAGGTTTATAAAAACATGGAGGGGGGGCTCGTGACCGGGGGGGCTTATGACCTAGGGGGGCTCATGACCAGGGGGGCTCGTGACCGGGGGGGCTCATGACCGGGGGGGCTCTTGACCGTACCCCGAGGGGGGGCACGCCTCCCGATATATTTATATTTGATATTAAATCAGTAATAAACTACAAAAGGGGTGCCGGACTAAATAATATTTACCTCAACCACCTAGATAGTTATAGTTACTAATTACTATTTACTAATTATCTAGATTAGTTAATTTCACCTAGGTTAATTAATTTCTAGCTAACTACCTAAACTAGTTAGTAATTAACTAATTACCTACGTTAGTTAATTGTTAGGAAGTTTATTACCGTAGTTAGTAACTTAGTAACTACTAACTAACCTAGGTAGCTACTAGCTGGTTAGTTACTAACTAGGCAGTCACTCAGTGACTAGTTAGACAGGAACAATAAATTAGGTAACTTATTTAGAGCAAGTTATAGTTAATAAGTTATAATGTTACTTTCCTTTTAGTTGATTTAGTGGCTAACCTAATCCATGCAACAAATTTAATTTATTATATAAAATAGGTAAGTAAAGATATTACTATGTATAGTGTATTGCCTTTAATTAAAGAAAATAAATGTATTAATAGGTATAATGATGAAATAAAAGAAATAAGGATAGTAATATACTAAAAATATATATTATATATTAAAAAAAGTTTAAAAAACATTATTATCCTTCAGTGGCAGTCTTTCATAAAAAATGAAGAAAAATAGGGAAATAACCTATCCCGTTATTTCACCATATTTAATGAATTGACAATAGCCATAAGAAGATTTCCAAAATTGCACAGCTTGATTGGAGGAAAATAATAGAACATGAAGGTTGTTGAATAGTCTCGGACTTTTGTGGAAAATTCCAGTCTCGTGGAAAAGTAGGAGGAAGTTAAGAAAAAGTCTGGTGGAAAGAATTAAAAATTGAAATATAAGCAAAACACAATTAAATGAACAAATAGGTCCTATAAGCTCACCTACTAACGGGTATTTTAGTTACACAATTTAAAAATTACGCGAGGATTAAATAGAGCTTGTGCTATCACGGTAACTTAAGACTGTAGAAATATACTTCGGTGTTAAACCAAAACACAATACTTTGGTTAAACCGTGGCTTTATATATTCTGGCTTTAGTTTGCTGTGATTGGTGGCAGCATGTGAGTAACCAAGCCGCGGGAAAATTCTGAGTTTTGATTGGCTGTGACGTATCTGCAGCAGATCTGTCCCTTGTCACTTGATTATTAGGAGTGAAAAAGAAAAGGCGTAAGTTTCTAAATGTATCTGTTAGAGTTGTGAAAAATTAAAGTCAATTAAGTGGTCTTATTTCAGGGACGTGCCATTAGACCGATGCCACACTAGTCCGACAATTACATCTTTATGTATTATTTTTTGATTAAAATAAAAAATACTAATATAAATAATAAAAACTAATATAAATAATAAAATATTTTTTCATTTTTAAAATTTTATATTACTCTTTTATTTTACTTTATTTCTAATATTAATTTATGATGCAATCGAGGGTTTGATTTCATCATTTAATGTAGTTTGTTGTATCCACTAGTTTGTTGTACTGCACAGCTCATTATTGTTTAACGACCTGGCAGGGGGGTTCGGGTGTACTCCCCCAGTCATGAGTCCCCCCCCCCCCCGGTCATTAGCCCCCCTAGGTCATAAGCCCCCCCGGTCAAGAGCCTCCCTGTTTTTAAATCCTTATTTACCTATATTGTTTAATCCTTATTGACACTTTTGTAGTTCATTACTGATTAGACATAAAATATATGTATATGGGGGGGGGGGGGGCGTGCCGACCCCCGAACCCCCCTGCCAGGTCATTAAACAATCATGAAGTGTGTAGTACAACAAACTAGCGGATACAATAAACTACATTAGCAACTCTCAGTTATTTCTATCTAAGAAGTTCTTTATTTATTTAACTAGGTAAATAAGGATTAAAAAACAGGGAGGGGGGGCTCGTGACTGGGGAGGCTCTTGACCGTACCCCGGGGGGTTCGGGGGGCGGCACGTCCCACGATATACATATATTTCTGTCAAATCAGTATTTAATGTGTCGGAATAATGGGGTGTCGGACTACTGAATAGTAACCCTTATTTCAAACTGTGCTCATGAACTAAGTAACTATTGTCAGTTCTATTTATCCCATTGTTGGAAGCTTTGAAGCGAAACAGACAAACTTTTAGGTAGTTGCAGCTTCTTATTAGCCTAATAAGTAGTAAATATATTTGTAGATAATGTCGAGCACGCTGCTGCATAGTTTAAGTCCGTACCCCTAATATTTTATTTTTTTCGAGTTCATTTTTAAATATTGATGATAGGTATAAAACTAGTCGCAGTTTCGAGCAAATTCCAACGGATGGTGGTAGCTTAAGGTACCCTTCACCAAATATTAATAACAAATATTATTTTTGTAAAAATTATAACAAATTTTTTTAGGTATAGTCTTTGTTCTTTGGTGTATTATGTGAAATGTAATATGTTTTTTTTAACAAGTGGACGAGGATTGTTATTCTGTACCTACATGCAAGGACTAATATTTTGCACACTAGGACAAAATTTCTTTAAAAATACCTTAAAAGCGTAGTGTGGCAATTCAAAATTCGTCAAAAAGCGAAGTAGCGCTAGAAAGTCTTTTTGCTTAAGAAACAGTAGTGCGATACTACACCGTGTAGTGGTACTTTGAAGAGCTGGGGACTTCTCAATAGTCCGCCGCCCTATTAGTCCGACGCCCCAATAGTCCGACAGTTCCATCTTTCTGTGTTATTTTTTGATTGAAATAAAAAATATGATTAAATAGGTATACTCAATTAATAACTAATCTAATAATAAATTAATTTTTCATTTCTTTCATTTTTAAAATTTTATAGTTCTCTTTTATTTTACTTTATTTCTAATAGTAATTTATGATGCAATCCATCACTTTATTTCATAATTTAATGTAGTTTGTTGTATCCGCTAGTTTGTTGTACTGCACACTTCATGGTTGTTTAATGACCTGACAGGGGGGGTTCGGGGGGCGGCACGTCCCCCTATATACATATATTTTATGTTAAATCAGTAATAAACTACAAAAGTATCGGACTAATGGGGCGTCCAATTTAGCATACGAGAGAGACACTTCAAAGTGCTACTTCATAGTGCTAGTGCCCTATTTAACATACGAAAGATGATTAGAAAACTGGTCTTTCAAGGCAGAATACACAAAATATTTTTTTCCTTTTTCAAATAAACGTATTTCAATTTTCAGGACACTAAAAATAAGAATGGTTCACTACACGTGACTTCATTAAAGAACTTCTCTTTCATGAAGTACAACTAGTTTACTATATAGATATTCATAGAAAACTCAAGGCAATTTGTGGTGGACTGAACTAAATAGGTTCACTATAGAGGTTAATTGATTATACAGGGGTCTACTAAACAGGATGGTTCACTAAACAGGAGTACACTATAGAGGAGTTCTACTTTATCAAGTAATTTTCCCATAAAAAAATACTTATCAGAACAATCTGTTCGAACTATTAAGAACGAATGGTGATTTTAATATTTAAAGAATAAAGGAAAATAACGATAGAGAAAAGTCAATAGTTTAATAATCCATAATTTAATGATATTCAATAAAGATATGCATCATTATATAACTAACTATCAACGAGTAAATAGTGTGTCTATTAAACAACTACATTATACATAAAATCTATAGAACAAATACTGGGCAATGTCGATATACAATGACTATTAAATATTAGAACCAATTGAATTGGAATTATTATCATTAAAACTCTTAAATACTGCACATTATGATGTGAAAAACACTAAATAAATGAATATATTTCGTTTCTATTAATTAAACTACAATATAACAAAGGTTGTCTTAAGTACAGTTCACATAAACATCCGGTGCACTTTTCTCACATTTAATCTATATTACAATTCCGTACAATACATTATATAACTATATTAAATTAATACATATGTACCATAAAAAGTCACATGTTTCATATTGACTAGGTAGTTGATATCATAATACTTATTTACACTCTTTATATAGATAACATTATTATTTTTATACATTTACTCTTCAGTGCAAAGAATAAGGTTAGAATCTGTCTAATCTCTAATATATCATTTTAATGTAAGATGATACATCTAGATTCTAGAGTCCTAGACAAATGATTCACTTCTGAATCTGGCAGAAACGTTCTGTCTTGGCATTAAAATAGAACCATAGAACAAAATTAGGAACTTACGATATATGGTGAAATCGATGACACCTAAGATGTCTCCCATACTTATAGATACAAGGTAACTAATATTTTATTCACAACAATATATTTTATATCAAATAGGTGCTAACTAATTTCCTAACTTCCATTTACAGAGAGTTTTTTATAGGTACTTAATAAATAGGTTGGTGCCTACAAAATGGTTTGCTACTATCCTTATAGGTACCTACTAAATAGTTTGCTACAATAGGTAGCTAGGTAACTACTAGATAGTTTGATACTATAGGTACCTACTAAATAGTTTGCTACAATAGGTACCTAATAAATAGATTAGTACTCTATTTTTTGACACTCTATAGGTTGGTACTGATTTTGCTGGTACTCTGTTTTTTGGAACAGAATAGGTGTGACGTAGTTTTGCTGGTACTCTACAGGTTTGACGTAGTTTTGCTGATACTCTATTGGTTTGACGTAATTTTGTTGATACTCTATTGGTACTTTAAGCTTCAAGGACTCTCTTCGCCAATAATTCTCCCAGTTGATGCAGTAGGTATGCTCATCAGAATCTGAAACAAAAAATCTTTAATTTAATTTCTTTCGTCAAAGCATTAAATCTTAATAATAAAGTATTTGACTGCAAGTTATATCTAAATCAATTTTTTGGCTTAAGATTTATTATCAAATAATTATTAATCAATTGTTTATAGGTAGTAATTAAGTGGCCTTCCTAGAATACTCAAATTGTTGATTCATTCATATAGTGGGTGAACTCATTATAGATACGTATACTAGACCCTTATCTATGATAAGAATCTCGAGAGAACTTCTCGATTGAACATGATGAAACAAGAGTAGCGTCACCAAACATGTTGATACAGTTTCAATGTGCTTTGCCGCCATTTTATCTAAACACTTTTGTTTCGGTGAATATCCAAAAAACTATAGAGTGAATCACTCAGACTGCCACTCTGAACCACCATGTTGCATAAAGAAATAATGGGATATTAGAATATTGACCAATCCCTTTAATATGAAAATAATGAAAAAAATCAAAATAAAATCATACACTAAAAAAAGCATTAAAGGAAAAATAACAGTATCCTGCTAGCCGCTAAGTAGCAATATACTTTTAATACTCATAGGATGTTCTATTTTTTTTTTGTTTATGTTATCTAATTTGAAGAAGACAATAATCATGTAATATCCGAGTAAAGTTTTGAGTGTATTCGAAACGTAGAATTAATATAAAATTACTCACAAATAATGCAATCTAGCAAGATTGATGTTAATTTTGATTGTTAAATTTGTTGTTAGGATTAATTATAGCATTAATATAATATTAATTATATTTAGCAATTAGTTTAATAGTGTTTAATGTTTTCATAGAAAAAATATAATCACGAAACAGAAAATTAGGAATTGAATACCGAATGACAATTGTAATAGGTTATTATTAAAAGATTTCATAAGATATGACTATTACACGAGAATAAAAAAAAAAATATTAAAATATCCAGGTAAGTTATACCTTCAATGGTAATAATTTGATACGTTTTTTTGGAGCCAAGTAAAGGAAATTTATATTAAAACTAATGGGAACTATGGTTGCTTTACTAATTTAATTTCTGGTTCGTAATCTTTACTTGCTCCGTTTTTTAATAATGACCATTATATTCATTAAATATTTAGTCACTTTTTTCCAATAGCATCAGCTCTATACCTTGCGTATGATTGTTGTACTTACCATTGTTGCTTAAATAAATTACCATTAAGGTTTTTTCACACACATCACTGTTCTATGCATCTGTGACGTGTCTTATCATGAAGTGTGCAGTACAACAGACTAGCGGATACAACAAACTACATTAAATGATGAAATCAAATGAGGTATTGGATCATACTAATTAATATTAGAAAAAGAGTAAAATAAAAGATTACTATAAAATTTTAAAAATGAAAGAAATGAAAAATAATTTCTTTCATTTTTAAAATTTTATAGTACTCTTTTATTTTACTTTTTTTTCTAATATTAATTAGTATGATCCAATCCCTCATTTGATTTATTTAGATTAGTTACTAATTGAGTATAGCTATTTAATCATATTTTTTTATTTGTATCAAAAAATAAAACGAAAAATAACATAGAAAGATGTAACTGTCGGACTAATGGCACGTCCCCCTGAGGCTGACGTACGTGAACGCGTCGGTTGAATTTAAAGTAACGATATATTTTTTCACGGACACTGAAGCACTGAGAGACGTCACGGACAGAACACTGATGTGTGTGTTGAACAGCCTTCATACTTTTTATTAATAACTGATTGTATATAAACAAATAAATATCCAATATAATAATTTCAGAAATGTATAACACTGGTACTATTGAAAGATAGAATTTCTGTCAATTCAAATTAATTTAAAAGAATTCATGTCAAAAGTTTCTTCAATAATTATAATCGTATTATACAACAATGAATTGGTTGACGACGTGTACCAAAAAACACAAACACACACACACAAAAAAAAAAAGAAATATAAACACAATAATAAGAATATTAATCACAATATAAATATTCATTACCTAACAATCCAAATTTTTGCAGCAGCTCAAAATGTCCCAAATTATATTGATAATAATAAGGATTCCTGGATAATTTGCACCCGTGACACATTTTGAGGAGAGACGAAATAATTACAACCTATTAGAGACAATGCAGTTGCTTTAATGGAGATAAGATGCATTGGGTAGGCGAAGAGTACTCTGATTATTACACCACATTAAGCAACCAACTTTCGTCTAACGATATGCAGATAGGTATACCTATATTTCTATCTCATTTGCGACAATAGACCAATGTGATGTAATGAATAAGGTTGTGATTATATGCTTTTTAAATCCTAGATCCTTAGAATATCACAGACGAAACAATATGAAATGGTATCGAATTCTATATACAGCCGGTTTAGAATGCATTGTTCAATACTGTTAAATTATTTTAAGTCTATAGTATTTTCAGGATCTATGATTTTAAAAGAGTATTGTCACAACCCTAGTAATGAATATGATGCGGTAAAGATTCATAAAGTAAATTCAACATAATTTATTTTATAATGAACTATTAGTTAATTCACGGTATCACGTTTCTGAACTATTTTAGAAATTTATTAATATTAAAACGTTTTGCATATTTATATGTAGATGTGAAACCAGGAAAAGATCAAAATCATGTTTTTTCACACCGGTAAATATATGAAAAGGTGAATTTATATCATTAGTAGATGGAAGAGAATAAAAAAAAGCACCAGTCACTCTTTATCTATGGTGATAAAAGGGACATTTTAGCTGAATGTTTGACGTTTCACGCTCTCCTGTAAAATGTGAATTTCAACCTAAAAATGAATAGAAATCAAACAGTTTTCATGCTATAAGAAAAACAAAGAAGGTTTTGGAATCCTTGAAGGATTTCTAACAAAGTGAAAGAACAATATTTTTCAAAAACCGAGAATTTAGGGTTTCTTTGAAAATTTTAGTTAGTCATCAAAAATGACTTATCCAATGAAAAATGGAAAATCAGCTTCTTATTATTTCGTTAGAAATGTTACGAGGACTCTAAAACTGTCTTTTTTTTTGGAATATATCCTTATTTTAAATCCTTATTTTTAAAATTTACGAAATAAAAAATCTTCATTTTTTTTTCAAAAAATAATGCCTAAATCGATTAAGTCACACTAACAAAATGTATCTATTTCCAAAAAGAAGTTAACATATACTGTGCAAATTTCAGAGTAATCGATCCACAACATAGAGTTATGATAAACTACTCTAGAGAGAGGAAGTGTTGCAGCGATTGCATGACGCTAAGGAAGACGGTGTAAAACCTTATTTTGTTTCAGTTATATTATTTCTCCATTGAACTGACGCCAGATTGCCAGTCACATGAAGACAAAATAAGGATTTGAGCATCCCGCAGGACGCGATATTATTTTGGCCACTGACTCACCACTTGGTCCACAAATAAAAGTGTTCTGAAATTATAATTGTACAATAGACCGGTTTTTTTTTGCACCAGGGGTTTTTTTGCTTGGGGGGGATCTTGTCCGTTTAATGCACGGGGTTTTTTGTCCAGGGGGTATATTGCACGGGTTTTTTTTTTGTCCGGGGGGTTTTTTTTTGCACGGGGGTTATTGTCCTGTCACCCTCCAAAATATTATATTTTCTGAAACATGGCTGACAAAACCCCTATCCGATTAGGTAGTTTTAGAGAGTTATAAATCATACCATGTGATTAGAGAAGACAAACGTGAGTCTATTTGTTAGTGATAAATAGGAATGTGAAGTGATGAATGATTTTTCTTTTTCTCGGAACTACATTGAATGTTTATTTATTGAATGTTTATATAAATCAATTAGGTTTACCGGAGGATGTATTTATAGAATTTATACGAGGCATGAAATTTTCATTTGTGGAAACGTTTACTTGAATATGCTAAATTGTAGCACTGACAATTTAATTATGAGCTTCCTTAATTTGATGGCCTCTTATTCGATGTTCCCTCTTATTACAGGCATCATCCGCTTTAGTTACCAAATCACGACTCAGTTTAGTTACCAAACGGTAACTGAAGCGAATAAAAGTAACAAGAAATTTATAAATGTCACTCCTTGATTATATTCTCATTTTCTATCAGTTATAGATAGAAAGTTTGTTTTAGAGTTATTATTAGAGTACTACGTATATAAGCATATTAATAATAATATGCAGTCTTTCATTGTTTGTGACTGTGATGAAAAAGTTTGAAGTCGCACATTTATTAAATGTTCTAAAATCCATCCAAAGATAACTCTCACTCAGTATAGTTGAGTAATTAAAAGATACTTAGACATCTATAATTATTGTGCTACATTTAACAAGCCGCAATTTTATGCTCTATGAAATGTTTTTGGTAGTAGGGTACTAAGCTCCAAGTTATTGGTTGGTTCTACAATTTCGGACACGTCAGAAAAGAAAATATTATAATTATTATTTAACTTATATTCTAATTGGTATCATGGATACCAATTGAAATGAAAAATCAAATAATAATTATTTTATAAAGATTTTCACGTGTTCGAAAATATGGAACCGTGCAATAACAAGGAACTAACCTTAAAATATGACATGCTGAATTTCTGAACCAACTGCTTCTAATAACCTTATCTGGATTATAATTTTGATGTTCTTTTAGTTACCGTGAAATAGACACAAAAAATTGTCTCCGTTTTCTATGTCTACGAACGGTTCTTATTTCGAAACATGACTCGAAATAAGTACCACTTTTACTAAAGTGAGTTGTACTTAAAGCGAGGCTTGCCTGTACTAAACCTACAAGAATTAATGATGTGTCGGGAAACCATGCATTACTTGATATTATTTTCAGTAAGAATCCAGTCTCTTTTATATCTGGGATAATTGTTTCATCGATGTCCGATCATTACCCTGTATTTTCAGTTCATAAAAAATGTTTATTAACAATGCTACTGATGATGGTAGAGTTGTGAAGAGATTTTAGAAGAATTAATGATGAAAGAATAATATCTCGTGAGTAATGCACTAGCTTCACAAGATTTCTCTGCTGTCTTTGCAAAGAATGATATCGATGAGGCATTTATTGAATTTGAAGGAATAATTTCAAACCTTGGATAGACCACCAAGTGAAAAGAGAAATTAAATTTTAAAACAGTTTCTATAAATTGTAGCGTAGTGGTAGGATGAGACGAGATGCATTCAATAGAGTCAGAAATAGGGTAACTGCGCTCATTCAAAATAAGAAAAAATCCTATTTCCTTTCAAAGAATGATATCAGGAGGAATTGGTCATTATTCTCATTAATAAATGATACAATAAATTCAAATTCAAGTAAGAAATGAGGTGGTATAAATGACTTATTGTTTGATGGGGATATTATTGGTAATTCTAATCGAATTGCTGATGTGGTTAATGACTATTTTTAATCATTTGCTCTAACATTGCTAATTCGAACCCAAGTCCTCCTGACTTCTGAGATTTTCTAGTAGGAGATTACTACCCCAACTCTTTGTTTTTTCCTCCGACAACTGTAGATGATATAGATTATAGAATATACAAATTCCTTAAAAAATGTTCTGTAGATTTACTTCCTGTACTTGTGCTTAAAAAGGTCTCATACTGTATGTTTTTTATTGAACAAATCCATATCTGAATGTATTTTCTCTGATTGTTTAAAGGTAGCCAGAGTGGTTACACTGTACAAAGGAGGTGGCGACTAATTACTGTCCAATTTCTGTCTTGAATGTTTTTGCTACGATACTAGAAAAGCACGCCTTTAAGCACCTGTATTCTTTTCTGGAAGATTTTGAAGGGAAACACATTTAGAAACAGTAAGAATTTTTTTCAATTTAAATGAATGTAATATTTTTTCATTAAATTATAATAGTCTTCACTGTATTTTGTTTTCTGTAACTTTTCTCATCAATTTTTTTACTCTGCCATTAAATCTGAAACCGATTCCGTCTTATCCTAAAAAGAGCATAAATAAATATAACACATCATTCAAATTAGAGATTTATCTTTAAAACGGTATTGTAATTATTATTTATTACTCCTTGTGATATTTACACTTGAATAAATGACAGGTGACAAAAATATTGTGTTTTGTCCAGTACGATGTTTTTCCAGTACAGTTTCAAAAATATCTTGGTCTAATAGGAAGCTGGTCTACTACGAGGTTTTGCTGTATATGGAAATTCAAAATTAGTAGTCACGCATCTGGTAACATCACAAGTCACTAAAACATGGCTGTAAGCTGTTTCATTCATTTCTGGGACATTTAAGCCCATTTTCATATAGGTGGGACATATTATCCCAATTGGTGCGAAAGAGGTAAGTATCTGATATGGACCGGTGACGATTCATCGCAACGGTATTTATTGATTCATGTTTTTAACATGTGTGCTGTTTTTTTTTATACAACCAGATACTTAGCAGATTAATCAAACACATGCTGTAGCAGTTATATGGCTATCATTCATATTTCATCCAGTAATCATACCAAGGATTTTTATTGTTTTTGGTTATCATTTCATCTGTACTTCACCAATCTTATTGATATTGCATAAAAGTTTTGAATTAATTCCTTCAAACATTACCTTTCAGTGATCCAATTATTGTTACTGGAAATAATCCTTCTCAACTTATTTATATTAATTCCAATCAGTTAGGATATTGAGAAACAGTTCTATAGGAAAATATTTTTTATTCTTTTTCGAGTTTGTGAACGAAATGAATGACACGAAAATGATTTGCATCATTCACAGCTTATAATAGAAATAGTACATTCAGTTCTATATTATTTACAGAGTAACTAACTACATGTAAATGATGAAACATTGCAGTAAAGGATGAAATATTGCAAAATAAATATTGAGATGAGTTGGGTAAGAAAGAAGGAGATGACTAGTGAAAATAATCTTCAATAATACACAATATGTACAAAATAATTTAGATAAATTAACGGGGGAGAGAAAATCTTAAGAAAATAAATATTTGCTTTCGAGGATAAACAAGGCAATCAGATACAACCACTTAAAGCAAATGGAGTTAACATTACATGCACACTATAAACATCCAATAAGCTAAACTACAGCATATTTTTGTACTTTTTATCTAATTCCTAGACATCGCCGCCATACCATTCCACTACTTCCTAGTAGTCGGATTATTTCAACCAATGGAAGATTTCACTATTGTTTGAAAAGGAATTAAACTAATGAAGGATGAAAAGATTTACAGTGATTCAATGGTCTAAGAGTAGAACTTAGTGGATAGTTTTTGTAGACTGACTAACCCTAAAGACAACAGATTTGAGGCAGCAAACAGCCAGCCCACCAACCGATAGCTACTAACTAGTAGATAAATTTATTGCTTTCCAGCACCAACTTCTACCAATAATAAATTAACTGATTAAATAACAAGTAACGAATACTCTACTCACTTTCTGGCTCATAAATTAAACTCACAGAGCTATCAAAGAGGACGGACAGACTATCTAAAAGATCTCCTCCATGACTTAACAAACGGTTCAACTAAACACATTGCACATACCTTATCTAAGCTGCCTTAACTAGCATGTTAAACTACCAAGAGATCAAATAGCGTGAAAATATCGGCACCTGAGAACGAAGTCCTCTAGTATCAGCAAAGGGATTCAATGAATGTGATATGTTGTGTGCCTTCCTTTAACATACCAAAATATATAGTTACTAATAGTATAACAATTACGTTTTTCTAGGATTATTTTGCAGATTTTAAATATTTTTATCCATTTTCAATACTGACCTTATTGAATATACATATGTAACATAAAGGTAAAACTCTTCACTGAAGAAATCATTATTTACACCACTGATATTTCATATCATGTCGTTTATGTGAGCCTGTTTCACATTAGTGTGTTCACATTCACAAGTTCACTTGCTATTGCACTATTCAACGCTCGGTCGGTCTCAGTTTCTATACACTCCACCACTTTAGTATATATCGTAATGCTTAGGCTTTTCAAGTACATTCCTTACAACTACTTTGGGAAATAAATAAACATTTACAGACAATATATACAGAGAGACTATTAGGCTAATTCTAAATATTCAGAGGAGACGGTTTGCACTCAAAGGAGAGAGCAGTGCTCTCACACAGATGAGAGCACTGCTCTCAAACTGTACTCCTCTTTATTGACGGATGGGTGGTAACTGTGTAACCTGTTACTAAAGTTACCACCCCTACCCGTTACATCTTATCACAATACATAACAAAAGAAGTGACTCTCACTCACATAAATAATCTACACTAGAACTAAATGTAACGTATTTTTGACTTTTATGATTTTGCACGAGTAGTTTTTGTTGGTTTTTAAAAAAGAACTGCACACAGCTAGCTAGCAAAGATACCAAAGCAAACCATTAGAGTTTGGATTGAGATCTAAGCTTCAGAATGGCAGGTATCTTAAACCTACACTTACAAATTAAAAATAACAACTAAAACTAAATGGATGATACGCCCATCAGAGCAAGAAAATAGCATTTCTTTTTTTCTCATTTCAAATCAGAATGCAGAAATAAAATATATCAAAATAATAAAAAGAAGCAACAGCAATTAGTTTGAGAAAGTCGAATGGATGTTTTTCAGTGAAGCGGCTAAATCTACACTAGCTCTATTCTATACCTTACAACAACATCGGTAACTCTTGTTGAAATGCCTAAAGAAAGAAGAATTGCTGTTGAGAAGCCTTCTAAAAATGCTGTGCCAATTGCGCTTTAATTGTTATGGTTTAAAAACTCTTGAGAGATACTGACACATGCACTACTAGTTAAAAAGACTGTGATTGTCTAATGGAAATGAATGGTTTTGATAGCGCGATTCTTGATGTTCTTTTTTCTAGCAGGAGACTGGACGTAGTAAGGGTTAGTGGAGTCAGGAAGAGAGTTCTTGCTCTTCTTGTTGCTGGTGTTGGGACTCTTTGTCTTCTTGTTCTTGCTGGAGACTTTAGATGCCGCTGGGAAATCCCTACTGGATGTTCTGGTTGTCTTGGGACCACACACAGCCATGAAAGAGTAGCTCTTGTTGGCTTCCTTTGCCTGTTCAGCTGCGACTGCGATGTCAGCCAAGTTCTGTGGTAAACTCTTAGGTAACTTGTTCCTGAAGGAAGAGTTCATGAAGAAGCTATTCTGTGGTGAGCGAATGAAGTAAGAGAAGAGGGGTGAACGAGGCAATGGCAGGGGTGGGAAGTCCTTCTCATAGTCAGAGTCTTCCATATCTTCTTCAGATGACATGTTAGAACTCTCAGTGGAGAGACTGTCAGTCTTCTTGCCAAACCTTATCTCGGTGAAGAGGCCAACCTTGACTTTAGGTTTCCTCCTCTTTCCACCAAGCTTCTGCTTGAACAGCTGTGCCGTGGTGATGACTCCATCCAAGCCCTCTAGTACGCCAACATGCTGCGCGTGGTGATAGGCGTAGAAGCGCGTGTTCTCCGTGTAATCTTCGTCTTCAGACATGTTGTCGGAGTCATCAAAGAGAACGCGTGAGAGGTTACTTTCTGGCGATGTCCTGGGCAGTTGAGATGTTAGAATTATCTTACTCATTGGTGAGCTTTGGAGCATCACAGTGTTGGAGTAAGGCGGTGGACTGAAGCTAGGCATCTTGGAGACGCTTCTGTTCATGTTCTTACTGGCCTCTTGACGGAGTTTCTTTGCTACTTGACAGTAGCTTTCCTCCAAACAGTTCTGTAGATCGCAATCCTGACTCTCTTTGCTCTGGTCCATGCACACACAGCTGTCACTAGTGACATCCTCCTGCATCTCCTCCATTCCCTTCTCACTCTCCTCTGTCTCCATTTTCTCCTCAGATTCCTCCTCCAGGAGCTCTTCGACTGGAAACTCTTCAATGGACGACAGCCTGTTACAATAAGGGAAACAATTAGCATAAATAGACACAAGATTGGTTATTAGTTATTATTTTCATTTCAGCTACAAATAACTTTCAGAGACTGGTTTAATGATATGCCTACCTCATTTTTCTGCGTAATTTGGCGGTAGGTTTCAACTGTCGAAGTGTTCTGTTGGATAGTTTCCAGACGAGTCTCTGCCTGTAGTAATTGTGCTCGTCTCTCGGACTCTGCTCATCACTGCCTGCTGATCCGTAGTAGTCTGTGAGAGCAGACATCACCAAAGCTTCTATTGGTGCGAGACATTCTTCACTTATCTGAAAAGGAACGGTAGTCTTTAGTAAAGAGAATAGCTACATTGGTGTTTGGTAAATCAGTTGATTTACACCAATTAGATATAGCTAAGATGCATCAGTTTCTAGTCGATCTTTGTTTCAGTATTTAGTAAATTGGTCAACAAGTTGATTAAAGGGCCGTACACACGAAGGGTTTTTCTATTCTTTCGATCAGACTTCTTGCTAAGGTCCTCCCACTTTTTCCACGAGAATACAAGAGAAAACGATATAATTGTTATTTATTTTAGTTGGTATTCATGATATCTGAATGTATCATGGATACCAACTAAAATAAATAACAATTATATCGTTTTTTCTTATATTCTCGTGGAAAAATGGGAGGAGCTTAGCAAAGAGTCTGATGGAAAGACTTAAAAAACCCTTCGTGTGTACGGCCCTTTAGATAGAAGATTCATCAGCTTCTACTCTATCTTAGTTTCCTCACCTTGCAAGCATTCACAAGTGGCATCACGCAGTTCTGGTAGACATCATCTGGTATCTCATTGGACAAATGAGTCTTCAGAAGAGCCAATGCAAGGAGAGAAGGCCTGTGATTGGCCAGGCCTGCGTCACACATCACCATCTCCAGTTTGTAGATGAGAGGCAGCAGAGTCGGGGCAGACATTGAAGGGTAGCGAGATCTGAGCAGCTGGGAGTAAGCCTCGTGAAGCAGTTTCAGCAGGTCTAGGGGTGTCACCGGCAAGCCGTTGTAGTACGGAGTTTCCTCTAGGTTGAGTTTGCGTCTCATGATCTCCTCCATGCGAGACATGTCATTCTCTGTACACTTGCTCTGGCTGATGACACAGATACTCTCCTTTGATGGGTTCTTTATGCCATTCCTCTTTGTCACTTCGTATGCTCCCAAACTGAAAGCTGCGACTGCGATGCAAGATAAATGTTTGGGCTGAGCCTGGAACACAAGGGAACACATCAGTATAAATCTAAACCTGCATTTCTAACATTATCCTCACATTCATCTAGAAAATTCAGAGTTTCCGATAGGGTACTCATTTTCGATGATATACTGGTTAAGAATCTAGTTACTTACCCTCATTCTGGTGAGGAATCTGTCCATTAAGTTAACTGCCAGGAAGAAGGCGTCTGAGGGCAACTCGTACCACACTCTGAGGCACCTGAGCACATGACAGGAGCCATTGCGCATGCGCGAGGTTATCTCACATTGGTCCTGAAAAAAAGGGTAAGAATTAGTAGGCGGTAATTAGGAAGCCTAACAAAGAGCTGATTATTATTAAGAAAGGAAATTATACTAGTTATTTCTTTTATCGAGCCATATTTGATGGTTCTCTTTATTGTTTAGCAAAGTGGTTTTTATACTCAGTTTAAGTAACGAAATATGATTACAAGAATGATAAGATTATCCCCATACAGGGCCGGGCCGTACACACATACGGTTTTTAAGTCTTTTCATCAGACTTTTTGCCAAGCTCCTCCTACTTTTTCAAGAGAATATAAGAAAAAACGATATAAATATTATTTACTTCTGTTGGTATCCATTCCATGCAGGTATCATTGATACCAACTAAAATAAATAATAATTATACCGTTTTTTCTTATAGTCTCGTGAAAAAGTAGGAGGAGCTTAGCAAAAAGTCTGGTGGAAAGACTTAAAAAAAGGTTTAATTTAATAAAAACAATTATATTGAAAGGAACAATTAACTTAGCGGTAAATAATAGTCCCATATCAAGTAAATGCTATTTAGGAGTTAAGGAAGTGCCTGAACAAGGAAATACTTTAACTCTTTAATTCCTGCCGTAAATTGTATCTTATATTTATGTCTAAATATCTTTAGGACTGTGAGTTGAATAATGGTTAAAGATACCAAGCACAGGCAGATGCTGGTAGCTACCTAGCAACCTTGAGTCAAATGCTACCTACCAGACATACCTAACTAACCACTACCTAGCAGTGCTCTCCGTCATGTACAAGGGACTCTAGTAGTGACGCAATAACAGAATTAACCTATTCTATATCTAGGCATTATTTCACACTCTGTTAAAGGTCTATAAGGATGATTTCATCACTATGAATATTTTTTACCCTTGACTTTTCAGAATGATACTAGGGTACGTTCTGAGTTATCGGACGGTTCCACATTTTCGGACACGTAAAAAAAATTATTAGTAAATAACTATTTTTATTGGTATTCATGATAAATGCAGTTATCACTGATACCAATTAAAATAAAAAATTAATTAATTATTATGTATTTTTTTTCTCACGTGTCTGAAAATGCGGGATCGTCCGATAACTTGGAAGCTACCCTATGTGTGAATGTGTCACTTTGCGAGTGTTAGTACAGACTTAGCATGACGTCATACCCCTACCTTGGTGCGCAATAGCTATATACGGTTGTGACAATATGCTTTTAAAATCAATAGATCTTAAGAATATCATAGACGAAATGAAATGGTATCGAATACTATGGTCCACTCATTTTAAAACGATCAAATACTGTTTAATTCTCTTGAATACTTTCCTGATCTATGATTTTCAAAGCACATTGTCACAACCCTAGTATATACATTCACCTAAAGTATGTGCAACGTTCATAAAGTTTTGTCAGAGTGGAAGAAAACAAACAGAAAAATAGTGCCACATTGGAGAGGTCGTACACACACTTATATCTCTTATATGTACATGCATGTGTATACGAATATATTGTTATTGAGACAGCGACAGAGGAGATGTGAAAAGGAGAAACTGCGATGTATCACAAGGATAGGAACACGAAGCTAGTGCTGAGAAAGTGATGGTAAATGTATCAGCTAGTGAGTAAGTAGTGAACTGAATCACTTTAGTGAATACTATTCACTAAATCCTTTCACTGACTTATAAACAAAATACCAAATGAATTACTAACAAATGTCGAAAAAAGCATGCAAATGTTTGCAACTCTTCTCTCGCAAAGATATCTTAAAAAAGTAATGATATAGGGTGAGTCACGAATTATCGGTCAGTTTCACACCTTCGGTCATATAAGAAAAACCGATATCATAATTAATTATATAGTTTTCTTCATAATTTAGCTTACACTACAGTCACCAGAGGAAGTTTAGGGCGAGTACAGAGACTGGCTAGAGACATACACAGCATTCACTGAGTCAAGGCTTGCATTCATAGAGCAGAGATATCTAAACGCATATGACTGAGGTGAAGATTTCTACCCTGCAGTTTCTACCCTATGCAGTACAGTACGACTGACAGTAGCTACTAGGAAGTAGCTTGCAGTACTGCATTCTTTGTCTTAAGATGATTACTGGACTAGCTACCATGACAATATCTAAGCTCGTTAATGCAGGAAAGCTACTTAATTTATAACAGTAAATTGTAGCTGTAACGAAATTCACGAATGGAAGAGGAGAATGACGTGGTAAAAGTTTAAGAGAATTTGACGAAAAATAAAAACCTTAGGATTAACAGGTGACCCTAACGCTATTTCCCAAATAAGGTAATACCGTGGAAAATTTACCGACAACTAAATTACACTTTAGAAACTAATGTAAGAAAAAAAAAAGCTAAAAATGGTATCTTTATGAGAGCTCATTTCCAGTGCATTTATTATACTGAGTGCAAGATGCATATACACGTGCTAGGATAGATGCAGCTGCATCTTTAACATGTAGGTACACATGAAGTGCTAACTACGCACACATGAGGTGCTAAACTGAACATCTCTTTTTTCTACATTCAAATTTCCATAGTCTTTAATTAACACCATCTTCATGAAGAAGTACAATCAAATAGTAAGATAAGATTTTTGTGTGCACGTAATACTGATAGCGATGAGAGTTTCGGGAGGAAGTGAGAAAGAGATATTCTTGAGCAATGTATTACTACGCCGTGACGAGCAAAAGTGGAACTGGTTAGTTACGTCAAAGGGTGGGACTTGAACGTGAGTGATTGCCTTAAAATAGAACTTGATGGGAGGTGAAGAGCTGCCTGCATAGCAGTAATTTAATCAACTGCAGTCTTCTTACACGCTTGATTATATCTGCACAAGGAAAATATGTACAAAGGACTTTAAAAGCACAGACAGAGAGGAAAGTGGCTTATAATAAGTCATAAAAGCCCAAGAAAATATTTATGGATAGAACCTATTCTGTGAATACATTTAATTACCAAGAAGATAAAAATATAAAGATATTCAATTCTAAATAACAAAATTCATTTATACAGAACTAGTTTCTCTCATCATATCAATAGATATAAAGAGCATAAGTACAGAGAGATGCACACTTGTGTGTACCACTCCGTGTACGTAATAGTGGTTGCTACCCCTAATATAGTGCACACCAACCATACATGCACACAGCAACTCATAGCCATTGTACATATTAGAGTCAACAAGATAGACGTCATATTAAACACAGAACTCCCAAGCAGTCGATTTGACTGCTTGGTAGTTCTAGCGTTAAGATGCTACAGAATGCTTAGCAAAGCACACCTTAGCATGCACATGTACTTTGAGCACTGTACATGCAGTGCACCTGTACCAACTGTAGATAATAGCATGACTGGTTGCAATCGTCACTGATAAAAGTGTAGATTAGAGCCACTGATAAATACAGGAAGAGAGATTTAATCACCTATAATAGAACAGAGCGATTAACTATGGAAAAAACCGATGAACAATGACACAGACCTGCATTGCAACCACCAATGCAGTTAGAACCTAATAGTCAGCTATACTATATTTATACTGTGTTAGTTAATAGAATGCTAATCCTTTTGGCACTAAATGGGCAGTCAAGTATTACATACAATAAGCATATTGATTATCCTCATTCTGAAGAATGAAAAATGTATAAAACATATAACATTACAGTTTTAAAATGATCTAGAGATCTGCTACGGTTGCAAAAATACTGCTTAATCACTTGACTGTTCAAAATATTATACTACAAATTATCTAGAGATCTCATACGGGTGGATAAAGGCTGCTTAATCACTAGGCTCTTCAATTGCTCTATTCAGCAAAGAAAGGTAGGAGAGATTTCATCTGCAGTTAGTGAACTCTAGTGACCTCTCTAGGTGAAACAGTTTAGCAAACGAGAATTCCCTCCCAACACCAAGCCTAGGCGTGTACATTTCACCAGGACGACCCAACACACCTACTTATTATACGTAGAAGCCTGAAGAGTACGTAGAAGATTCAGCAAATACGCAGCTGAAGAACTAACTTACTACACAGTACACTGTGACCACTAACTGATAGCTAAAAAGAACACTAACGGTGTCTAAAGGTTACATTCCTTATACATAAAGGGGGGAAGGATGAGAGATTGCTAATCTAAAAATTTGAATTCATGTGGTTAATGTACGTTTTACATGCAGCGATTGTTGCGAGTATCGCTGAACACTGGTTTCAATGTATTTCTATTATTGCAAAACTTACCTTTAATGATCCCTAATTTATTCTTAGCGATAATATAAGAGTTACATTAAAAAGAACGACAAGACGATTTGTTTTCAGTAGAGTGAGGCAAGAGTGTTGACTAATTGCAGGGAAAGTTGTTTGTGTCTCTGACCTGTACCTATTTTAAGGCACTATCCCTAAACTAGGACAGAGATATACTAAGGACTATGCATATATATAATATAATTAAGGATGTTCGCATATATCAAAACTAATGCAGAAATAAGCTCATACATACCGCAACTGATGGAACATAATGCCCCATTGTTCATATATAATAAAATATTAGTAATTAGTACATGCAACAA
Source organism: Caprella mutica (assembly GCA_947561585.1). Lineage (NCBI taxonomy): Eukaryota > Metazoa > Arthropoda > Malacostraca > Amphipoda > Caprellidae > Caprella > Caprella mutica. The sequence goes on from CANNZV010000165.1 coordinate 212,131, forward strand.
AGTACACCAATTATCATAACTATTTCACTCTAGAAAATTACCCATTTGAGATGTTGCCTCAATGAACCCTAGCGATAGCATTGCCCAACCCGTTCACCTCTACAATCTACCGTCTACTCGAGGGTAGATTGTAGAGGTAGAAGAGAAAGTGATGGGGAGAGAGGTGAAGGAGTCTCTTTTCTAGCCCATCAGAAGAGCTGATGCGCAGTAGATGGGCAATTAGGGCTCAGCTGCGCATCTATTGAGACCACTAGTACCTAACTGTTTGCATGTTTATTGCAGTCACTGCGCAATACACGCAATCAACCGTGACGCAGATATGAGTGGAACGAGAGAGCCACAGAAAAAAACATACCAATTTGAGAAAATGGTGATTGGAAACAGATACTATAATTGAAAAGAGAAATGAAAACTTTTAAATTAAAGAAAGATAGGGTCAGTTAAGTATTATCGATCGGTTTCGCATCTTCGGTCGTGAAACCGACCTATAATTCGTAACTTACCCGGACTGGAAAAAATAGTCTTGTGGATACACGTACTCTAACCAAGAAAGTGCGATGTTAATAAATGCAACACCTGAAATAATTAGATAGCATCGCACCTGGTACAACACCTGACCTACTTTAATGTGGCAATTAAATAGCTAGGCATACCTTTTCAATTGGATCACCTGTGTAAATATTAATACCATCGAAAGTCAAGAGGCGGAAAATAAAGTGTACAGTGCCTCTAGAAAGTGACATGACGGGGACTGTTGTTGTTAGGGCTGATAACGCTTATCAGCAGTGAAAAGTGTAAACAGCTGATAAGGTTAGTGCCAATCAGCTGTGTGACACACAGGACAAATATTGCAATAAACAGAGAGACGAAGTGAGCAGATGTAAATGCGAGAAGAAATATGTGTGTGAAGGACATCTATCGAGGACATATAATTGCATGATAAACATATTCAATGTACCGTCAGAGTTGTGACTTGGGAGCAAAATTAGCTAGCGATGCATTTTCAACACTTACTATCAATAATATTAACAATCTATAAAAAAACGCGTAAAAAAATATTTTATAATAAATCAATAGATTAGAACGCCTAACAACATATATATTCTGAAATTCATTAATTTTACCAATAGTTCTACGAAAGAGCAGGCAAGTTTTTACGTAGCGCAATTATAGAAATGGCAATTAAAAGCCAATGCTATTGCTACGGGCATACAAAACACGACACGCCTTTTTCTTGCCATTTACAATAGCGACCATCAGAAATAAGGAAAAACAGTGAAACTGCAGTAAGAAAATGCGAAGAAATTTCCTTTCTATTCATGACGATTAGCGTAGTAAAAGTCAAGAACGTAGTTTGCTATAAACTCAACATATGACAGAAGTAGAAATCTAGATAGACTAGTTAGAGCGTAGAAAGGCTAGATGTACTAGTACATATGGCTAACCAGACTCTCTAGTAGCTACAGAATCAAATAAATAATTCATAGTTAAAAAGGAGAAAAGGAAGGGTCTTACGTGAGAGAATGCATTGTTTCGTAGATTTCACTCCTAGACGTAACTAGGAACAAGCAAATTAGATAGCAGGGATCCTATAGCCTTGAGAATGAGGCCCTTTAAACTACCATCGCCAACACTAGGGCCAGTGTACCATCAGTCACTGTGAGAGTGGCTCTCTATAATTGAAGGGTAGGTACCTTTTTTGTCAAGTACAGGCAACAACTAAGACATGTACCATCTGACAGTACACGAGATTGTACCAACGGACAGAAAAAGATGTTAAAACCTGAAAAAACAGGTTAAAAAGCATTAACAATCGATGATAAGCAAATGTCTTTATACATTTAATGTCTAATAAGGAATATTAGTCAACAGTTAAATTGCAATCTGTCGAGTGTCGTAGGATTGGAGGAAGTAGACTGACAAGAGAATTATTGCCTCTGGTTCGTGTGTTCGTAAAGGGGTCAGAGATCACAGAGTTCGATGTAGCGGTGCACGAACACAAAATAGGAGGGGCACGAACATAGGTGCTAACTTCCATCGAACACAGTAGGGTAGGTACAAACGGAAACGACATTTCAAAGTCTGACTTCCAAAGCTGTGAGGAGACCCCACCAAACTCATTCGACAGAAAGAAGTAGAAGGCAGAGCTGTAGAAATTGATCCCTTCACTCGCCAGCTGCTATTGATTGGTGCAATAATTACCAAGTCAATGATCATTATTGTAGAAAGAAAAGACACAATTTTAGTGTCTAGGGTAAGTTACGAATTATCGGTCGGTTCCACATTTTAAAAAATCGAAAAAAAATTAAATAATTATTCTATATTTTTCTTACACTTGTTCGAAAATGTGTAACCGTCCTCTAACTCGGAACTCCCCTCTATATTTTTACCAAGCGTTTTCCTGTTGCTCGTTTTAACTTTTTCCCGCTTTTTGCAAGGCTTCTAATTCCCCACAAGTTACTTCTTGTTTCTATTTTTATCGAAGGGTTTTAATGTTCTCTGTCGATGGACAACATTTTAAATGTTAATTGCAGCACACTGCCTCAAGTTAGAGAATAATATTATATCTGTGATATCATTGGCATTTCATTTATTGCATTATTTCTTCAGTGTTCACGGAAATCGATCACATCGGTAATTGCGAGGAGACTGAAAAATGTTCCTTCAAATCGTCGTGAAATGAGTACGTTTCTATATATCCCGTACAGTTTCTCAATGTGTCGATATGTGCGTTATTTTTCCATCGTTATAATGGTGCATTGTTTCAACCCTGCACCTCCCGATACAGTCACTTCACAATGCTATTGCTACGAGAGAGAGGCACTGCAGGTAGAGAGTAGCTTAGTTTTCAGTTATTTTGTAGTGACAGTTTCACGCGTTAGTTCACTTCCCTCTCTCATGTTTTGTCAAACAATGGTATGTTTTTTCAGACGTTTGACATGGAAAGTTAGTCGGATCGGAGGTAGAACATGGGTGTGAAAGCTACCGTGTGCGTTACACTCTTGGTAAGGCTTGCAAAGTAGCATTGGTAACGAGTGATTTATTAAAAACTATTTCTATTGTGAATAAACATTTTAAAATCAGTTTATTGGGAAGAAATGACGTGTTTTCAAGAAATAGGAAAAGTTACGAATCACATCTTGGAACACGTAAAAAAACATATTTTAAAAATTATTTAATTATTATTTTAATTTGTATTCCCTTGCCACCCTCAGGCATCATATGTATTAAAAAGTAAATAATTGTTTCCCCTACATGTTCGAAACTGTGGACCGTCCTATAACTAGGAACTTTACCCGTACATATAAATATTCATGGTCTACACGTTTTTTATGTTAGTTTAGTGTGGGCAGTTGCTAGACGGTGGGTATGACATCACAAGGGCAGGTGGGAGTGTAAGCACTGTGATGGTACTTAGGAGCTACAAACAGGAAGATGGGGACAGTTATAGGCTAAACACTAACGAACATGCTAGAAAACACTATCATAATAAATGGGAATAATATAGATACAACGTTAAACTAAAAAAGGAACAATTTAATATGTAGCTATTTTATCGATATTATCATCATTTACCTTCAAAATGGGGGAATTTCAGGGTATAATTTTTGCATAAGTCATTACTAGGGTTGTGACAATATGCTCCCAAAATCATAGATCCCGAAAATAGTATAGACGGAGAGAATTAAACACTATTGAATCGTTCTACACCAGCGGTATATAGTATTCGATACCATTTCATTTACGTACGTCTATGATATTCATAAGATCTATGATTTTAAGAGCATATTGTCACAACCCTAGTCATTACTTAGTTCGATATTACTACAGTTGCCGAGCTATCGATCACAAGAAAAAGATAACTAGTTTCGATCACCTGCAACTATCTAGGATACCAATTAGTTGTATAGATATTTCTTTATGATCAAAAGTGTGGAACTGCTCCATAACTCAGAAGTTGCCCCACCAACATCTGTTTAACTGCGCAGTTCTATCTCTGACAGACACATTGAATATCCGTGATTTAAAAATGTCTGCGCACTTTGACCTACATTGATTAGAATAGACTGACGGAGGTCAAGACTTACTGGAACACTCAATTAGCACAGAAAAGTTACACAAACATACCTACACAATGATGTCTAAGCATCAGCACTGGAGTCTTCCTCAAAAAAGTAAGTAGGGGAAGTTACGAATTAACGGTCTGTTTCACATCTTCGGTCATATAAGAAAAACTGTATAAGAATAAATATTTTAATTTGTAAATTTTGTATCCATGATACTAGCAGGTATCATGGATAGCTACCAGATAAAATGCAATAATTATTATATCGTTTTTCACCGGAAATGTGAAACTGACCGATAATTCGTAACTTACCCAGCGATATCATAATAATTTTATAAAGAAAATTCATAGAATTACAAATGAAACATTAGAAACAGATTAAAGTGTTAGAAATCAATCAATCCCTTTCACAATGGAGAACAGTAACCGGTATGTATTCCATTAGCTACATACGTGTCAACAAAAACGTACATGGAGTGTGACTAGTTAGGTGTGGTTCGTAGAAACACGTACATGAAACGTAGCAAAACGTACAGGGATTGTAGATGAGGCACACAGACCGTATGTACGTGCATTATTAAATGTAGGACCGATCATCAGATACGAGTTCTGGCTTACACTACGTATATTGTGACCCCTTTTTCAGTACGTCAATATATCCATATTTTAGTTTGTTGCAGTGAGTGCTTTGAAATAATTACTACTTAGGTAACTTTTTGTCTGAACTTTGCAGGGTAAGTTCCAAGTTATCGTTCAGTACCACATTTCTATCGTATAAGAAGTATATAATAATAGTAGTTCTTTAAATTTGTATTCATGATATATAAAAAATATATTTATTATATACTTCTTTCTAATGATCGAAAATGTGAAGCAGTTCAATAACTCAGAACTAACCCTACAAAGTACAACCAAAAAACTAAATAGTAACTATTACAAAGCACTCACTGCAACTTTAGTACCTAGTTGTTAAAGTGCATGCATTGGCTACTATCTTGGCACCCAAACCTGAGGTTATACAGAACATGACATTGGCACTATGTCAGAACACTCGGCTCTTACTAGTTTGTGATACATTCAGTGGGCAAAACTTGCAATGGGTACTTGAACAGGATATCATAAAAAATATTAGAATCAGTATTACCAATCAGTGACATATGTTTTAGAGAGTTTTAGGTAAAAATAAAATGGTTAGAATATTATAATAACAGTGTTACCAATTCTAATGATGTTTTTGAACTAACTAAATCTAGGTTAAGTTTTGGATTATTGAACAGTTTTTCACATCTTTGGTCATATAAGAAAATTGGTATAATTATATTATATTTTAAATGGTATCAATGATACCTGCATGTATCAGGGATACAAATTAAAATTAAATAATAATATTTTTTCTTATATGACCGAAGATGTGAAACTGACCAATAATTCGTAACTTACCCTAACAGATAAGCTATGCCAGTGATTGGTAGTTCATAATTGAGTTTCTAGTAGGTAGTTTTCTCACCTTTGGTACAGGGGGAAGAGTGAGAGCAGGCTGGTACTTGACTTCAAGACACACAGCCTCAATAATGGCACCGTACAAGTCGCTAGGCACGGGATTCAGAGGGACGTAGTAGTAGAAGTTGTATCCCTCCTCATCCTTGATACCCTGCCCATAGACATCTGTAGTACCCACTGCATCCCCACTGGTAGACTCATCCACAACCATCTGCTCTACCGCAGGACTGGCCTGTACGGTGGAGTAGAGGTGTTGCTCCTGGCCGAGTATCACCATGGTGGTAGGTTGGGACTAGAAAAACAATTCCTTATGACGCTCCACGCTTCCTTCTCCTCAGTAGCCTGACGATCACTCGCCAACACCCTGGAAAAGATGAGAGAAAAAACATTAAAACGTGACATGAAGATTTTGAACAACTAGACCAGTGATAGCATATCCAAATTATAAAGAGCAAGTTTCTGAGTTATTAATCTATTCCACATTTTTAAGAAAAATATGAATAATTTAACTCATTTTAATCCGCTGATATCATATGAATTAAAATTATAAGTTTAATTATACATTTTGGATATGATAAAATAACTCTGCACTGCCCCAACATGAAAAAAAATTAATCTTCATTTATTTTATATCATATTTATTAATTTCACTTCTTATTTATTCATCCTTGACTAGCACACAATCATCTAAGTGCATATTAGGTGGCTCTGTTCTGAATCAGGTCACTCTGTCCTCTATCCCCTCAGTATACATGCACTAAATATCTTAGGAGAAATAACCTCATGTTTCTAGGTAGCAAATCTAGAGCATTTTATGACCAAAGTATTGTTTGGCACTAACAAAGTAAACAAAAGATAGGCAGCATAAACAAGTATGCACTATATTTAGTTATTTGTAAACTTCTAAAGAGAATACTAATAATTGTGAGACTTTTGGACAGTGTAGTTAATTTATAAAAGATATAACTGCAACTGTGATGAAATGACACCTGAATGAAGACGTGGAGCCAACTTGACCTAAAATTGAACAATATTGATTGATGACATGTATTTGGAACTAGAAATTGGTATATAACAGTATGCTTGAAACAAACTTATATAAGCAAGACAATCCTCATATACTCTTAATGTAGTACTCTCAATATCTAACAATAGAATTGTTAAGGCTCTATCAAATAGAGTGGAATGACCCAATGCTAGCAGGTGTGACATCAGGTGTGTATTGATATACCTTTTGACTATTTCAGTTCAGAATCACACGTACTGACACACAGGAAGTTAGGTACACAATTTTTCAGAGAAGAAAAATGAAATATAGAAAAGATAGATCATGATGACAGCAAAACATAAAATATATAATTTAACAGATGATAAAAACTTCAATCTCAATTCAACTTTGACAAGATTTATAACCAGGAGAATACAACATTGATCATCATATTTGAAATGTTTCTAAGCTGAATTTTTTTTTTCTGACTCGATATCTTGATCTTTTGCCACTGGCTTATCTCTTGATTTATTTCTTATAAAATTTGTCATCTCTCCAAGCCAATTTTGGATTCATTTTATTCTATCAATAACTAAAAATAATTTGGCAGACGCATCAAATTCTATTTATCAGAATATTTTGCCAAGTGCCTGACATCTCTGTCTATTTTTTCAGTCTTTGGCCTCTTCTTTCCTAAAAACAGATTATATAAAGAATGGTGCTAAGAAGTTTCGTTACTGGTTGTTTGTATCCAGACGTTTCGATACTAGGACAATTAGTTACCAGATTTTTCTTTCCCGAATGAACATTTTGAAAAATTAAAAAAAGAGTTACAAACTACAAATTTTACCTAGTAACGAAATGTCCGAGTACGATACGTCCTGTTACCGTAAACAAAATACAACATAAATTATAAAATTAAAAGAATTCTCTTAGCTATATATTTTTATATTACTAATACTTATTGGAGGCTAAATTATTAAATTGATATGAGAATGGACAAACATTTAGAAAGAGGAAAATGGATTCTTTCTTATCATAGCAATACGTAAGTTTTATGGAATCGGGTGTGGTGTCCGTGACAATAATTGCCAGTCCGAAAAAGGTCTTCACAGACGGTGACAGACCCAGGATTTTTTACAGAAATTGTGATTTGGACGCTGCAAATAACATGGGAACATAGGAATTAAATGGCACTTGGGCGCAACCACGCAGGATTAATCCACAAATCCTGCTATACTTTTCAGACTGTGATAATTGAAATATCTATTCAAGATAATAATTAAACATACTCTTACTCTAAAGTCTGTATTCGGTGCAGAAAATTCCAGTGATTTTCAAAACGGCCCAAGTAAAATAGTATGTCTCATAAACTCGCCATTTGTCTCTCCAGCTCTCTCCAAAATTCAACAAATTCTCTCCAAAATGATCAATTTTTCATAAATTCTCTCCAAAATAACTTTGTAGCATAGGAGAAAAATAGATAAAACTCGTCATTTGCAATTGAAGAGCTCAAAATAACTGTCGCAAATTCGCCATTAAAATGGCGAGTTTGGACATACGTTATTACTTGAAAAACGGCTGAAAAAATCAACCAACAATTTCCAATCATTTGGCTGATCCATCAACAATTTCCCAAAGCAATTTATCTATCAAAAACTAATGGTAGGCTAACATTACTAACATTATACTAACAATGGCATTTTGCTAGAATATCAAAGAGGAAAAAATTCCACCAACAAATAGAGCTACAATAAAAAATATGTAAAATTAAATACAGTCTGGCCAGTCTGTATTTCGTGGTAAATTCCACCGACATGTCGGTGGAATTTTTTCCTCTCGAAAATAATATTCTGTCAAAGTCGGTGGATTTTTAGCTATTTATTCCTATGTTACCATTAATTTTCGGTGGATAAATGGGTAAAATGTTGGTGGATCAGCCAAATAACCGGAAATTTATGGGTGATTTTTTCAGCTATTTCAAAAAGTCAGTGGAATTTTTTGCACCAAATACAGACTGGCAGTCTGGAGTCTCAGAGTTTGCAAAGAAGTTGACAATAGTTATAGAACATGATCATCCAAGACTGCAAGATCTGGTAAACTGTTCTCCAAGAAATCCTCTATTTTGGCTTCTGTTTTCAGTAAAATGCATGTAAATATAGGAGAAAATTGAGGATAGTTCACACAGAAAATGTTAAAAATGTCTCATATTCTGCAGACTGCTGATCATCCATGTCAGATGTCACCAAAGATCTTTGGAGAGGAGAGCCAGGAGAGGTTTTCGAGGGGAAGGATATCTTTACTAAATCTTATTATCTTGGTAGACTATTACCAATTACTAAATTAAGCTAATTTAGTAATTCCTAAATTTACAAATAAACATCATAATACATGTAATTATTGGAGATGTTTTGGAGACAAAATTGAAAATCTATTATCTCTGGAGACAAATTTTTTCATAATAAAATAGGTAGGCCTAATGGAGGAAGATAGTAAGATTGAAACACACTTTTGGCATTGGCACAGTGGCACTTTGAGTTTGGCAGTTAGCAGACCGAGGCTAGTGGGTGGGCTAGGTACCCACCAAACATTATTTAGAAATATTTGGAATTTAGAGTTTAAATTTCAATAAATTTGGGAAAACAGATATTTTGACCATATTAATAATCAGACTCACCTGGCAGCTAATTTCTTGGTTATCTTAATGCATAGTGCAGGTGTTGCAATAATCCATGTTACAAACGAAAGACAAAGAACAGGGAATGGGAAGCTGTAGCAGAAACTATGACACCACGAAACGAATACATAGTTATAGGCAGCTACGAGCAATTCAAATTCGTGATGGGGAGAAGGTCAGGAGTGTCCAATACGAATGCAAGGGATTTCCAATGGATGAGAAGCAGTAGGAAATGCAAAAATAAGTAATTAAGGAGGACAATGAAGTTGAAGGATTTGCAGCGAACTTCACAGAAGTCAAATGGCACGAGGAAGGGATGTTTGGTTATATAAAAATGGGTTAAGTGTGCTTCCGAGAAGGAATCTAAATAGAATTCTCCTTATTGTACAACAAAAAGAAAATATATCACAGAAAAATTGAAGCGTCAGCACACATTTAGCGCGCGTACGATTACTGTGAAGGTTGGTATAACACTGGCACACTTGGAATAGTATTACTCCGACCCACCAGAAGGGTTACTACGCTTCATACTCTAGATAAAGTAGTCCGCGCTCAAAAATGTTTTAAATCCTTATTCATATAAATATAGCTTCCAATATATTCAAACTACTCTTTATAATAATCTAATACAAATATAGAGAGATTTACACCTAATTTTACGCTTGAAATAACATTTTTCCGAGATATATAGGTATTCTTTGTTCATCAGCTGATCGTATGTATACTTCGATAAATAGTTGCCATTTGCCAATTTGAATCTCAATCTTATATTTGAGTACTGCTAAATATTACGAATTAAATTGGATATTTTAACCACTATATGAACATTAAAAATAATATATATGTTTATCCTGTGCTAAGTAATTATTTTAACCTATGAAATTGGTAGTTGATATGACGTCATGTTGAGCAGGGTTGGCTTAACCAATAGGAGGACAGATAACTTCAAATAATTGACGTAGGACTCAGTTGCAAACCGTCTTCCGATGAGTATAACAAAGACAATCAGGAAGATAAGAAATATTATGACCAATCAATAAATGACTTTTGTTTGTTGAAAATTCATGAGGGTATGAGATATATAGCCTTATAGCCCATTTTTTAAAATAATACAACTATCCAGAGCAATTGCGAAGAAGATTTGAATCATGTTGAAAGTTCGTTACTATGCTCAAGTAACTAAGGGTTAAAATTAGGTGAAGCTAGGGTTGTTCAACTTTGAGCCAAAGCCCTTAAATAGTTTCGTTATGTTATATCAGATAATAGGTTTAATCAATATATGTGTTTAGTTAATTAAAATTACAGTTTTAGAATATTACTATGATACATTATCACATTAGTATATTTCTTATTCTTAGTAGTAGTTACTATATTAGCTATGTTATATATGATTTATTTATTCTTACAACACACACACTATACAGTGAATTATTACTTAATTTCTCATTTAAATATGAAAGTATTACTAAAATTCGTATAAATTAATAGAAACATATGTGACCTATTAAACAAATGAAACATTTTATAAGTTTCAACTGATTAAATTATAGAAAACAAATATATTGCGAGCATAATAATAAAATATATAAAATAATTAAATTAAATTAAAAATGATTTTTAAACAGAAGATATAATACTGACCAAGAAATGTTTATCCATTGAAGTATAGTAGAGAGATGGTTATTCTAATATTGCACATCTGATTTACGTAAGAGACGTAGAGCAACTGAGTAGTAGAGCGTCGTAGTATCCATTCACACAAAGGGAAGGGCGACGCGTAGCGTAGAAGGTGTAACGACCTTTTTTCAAAATGAGCAACTTTCAACGAAGCGTATAGGGTACATGTGTACGCGATTCTCTCAATGAGGAAAATAGCATAATGTAAATAGTAATAACCTAATTGATATTATCTCATAGATATATATGTGATAATTTCTTTGTGTGTATATAACTATAGTAAGCAACCTAGATAGCGTCCTTCCACCTCCACCCCCATACTCCTATTCAAACTTCCTCCAATGAACGGACAGGATTTTGCCCTCAAAGTATTTCATCATTTTCAAACTGATATGGATATACATATTCGATCGATTTCCTAATATGAGAAACGTGTTGATTTAATTTTAATGATGAACTTTTATCATTTCAATAATGAACTAATATCAGTTTAATGATAATACTCCTTTTAAATATAATGAACTATTAAAGGGTTGTAGTCTATAGTTTCGATCAATATTTCCAACACTTTGATTTTGCAGCAGCTGAAAGTAATAAAATAAGCGCGCGAAAATATACGCGCGTCGCATTATCGATTTATATGTGAAGTCTATTGAGCTTACCCGGTTTAAAATTAATTTCTTTGAATTTAATCAAAATTGTTATACCTAACTGGTTAATAATTTGATATTATTTGATAATTCAACACAATATTTAGTGAATCTATCGTATCAGAATTTACAAGGTATAGGTGCCACATTATATATTTTTTTTCTGACAATTGAATAGTTTGATTGTTGTACATACCTATTCAATGGATAATATTTAATACTAGTAGGTTTAAAAGGAAAATAAAGAGATTCCTTTGAAGTCAGACAAAGACGGTTGTCAGCTGTCGGTAGGTAGTTTGTAGGTAAGTAGGTAGGTAGTTTATCCTGTGCAGACGCCTGCTTCTACCTACATCCATCCTTCCCTTCCGCCAGACCAAAGAAAGCTGCATTCTCTACCTACCTAGTGTACCTAGTTGGCAGATGTTAAACAAAGGAAACTATGCGAAATTTTCGGCAGAAATTGTATGAACAGTAAGTGATAGCTTGAGGAAGAACAAAGGCTAAGTGAAACAATGAATCTATATAATTATTAGGAGTCATAGGCTTTGATAAGATAGTGTCAGAAATAAAAAGAACTTCTATCAGACCGGACTAATGAACAAAAATTAAATACAGCCTATTTTACACGTTAGGATCTATAATTTGATACAAATCATAAATAAATGGTTAACTATTAACCATAATACATTTTTTAAACTATCTTTTGTTTGGAAAAAAATGTAACCTATATTAAAAAGTCGAAGTTTTCATCAGGACAATAAAAAAAAGATTCAAAATATGTAACTAAGTACAAATTATTGCAGTGAAATATTTACCTATAGGTAAACCTTTAAACCTATTTGTGCTGAGTTCGTGCTTAAGATATAGAGTTCTAGATGAGATCGATAAGAGGGTTTTCTTCACACAAATACCCTTAGTGTAAACCACTAAGAGGATTCTCTTTATACGTTATTAGTAGAATAAGATTGTACCTCTAAAATTACACGATTAGGTTAAGCTGGCGATGAATATATATTAGATGTATAAAAATATATGAGTGAATAGATTTAAAATAAAGATTAAAGTATTATTTCCTTGTTTCTTTTTTATGCATGAAGGTCAATTGCTACGAAAGACACTTAATAATTTAGCCGCTAGCAACGTAACAAAAATGAACACCAAACCACAAACAAAAGAGCATCGACTAATTTAGCATTTTAATACTAACTAATTTGATATTTTAGCTTCAACTAATATAACAATTTGGCCTCACCAAATTTAGCTTTTTAGCATCAACTAATTTAGCATTTTAGCATCAACTAATTTAGCATTTTAGCATCAACAAATTTAGCATTTTAGCATCAACTAATTTAGCATTTTAACATCAACTAATTTAGCATTTTAACATCAACAAATTTAGCATTTTAGCATCAACTAATTTAGCATTTTAACATCAACTAATTTAGCATTTTAACATCAACAAATTTAGCATTTTAGCATCAACTAATTTAGCATTTTAGCATCAACTAATTTAGCATTTTAACATCAACTAATTTAGCATTTTAACATCAACATATTTAGCATTTTAGCATCAACCAATGAAGCATTTTAGAACAAATTAATGAAGCATTTTAACATTACCTACCTAATTTATCATTTTATCATCACCTTATTTAGTGATGTTCTCTCATAGTGACTATGAGTGCAGTCATCACTAAATAATGAAGTCATTAAATGAATGAAGTGACTATCATTACTTGTAATAAACACCGAGTAGAGGTTGCTGAACTTAACGTTAAAGTGTACAGGATACGTAACTAGTGGATACAGTGTACAGGATACGTAACTAGTGGATACAGTGTATAGGATACGTAACTAGTGGATACAGTGTACAGAATACGTAACTAGTGGTTGAACTGTAAAGGATACGTAACTAGTGGATACAGTGTAGCTATAGGATACGTAACTAGTGGTTGAACTGTAAAGGATACGTAACTAGTGGATGCACTGTACAGGATACGTAACTAGTGGATACAGTGTATAGGATACGTAACTAGTGGTTGAACTGTAAAGGATACGTAACTAGTGGATACAGTATATAGGATACGTAACTAGTGGATACAGTGTATAGGATACGTAACTAGTGGATGCACTGTACAGGATACGTAACTAGTGGATACAGTGTATACGATACGTAACTAGTGGTTGAACTGTAAAGGATACGTAACTAGTGGATACAGTATATAGGATACGTAACTATTGGATACAGTGTATATGATACGTAACTAGTGGATGCACTGTACAGGATACGTAACTAGTGGATACAGTGTATACGATACGTAACTAGTGGTTGAACTGTAAAGAATATATACTAGGGTGGGCCAAAAATAGGTGTTCCGGACAAACTTCATAATCTTCATATAGAATAGTTATAATAAGTTGATACGTTATAAAAGAACATTGCATGCCAATTTCCAGGCATTTTTTGTATAATTTTTTTTGCCAATATATACTCTGTAAAGGGTACACTGTGAAGGGGCAAGTAAGCTGTAAAGGGTACACAGTAATTAGTGTAACTAGTGAAGGGGTGGGATACTAATGGATACACTAAAGCTCTCGACAGGAAGGGTGGGATACTATAATGGATACCGAGTGAAGTAGGTACTCACAACATTTATTATTATCCATTACATTATCAAAGGAGTAAATGAAAGCAATAAACATCAAACAACCATACAGAGCAACTATTAAACTATTCACTGTACAACTAGACAATAACTAGATAGTAACTATTAAACTATTCACTGTACAACTAGACAATAACTAGATAGTAACCATTAAACTATTCACTGTACAACTAGACAATAACTAGATAGTAACCATTAAACTATTCACTGTACAACTAGACAATAACTAGATAGTAACCATTAAACCATTCACCAGACAGGACAATGTATAGTAAAATGATAGATAGAATATGTAGACTAGAAAGAGCTGTCATTATATATACATATTTTTAATGAATATATTAACTATGCATGTGTAAATTAATTTGTATTTACATTATTGATATAATTATAATTGATGAGTGAAACAATATACAAAATATAATATTTGAATAATTAGTATTTTCAGAGAAAAAATTGAGTTTCGAAAAAAAATTGGCCAGTACGAAAATTTACCTCCTAGAAAATTGACCCCCATTGATAATAAAATTAGCTTTTTATGTTTTAATTATTGTGTCAAACTTATTAAATTATTAATGAAATATAATTAGCCTACTTTATTATGTTATAATTGTGTCAAACATATAAAACTATGTTAATGAGATAAAATTGGTCTCCTTTATTATAAATTAAATTGTTAGTATTAAACATATTAAATAATTAATGAAATGAAATTAGCCTCCCTTATTATGCTGTAATAGTGTCAAACATGATAAATTATTAATGAAATAAAATGGCCTCCTTTATTATGTTATATTTTATCCAGTTTTATAATAAAATAATATTAGTGGTAATTATTACGTTATATTTTATCCAAATTTTTAATGAAATAAAATTAGTCTCCTCAATATTAAATTTTGTTCATTAATTTTATCTGTGAAATTTGAGAAAAATCAATTTCTTTATTAATTTTTCAATATCGAATTTAAATTATTAAATTTATCATTAAATATCGTTTAATAATAATTTAATAATTATTAAATAAATTATTTAATTTAAATTTAAATTTATTATTAAATATCATTTATAAATAAAAATTCAATGGTAGGAAAAAATATAAGAAAACAATTATAATTAATTAATACATTAAAAATAATTATAGATAATTATTTATAAATTAATGGGTTAATAATGATTAATCAAAACCAAATTGCAATAAAAAGATTAAAAATCCTATTACTGTATGGTTAATAATTAAAAAATAAATAAATAAATCTGAAAAATTATCACTGTTAATTTTGCAACCCACCTTTTTATATATCAACGTAACGATGTAAAATATATATAAAGAAATATTATTTCACCAATAATCCTTTATTAAGCAAAATTCACAAGTAATTTTCAAATCAATTACTACAGATTGGCCCACTTTGCACATAATAAGGCACACATTTTTAGGATGTTAATAGATGCACTTCTCAGTCACAACTGATCATGAGCTTTAAACCTACAACGTTAGTCGGTATCCGTACAACTATGACGAAATACCCATACACTTGACAAAGACTTCTCCGAATGCGAATATATACGGTAATAATGTACCCACTGATATGACTAAACTCTTTATTGCACTCTATTTACTAAATGAAGATTAATATTATAGGTTTTGAACGAACTAACTAGGTTTGAACAGAACTTGTACAAACGATAAATAGTTGGTACATCCTGTGAGAGTATCTCTAACATGTTTAGACGTGAATTACGTAGTACCTTTAACACTGTGAAGATAACAGACAATAGCGAGTGATTTGTGTACGTGACGTCATCAAGGCAACGTACTAATATTAAAAATTAGGCTTTCACTTTCCTGAATGGGTAAATAAATCCTTTCCTATCATATAAAGACAATAATCGAACAGTTTTTATAACTTTGCACTCTTCAATTACATTAAATTAGATATTAAAGTTCTGTCGTGATGACGTAACGTACTCAAAATCTCAACTGTCACTACTGTGTACCCTGGCACTGGCACCAACGTTGCTATCAGTAAGTTCTTGTGTCGTAATTTACGTCAAAAAACTCCCATTGTTTAATAGAATTATGATAAAAAGAACTGCGTAAGTACGTTATCTCTTTGGACTATCTTTCCAAATTAGGAAGATAGGGGTATATTCCACCTATTGTGATATAGGTATTATCTTTTCGGACATGTGTATAGGTAGGTACTAGGTTTCTCTAGAATGTTCTAAAAGATAGCCGAAGTAGGTAGGTACTAATAAATACGTATGTACTCTTTGGTAATATGATACTTACATGCTTTTTAATATTAACTCTCTATGTCCTGATAAGATGCATTATGTGTTTTAAAATTACATTTTCTTTCGAACATTAGGTGCGAGATACTGTATTATTTAATCTAGTTCATTTTATTTAAGCACGTCAGTAGGTAGGTATCTAATTTTTTAAATGAGGTGATGATTCAGGTAATTGAACTTAGTAATTAGGTCAAAACTAATATGTTAAATGCTTGCAATATAAATTTTATACCTAACTAACAGCATAAAAAGGGTTCCAGTTTTTACCATTTCATTGTGCAACTAATAATTTAGGAATTAAATATTTCAAAAATATATTTCAAAATTATTTTAAATGTTTATTCCAAATTAATTCCAAATTTTAATTAAAGTTATTTTTTTAACTCATGGCTACAGCCAACTTTCTATATTGATAAAATCAATATATAAGTCTGGTGTGACAGACACATTACAGTTCATGGTGAAATGAGATAAAAACGTCTCGGCTGACGTAACATTGTTCCTTGTCTGTCTAGGAAATAAAAATAATACTAATTTCCTTATTACCTAGCTAATAATAAGCGTGAATATTAAGGTAGATATTTAACTATAATTTAGATTGATTTAATTATATTTATTATTTATTAATAACTTGTAACTGTACAGTGTACATGTACTTCTACTAGGCGATACTTGTTGCAACAAGTTAGATAGCACTTGCTATGTTGGCACAGTGGCACCATAGTAATTTACGGTAACCTAGTTAAACCTCTATCGCTTGTTTGCGACAACACTGTCATAACTACAAAAAAGTTTCTTTTTCAGGAGAGGCATTTTGGTACATGTAATGTACGTACTTTAATGGTATATCGTTAGGACATTTAGCCTCTCTAGCGGTACATCATTGAGCCTACAATGATGAAACTTTTACCGAAATAATCAGTATTTTAAGATTTATATGTCTATATGGATAACCCAAAGAAAAATGTTTTTGTGTTTATGACGCTGTTCTTGCAAACAATCGATATATTTATATTACTAAAATAATCAAATACGTATACTATAGGGATATGTATAGTGTATATACTAGCTAATAGTAGCTATACATATTTTACTAATATTATACTATATATAAATATGTAAGTATAATAGGATCTTTCTCATTTGACGACCCCCACCAAATTTAATTTAAAATATTTTTTTATGTATTTTTGTCCATAGAATTCGAAAATCATAACCGTTTTTTGTAGAAACTTATATTTTTTGAGATATGATGGTTTTAAGTTATTTATTTCCTATGTATTACTGAAGGATTGAGAACCCTGCCGCCCCTATACCCCCCCCCCCCCTCCTGCCGGGGTACGGTCAAGAGCCCCCCCGGTCAAGAGCCCCCCCGGTCAAGAGCCCCCCCCGGTCACGAGCCCCCCCGGTCACGAGCCCCCCCTCCATGTTTTTTTAATCCTTATTTACCTAGTTAAACAAATGAAGAACTACTTAGATAGAAATAACTGAGAGTTGCTAATGTAGTTTGTTGTATCCGCTAGATTGTTGTACTGCACACTTCATGATTGTTTAATGATCTGGCAGGGGGGTTCGGGGGGCGGCACGCCCCCCGATATACATTCATTTTATGTCTAATCAGTAATGAACTACAAAAGTATCAATAAGGATTAAATAATATAGGTAAATAAGGATTTAAAAACAGGGGGGCTCGTGACCGGGGGGGGCTCATGACCGGGGGGGCTCATGACCGGGGGGGCTCTTGACCGGGGGGGCTTATGACCGGGGGGGCTCTTGACCGGGGGGGCTTATGATCTACACCCCCTCCTGCCAGGTCAATAATCAATCAAGAAGTGTGCATTACAACAAGCTAGCGGATGCAAAAGACTGCACTACGGCTATCTTTGGTCAAAGAGCGTGAAAACACGGTTTTTTCAAAGTTCTCAATCCTTCAGTAATACATAGGAATTAAATAACTTTAAACCCTTATACCTCAAAAAGTGTTAGTTTCTACAAAAAAAAACGGTATGATTTTCGGATTCTATGGACAAAAGTACATAAGAAAAAAATAATTTAAATTAAATTTTATGGGGGTCGTCATCATATGGGAAAGATCTGTATAATATATACTAATTATTTATAGTATTTATTAATATAATATTTTTTCTAGGTAGTACCTTATATACATCATAATATAATTTTAATTTCCATAGAAACTCTAATTATCATCTAATAATTCAGAATATTAGAAAAAAATGACTTAGGAAATGACATCCTTCCAATTTACTCTCACATAATATTTAGTTAAAAATTAAAAGTACTTGCCTATGATTAAAATGATAGGTACTATGACCTGCAAACTCTGAAGAGAAATAATGTTATGAAGACAATAAACAATAAAGAGTTTAAAGGGATATTCACTCATAAATTGACAACTATGGTACCTAGCTATGGTATAAAAAGCTTGTATCTTATAATATGACTCATGAATTTTTTGAACACTAGGTTCCTACCTACCTACCTATACGGTTTTACCGTGCCTATGACTCTATAGTTCTAGTCTATAGGATACCTTGATGACTATACAAATTTGACATCAAAATAAGGGTGTCAATAATATAATGATTTATTAATACCTTTAAACTATGTGCAATTAACTGTATTTCTTATTGGAATATATATTTAACGTATAATTTTTGCATCATCTTAAAACAAATCTATATTCTCTATTAAAAGTATGTGTAGACAGTTAGACTGTAGGATAAGTTGCGAATTATCGGTCGGTTTCACATCTTCGGTCATATAAGAAAACGATAGTATAATAATAATAATATTTATTTTTAAATATTAAATAGCTAGTTAGGTAGGCAATAATTATTGTATCGTGTTTTCTTATATAACTATCGAAGAAGTGAAACTAACCGATAAATCGTATCTCACCCTATCGCTTATTCGCGTAGCAGCCGTAGCTCTATCGCTTACTCGCGTAGCTCTATCGCTTACTCGCGTAGCTCTATCGCTTATTCGCGTAGCTCTATTGCTAGCTCCGCCCCAGCTACACGCGTTAGTAGCATGCTAGATCCAGAACAGTCTTCCTATTTCGCTATGTACGCCAACTCCCATCCGCTAGCGCACACAACACGCACACAGCGTCATACACTTATCACGTGACAGGCAGGCAGCATCATTCACGCACACGATTACAACATTCACGCATATGATTATTGGTGTTGGTAATAGATGTTTGTTATGACTTTGCTATCATTGACTCGTGTTTGTTAGATTATTATTGTACTTAATGATATCGGTGTATATCAAATAGCTATAGTGTGAAGAGAATTGTTATTAATTAGACGTTATGTGTAGGTTTTGAAATTGTATGTCTATTTGAATAAAAGTTTATGTAAGAGTTTACTTATACTATATATATATTGTATGTATTTACTTATACTCCTCTAAAATTAGAGTTATTATCTCTAAGAATAAGTGGTTGAGACAATAGGGTTATGACGTCACTAACACCTACCTCTAAAAACAAAACACAATCGAACTTAGATATCTTATTTACAATATTGGGAACAACTGTCCTTGTTCTACTAATTTTAGAAGTACTATCAGAGAAAAGAGTCACTGTGATGATGTACTATCAGAGAAAAGAGTCACTGTGATGATTTTCTATCGGAGAAAAGAGTCACTGTGATGATGTACTATCAGAGAAAAGAGTCACTGTGATGATTTTCTATCAGAGAAAAGAGTCACTGTGATGATTTTCTATCAGAGAAAAGAGTCACTGTGATGATTTTCTATCGGAGAAAAGAGTCACTGTGATGATGTACTATCAGAGAAAAGAGTCACTGTGATGATGTACTATCAGAGAAAAGAGTCACTGTGATGATTTTCTATCAGAGAAAAGAGTCACTGTGATGATGTACTATCAGAGAAAAGAGTCACTGTGATGATGTACTATCAGAGAAAAGAGTCACTGGGATGATGTACTATCAGAGAAAAGAGTCACTGGGATGATGTACTATCAGAGAAAAGAGCCACTGTGATGATGTGCTATCAGAGAAAAGAGTCACTGTGATGATGTACTATCAGAGAAAAGAGTCACTGTGATGATGTACTATCAGAGAAAAGAGTCACTGAGATGATGTACTATCAGAGAAAAGAGTCACTGTGATGATGTACTATCAGAGAAAAGAGTCACTGTGATGATGTACTATCAGAGAAAAGAGTCACTGAGATGATGTACTATCAGAGAAAAGAGTCACTGTGATGATGTACTTTCAGAGAAAAGAGTCACTGTGATGATGTACTATCAGAGAAAAGAGTCACTGTGATGATGTACTATCAGAGAAAAGAGTCACTGTGATGATGTACTATCAGAGAAAAGAGTCACTGTGATGATGTACTATCAGAGAAAAGAGTCACTGAGATGATGTACTATCACAGAAAAGAGTCACTGTGATGATGTACTATCAGAGAAAAGAGTCACTGGGATGATGAACTATCAGAGAAAAGAGTCACTGGGATGATGAACTATCAGAGACAAGAGTCACTGGGATGATGTACTATCAGAGACAAGAGTCCCTGCATTTTACTAATTTCACTTATCACAGTTTTCTACTTTCCTATCATTTTCTAATCTTACAAATTTATCATCGTGTACCCAAACCAATTTTTCAATATCAACAATCAATACAAATAGTAAAGTTTCTTCTTGGAAATATGAAATTAATAAACTGTGAAATTAATTACAGATACACTATCACTTGACTGTACAATGTTTTATGACCTAAATTGCTGTCAAGTAATTAATTTGAAACATTTTTTTGCAAACTGAAAGTTGACTTTAATTTTGTTATTTCTTTATAATGGTTAAAAAGTGTGTTATATGATCATTGATCGAAGTATACAGGTATTAATATATAAGGTATTAATATATATATATACAGTTATTGATATGAATAGAGGTATTAATATGTATATACAGGTATTAATATGTGTATACAGGTATTTATATATGTTGACCACTTCCGCGTTAATAACAAAAGTGTCACAATCGCTTCTTAATTTAAATATACATTGGTAAATGGTAATTTGATTTAATTGATATTTTAATATATCCTCATTGAATAATTGTAGTTATTTGATGTTCTTATATTAATAAAATTGATATAGGGTAAGTTCTTAATTATCGGTCAGTACTACATCTTCGGACATATAAGAAAAACAATATAAAAATTGTTATTATTACACAGTGCTATCTAATACTTCTGCAAACCCGGGTTTGCAGAAGTATTAGATAGCACTGTGTAATAATAACAATTTTTATATTGTTTTTTCTTATATATCCGAAGATGTAGTACTGACCGATAATTAATAAAATTGATATAATATTCGAAAGTTCACGAGTAAGGTTGTAATATTATTAATGGATATGATAATTATTCATGTGGTTCATATGACATTTCTAGTCGAAAGAACAATGCCTTATGAATATTGTGGTGTTTATTTGGTGCTATTTTTACGCTTCATTTTGTTAAATAATGCAGTTTCTTTGGTTTAGTCAGAAAATAGATCATTATATTACAAATGAATGACTTCTGATGAAATTATAAAGTTAGTTAATAATTTTCTTCTGAAATGCATCTCTGGGATTCATCCCTATATGGGCAGTGACTTTGAATAGGGAGGAGGGGGTCAGTGTCCAACAGGTCTGAACTGTTGTAATTTGGAAAAGTACAGAATGTGTAAATATTTCTTTAACCAAAATAACAATGTTTCTTTTGGTAAAATTGCCCTAATATTGTTACAACATTGCCCCAATTTTTTTACAAGATGGCCAAAATATTGTTATATAACATTGCCCTAGTATTATTACAACATTGCCTCAGTATTGTTACAACATTGCCCCAGTATTGTTACAACATTGCCCCAGTATTGTTACAACATTGCCTCAGTATTGTTACAACATTGCCCCAGTATTGTTACAACATTGCCCCAGTATTGTTACAACATTGCCCCAGTATTGTTACAACATTGCCCCAGTATTGTTACAATATTACCCCTTTATTGTTACAACATTGCCCCAGTATTGTTACAACATTGCCCCAGTATTGTTACAATATTACCCCAGTATTGTTACAACATTGCCCCAGTATTGTTACAATATTACCCCTTTATTGTTACAATATTACCCCTTTATTGTTACAATATTACCCCAGTATTGTTACAACATTGCCCCAGTATTGTTACAATATTACCCCAGTATTGTTACAACATTGCCCCAGTATTGTTACAATATTACCCCTTTATTGTTACAACATTGCCCCAGTATTGTTACAATATTACCCCAGTATTGTTACAACATTGCCCCAGTATTGTTACAATATTACCCCAGTATTGTTACAATATTACCCCTTTATTGTTACAATATTACCCCTTTATTGTTACAGTATTGCCAATATTGTAATAATATTGCCCCAATATTGTTACAACATTGCCCCAATATTGTAATAATATTGCCCCAATATTGTAACAACATCGAATGATCAATGTTTCCGAAATTAAAAAAAAACCATTTCTTTCCGTGTATGTTAATTGAGCTCTACAAATGTCTCCTGGTTGGTATTGGTAACTAGTAAAATTAAAACTTCCTAATTACAAGTCGAATAACTGGTACCAATTCATTATTAAGAAATAGTTACACAGAGTGGCATATACTTGTACCACTAGCTGTGACGTCAAGATGTAGAATCACCATTTTTACTTTGTATATACAGTATAGGACTCCTCTATAGTGAATGTAGAGTCCTTAGTAAGAGAACTGTACCCAGTATAGTGAACAAATTTTCATTTTCCGTCAATTAGTTATCTACAAAATGATAGCCATTCAAGGAAGACTAAAGAAAATTGGTCTCATGTACAGGGTAGCTCTCTTACTCAGGACTCCATACATTCACTATAGAGGAGTTACACTTCAGAACAATAAAATTAAAAATACTAGTTATGATTTATTTACTTTAAATTTCATTACTTAGTTAATTTTTATTAGTGGAAATGAATTCAAGAATATTAAATACAAGGGATTTTAAAATTGGTTCAATAAACAAAGGAGCCTGGGCTCATGGATGCAAGTAAGCTACTTCGTGTCTTCACAATCACCAACAAGAAAGGCTCACACATGGGTTGTGTAAAAGTAAATATTATTAAATAGAGAAAATGTCAGTGTAGAAAATAGTGACTTAAATAAACAAGAGATAAATTAATATATTGTCTATTTATAAATATATATTGAATTACTTCTATTCTGCTATGTATAAGTTTTACAATAATATTTTTATGCATATTGATGTTTTCAAGCAATTGATTGTATTAATTATATGTTATTGAATTGAAATGCCAAGACCCGCATATAAATGTCATTATGTGATACTATATAGTGACAATACATATAGTGAATATAGTAATTATGATATACGTATAGTGACTAGTGACTATACGTATAGTGACTAGTGAATATACTATATAGTGACTAGTGACTATACGTATAGTGACTAGTGAATATATATTTATAGTGAATATAGCGACTAGGGAATGTAGTGACTAGCGAGTATAGTGACTAGTGAATATAGTGACTAGTGAGTATAGTGACTAGTGAATATAGTGACTAGTGAGTATAGTGACTATAGTGAATATAGTGACTAGTGAATATAGTGACTAGTGAATATAGTGACTAGTGAATATATATTTATAATGAATATAGTGACTAGTAAGTATAGTGACTAGTGAATATAGTGACTAGTGAGTATAGTGACTAGTGAATATAGTGACTAGTGAATATATATTTATATTGAATATAGTGAGTATAGTGACTAGTGAATATAGTGACTAGTGAATATACGAATAGTGACTATGATTTCTACTAGTCACTGCATGGTAGAAACACTACATAGTCACTATACCAAACCAGTTATGGGTACAGACCCTTTCCTTCATCTTGTATCTGTTATAGCTGTTAACCTTGATCTTCAAACCTACAGTGAACCTACTTGACTACCTACAGTGCAGCATGAAGAAGATCTAACCTACAGTGAACATACTTGACTACCTACAGTGCAGCATGAAGAAGATCTAACCTACAGTGAACCTACTTGACTACCTACAGTGCAGCATGAAGAAGATCTAACCTACAGTGAACCTACTTGACTACCTACAGTGCAGCATGAAGAAGATCTAACCTACAGTGAACCTACTTGACTACCTACAGTGCAGCATGAAGAAGATTTAACCTACAGTGAACCTACTTGACTACCTACAGTGCAGCATGAAGAAGATCTAACCTACAGTGTGAAGAGTATTTATCTTTTTATTCTAAACTCTGAACATTATCTGAAAATTATTAGGCACAAATCCGCAGTCTTGTTACTTCTATATTTTTCTATTCAAACTAACTATATTCTTTTAATATTGAGGTAAATTTTCAATTATTTGCCACTTTGTTTTTATTTGAATTAGCATAGTTAATACTGTATGTTCATCTTGGTATTAGATAAAATATGATTTGGTTTATTTTGAAAAAGCGCCATCTAGCAGTGATATAAGAAGACCGGATATATACGAGTATTTGTCGCTATCTTTTTGTATTCCCATAATCGTTTGGGAAGTTCTTTTCTTATATTCGAGAGTATTATCTATACTAATAATTTCCGTTGTGTTTATTTATTTATTTTTTGGTATCCGCTTTTACACGACGGGTATTAAACATGAAGAATGTAACTATGATACGCACGGGAATATATTGACTTGATATTTAAATTCCTTTGTTTTTATTCAATTTTTAAATGTTTTTATCTATAAAATAAATAAGACTAGGTATGCAGAAAATTTAATTTTAATAGAATTCATTAAAAGTAAGCCTAATAACGGGTAATAAATTGATATTGTTGACCCGTTATTTTTAACAGGCAAATACACTAGTTCGTAAATAGAAATCTAGAAAAATTAGGCAATACAGTGTGTCAGATTCTATTAAATATAAAAACACTAGTGTACTTTCTCGTTAAAAATAACGGGTCATCATCAATACCAATTTATTACCTGTTATTATATTACTGTTAATGAATTCAATTTAAATTTTCTTTATAGTTTAATTTATTTCATAGATAAAATACATTTAAAAATTAAATAAACTTAAAGTTAGTGCTAAATAAATAATACAATACTACTATTAATTCAACAGGAATAATTCATAGCATCAATAAATGACTGTTTATTCATCAACATGTGTTAAATATTTCATATGATATCAGGCGCATATCTATTAGCAGGGGAACCTTTTACATATTCAAACAAACATTAATTTCAATTATCTTCAAATCTCTCAAAGCAGTGTTTCTGTTCCCAATTAGGCCATTCAATTGAAACATTTACTAATGCTGTTTGTCAAACCTATAATAGGTAGTTTGTTTATCTATTAAGAACACATAGTGTGTACTTTGACTCGTGAGGTTTGCGATATTTTCTGCTGACTAAGCTAATTTGTCTTGCTATCAGTCATTGACTTTACCTAGGTACACTGTACACTGTGATGATGTACTATTTAGTGCAGGTTAGCTTTTTATATCTGTTTTTCAACACAACGCCGTGTGAAAAAAATATTACCAATTTAACGTCATTTGCTAGAGTGATAAAAAAAAACACTTTTTTAAAAATTATGAAATAAACAGAATTAAAATATCTTTATTATTTCTTAAGTTATAAACCGTCAAATTCGGATTTATCTTTCTATTGTCCATCCTGTATAATGTTTAGTTATATTTAGCTTAAGAAGATTTATAGGATCATGTGTATAAGTTCATTTCACAATATAGGAAAAATATATAATTCAAAATGTTGATATAATTTTAGGTATTTCGTTGAATTATGTTGACTTATATTATTTCTAATATTCTTATACTATTATATAGTAACCTCCTTAACTGTTCATTAATTTATGAGCTTACAAAATGTCATTCACAATTTTTTTCTAAATGGTTGAGGACATTGGCCAACAGACATTTAGTTTAGATACGGATAGACATTTGGTTTGCGAATAAAAAAAAATGATACAAACTCTTTAGTTGCGAAACTTCTGTACAACTCTGCCTTTTTCTTTAAAAAATATGAACTGCTCTTAGGAAAGTTAAATTTATTTAGTATGGATTATAATTACAGCTTTTACTATCGTAATCCGGTATCCATATTTTCTTTTTTAGTTCACATCTTGAATACGTATTGTGTCTTTTTGTTATAGTGTATAGTTAGTTATTAAGCAAAAAGTTTTACTCCTACTAGTATATTTTCAATGAAATCTATGAATGTGCATAAATTTTAATAATTGGGTAATAAATGACTGCAGTTGGTAATTAGCTAAATTTAACAGATAAATGATTGTGTTTTCATATTTCGTCTGCCAAATATGTTCCTCCATAAATGTCCATTAACTAAATGTCCGCATCCAATTCTAACCATCGCTTAATTGTACCCTTCACATATTACGGTTGAAAATGAAGTAAAAGCGCATATCCTATTCCGTTTATTATCTATCTAATCAGCATTGTTCCATTAACTATTTTTTTGTATGACTTCATATATATAATGATGCAATTTTAAATGCGTATCATAACATGAAATTATATATCTATGCAACCTACAATTATTGTGATACCGTAAACTAATTTATCTCTATTAAAATTAAATACTTATTAAAATTCCAACTATTAAAAAGACAAAAATTTCCAGTTTTCCTATGATTATTAATCATCATTATAATCAAGTTATAATTATATTTAGTTCATGATTTCATAGAGGATTTTAATTTTACTGCATTCATACTTATTTTCTATATGCATCTAATTTGTTATCTAGACATAATAATATTATTGACTAAGTCAGAAAGAGGAACCAACACTCTATAGATTGGGATCAAAATATGTATACGTCAAGTGGCTCTGTTTATATATACTTATATATATAGTGAATATTATATGCATAAACTGACTCAGTGACCTGATCGTTAGTTTGTTATCGCAAGGGATAAGCATTGGCAATACCCATATATGTATTATACATGTACATTGTACATATATGTAGGGGAAGTTCCGAATTATCGGTCAGTTCCACATCTTTGGACATTTAATAAAAAAAGATATAATAATAATTATTTCACTAGGATTGGTTGAGTTAAAATTCAACCAATCCTAGTGAAATACTTATTATTATATCGTTTTTTCTTATATGACCGAAGATGTGGAACTGACCGATAATTCGGAACTTACCCTATACAAACATGTATTGTATAACCCTTCTTTTTTTATTGCCGTAATATTTCTTCAAGTGCCACTTCCGAGTGATGATATGAGTAAAGATATAATAATATATTTTATATAAGTAAAGATATAATAATATCTTCGATATAAGTAAAGATATAATAATATCTTCGATATAAGTAAAGATATAATAATATCTTCGATATAAGTAAAGATATAATAATATCTTTGATATAAGTAAAGATATAATAATATCTTCGATATAAGTAAAGATATAATAATATCTTTGATATAAGTAACGATATAATAATATCTTTGATATGAGTAAAGATATAATAATATCTTCGATATAAGTAAAGATATAATAATATCTTCGATATGAGTAAAGATATAATAATATCTTCGATATAAGTAAAGGTATAATAATATCTTTGATATAAGTAAAGATATAATAATATCTTTGATATAAGTAAAGATATAATAATATAATCGATATGAGTAAAGATATAATAATATCTTCGATATGAGTAAAGATATAATAATATCTTCGATATAAGTAAAGATATAATAATATCTTCGATATGAGTAAAGATATAATAATATCTTCGATATAAGTAAAGATATAATAATATCTTCGATATGAGTAAAGATATAATAATATCTTCGATATAAGTAAAGATATAATAATATCTTTGATATAAGTAAAGATATAATAATATCTTTGATATAAGTAACGATATAATAATATCTTTTATATAAGTAACTCGGTCAGGAATTTTATTATCGGAAGTTCGTCGATTGCAATACCGTTAAATATGATTTCTGACATCATCATCTGAAATGTCCGACGAAAGGAAACGTATAAACTATCAGTGTTTTAATTTGTGAGAGATTGCTATTGGATTATCGTCGTAATTAGCTAAATGATATTTTTTATCGCAGATTATATTTGTTATTTGAAAGCGGACGAATAAAAGAAATATGGCACAGATAGTTAAACAATAATATCAAGTTTGTTTTTAATGGATAGTTATAATAATTAATTATTACCTTTGCAATCTTGCGGAAGGTTATATTTTCATCGGAATTTATTTATTTATTTATTTATTTATTTATCATCTTGTTATTCGCTTAACTGAAAAAGTGTTCAACCAAATTGCCTGAAATTTGGTGAAACGATTGGTCCATGTCCAGTGACCTGCTGCTAGTCTTTTGGGAGTGACCCGGTCAATGGTCAAGGTCAAGGTCATTTATAACTCAAAAAGTATCGAACCATATTGCATGAAACTTGGTGGAACGATTGGTCAATAAGCAAGAACCATTTTGACAAATTTTGGGAGTGATCGGGTCAAAGATCAAGGTCAAGGCCATTTGTAACTCAAAAAGTATTCAACCAAATTATCTGAAATTTGATGGTACAATTGGTCAATGACCAGGAACGATATGGTAGCATTTTGGAAGCGATCTGGTCAAAGGTCAAGGTCATTTATAACTCAAAAAGTATTGTACCATATTGCATGAAACTTGGTGGGACGATTGGTTATTATCCAGTTAGCAGTTTCTTTAATTTTGGGAGAGAACGGGTCAAAGCGGAGGCGAAGGTATGCGCTCTACCGAGTGCACATAATCTAGTTGTATATGTTTTTTTCCTTCAAAATTATTTATGAACCTAAAGCGTAGTTCTTTATGAACAAAAATAAAAAATGAATTATGGTATGATTTTGTAATAATTTCTTATCAATATTGTCTATTTCTTATCAGTAGGGTTTTGACAATATGCTGTTAAAATAATAGATCCTGAAAATTTTGTAGACGGAGAGAAATAAAGAGTATTGAATTGTTCTAAACCAGCGGTATATAGTATTCGATACCATTTCATTTCGTCTATGTTATTCTTAAGATCTATAATTTTAAACGCATATTGTCACAACCCAACTAATCATTATGAATCATGTAAGATAATATAAATAAATAGGATATGCTTTATCTATATGCAATGTCGTTTTTTAAATCTTTAACGTTGTCTATATTTTTATCTCTTCAACATATAGACTCATTTTAAGATTTATTTGTTGCACTCAATATTAGCTGTGCCAATATAAATATGTTAAAATACGAATATAAGTACATAAAGAGATATCTGGTTTTATTTTAGTTACTTCATTCTTTTTATGTTTTATTCATATATCTGTTGAAACTGGAATCTATTTTATTTGGCAAACTAGTTTTGTAAACATTTTGTACTTCATTTCTTTGATAGATACAAATCGTGTATATTTTATATTGCTATTTATTTATATACGTTATTACATGGATTTATAAACACATATGTATTGTTATAAAAACTCTCCCTAGTTTTCTTTTGAATCAATATCTTTATTAATATTATTTTGATAAATCTCCATTTGAAATTAATAATTGAAGACTTTTTTCTGTCCTTGAAAAAAAATTCATTATTATGTAAAAAAAAATCTCGAATAAAATCACATGTAGGGTAAGTTACGAATTATCGGTCAGTACTACATCTTCGGTCATAAGAAAAAACGATATAAAAATTACTATTAGATAGCACTGTGTAATAATAATAATTTTTATATTGTTTTTTCTTATATGACCGAAGATGCAGTACCGACCGAAAATTCGTAACTTACCTTAAATCGATTAGGTGCATTTTTTATGATTAATAGCTTCTTTATATATAATAAAACATATATTTTAGTTCATTCATACCCTATTTTATAAAAGAAACAGAACGTAACTTCACAGTCTATTTATTAATCCTTAATAACATCAAACTCTACTAATAGATAACTCTTATCACTGTTTTTTATCTCACTGTAAATGAAAACAAAGTGCGTTTCCTTTGAGGAAAATCACATCAAATTATCCCAAGAGAGATACGAAAAATCAGCTGCTAGAACTCTTGGCAAAGACAACCTGGTACACATTTAGTTCTTACTAATATAAGAACTTTTCTCAGAACTACGAAGATTGATTGTGACTTTGAACTTCAAATAAGCATGTCACTCGGGTGGTTCAAAAGTAAGGACGCAGTAAATATTTGTTTTTGCCATCAAAGATTGTTTCAGTGCATCGAATTTGTGAAGAATGTAGAAAATGGTCATCAGTACTAAATGTTTCATTCTTTTTTAACGGTTTCATCATTCAAACTCTTAAACATAATGGTTAATCAACCTTATTAAACCTATCACCTCCCATTGGCTCAGCAGTGATGATGTCATAATATAAACCCTCCATTGACCCCCATTCTCCATGCAGCTATCACCTCCCATTGGCTCAGCAGTGATGATGTCATAATACAAACCCTCCATTGACCCCCATTCTCCATGCAGATATCACCTCTCATTGGCTCAGCAGTGATGATGTCATAATACAAACCCTCCATTGACCCCCATTCTCCATGCAGCTATCACCTCCCATTGGCTCAGCAGTGATGATGTCATAATATAAACCCTCCATTGACCCCCATTCTCCATGCAGCTATCACCTCCCATTGGCTCAGCAGTGATGATGTCATAATATAAACCCTCCATTGACCCCCATTCTCCATGCAGCTATCACCTCCCATTGGCTCAGCAATGATGATGTCATAATATAAATTTCGGATTCAAGTTGGTAGCCAGCCTAAATGCAGTATTTTTTTAAATATATGTATTACTTTAAATTCCTTTATAATAAGCACCCATAATCTTTTCTGTCCTCGCACTTTTGTACCACACGAACAAAATATATTTAGTGCGTCCATTTAAGTCCCGAATTCTATTACAAAATGGTCTTAATTCTAGTTAAAAATAATCA
This sequence comes from Caprella mutica, assembly GCA_947561585.1. Taxonomy (NCBI): domain Eukaryota; kingdom Metazoa; phylum Arthropoda; class Malacostraca; order Amphipoda; family Caprellidae; genus Caprella; species Caprella mutica. Next base: position 243,760 of record CANNZV010000165.1, read on the forward strand.
TCCAAAAATAAACACATAAACACACGTTTGAGTCTATTTTGTTCTCTATTTAATAACTATATGATAGAATGGTTAATTTTAGAAATGGTACATGCGTGTCGTTAGGTATTATTTTTCTATTCAATATTTGTGACACGACCTTGGCAAGGGCAGTGCTGACGTCACTATATCGGTCACGCTACATTTAGAGGGCAAAACAATGTCACCTGGTGCTAAAATATTAAATTGAAACTTTAACTTAATGATTAAATGAAGTGATATATGTATAATATACCTTTGTTTGTAAGTATATGTAATTATCAGAGAAAAGAGTCACTGTGATGATGTACTATCAGAGAAAAGAGTAACTGTGATGATGTACTATCAGAGAAAAGAGTAACTGTGATGATGTACTATCAGAGAAAAGAGTCACTGTGATGATGTACTATCAGGGAAAAGAGTAACTGTGATGATGTACTATCAGAGAAAAGAGTCACTGTGATGATGTTCTGTCAGAGAAAAGAGTCACTGTGATGATGTACTATCAGAGAAAAGAGTCACTGTGATGATGTACTATCAGAGAAAAGAGTCACTGTGATGATGTACTATCAGAGAAAAGAGTCACTGTGATGATGTACTATCAGAGAAAAGAGTCACTGTGATGATATACTATCAGAGAAAAGAATCACTGTATACTATAATAAATTATTTTTACTTTCAATACTCACCATTTTCATGAATTATTATAATCTATTCATTTGACAAAACCCAAACATTGAATTAAATTTATTTTATTCCAATAAAAAATCATATTTTTCATTAATTCTTTTTGCGGTTACTTTTTGCAATTTCCTCTTTAGATTAAAAATATGAATAAACTTATATACTGGTAGTTGCAAAATCTTCAGACCAGACTGTTAGTTGAAATTAATTACTTTTGTGGCTCTGAAATAAAGCAGTGTCATTTGATAGATCCCTTCTGCTCAAGTACTTTGTGGTACACAGAAGTGTTTGGCAGTAATATTTATTACTTTGTGAGAGTTAACAAATCTTTTTAAACATGTTAAACAGAATGAATTCTTGGTGGTCATTTCTATAGGTACGATGAGCTTTAGAGGTTTCGTATTTCCTAACAATTTTCAAATGTGTTGTTTCTATTTTTTCATAGATTAATGAGTTTAGCATGAAATATGGAGGTAGCTATTTTGAATTGCGGTAGGTTCTCATTAGTTGAGGGTAAAATTGAAGACAGCTCATTGATGGGTTGAGAAATTGGAAGAATGAAAGGAGAGGCATCTTTTTGGTTTGGTTGAAAAGGGGTTTCCAAGAATCTCTCGAGGTATATAAACGAAAGGTTGAATCCATGAGAGGTTGTCTCTCTCTAGCTGTCTGAATTGTTTGAATGTTCAGTAGAATTATTAAGATATTTTGGACCCCTCAGGTTAATGGCCGGAGAACCATCGCGGTGAAGGAAGGATTCTCAGTGAGTGATTCAATCTTGCCAATCCAAGGGTCAGAAACAGTTTCCTGACGGCAGAGGTTGAATTCACTACGAGTCTACGGTTACTATTCATTAGTCCGACGCGACATTAGTCCGACGTCCCATTAGTCCGACACCCCATTAGTCCGACGCCACATTAGTCCGACGTCCCATTAGTCCGACGTCCCATTAGTCCGACGTCCCATTAGTCCGACGTCCCATTAGTGTGACGCCCCATTAGTCCGACGTCCCATTAGTCCGACGTCCCATTAGTGTGACGCCCCATTAGTCCGACGTCCCATTAGTCCGACGCCCCATCGGACGTCGGACTGACTAATGGGGCGTCGGACTAATGAGGCGTCGGACTATTGAGAAGTCCCCCGAGTCTACGACAGGGTCCAAGCAAATGTAGAAGATAAGGCGGTGTTGAACCAGAATCTGAACGGCTTTGATATTGCAGAACAGAAACTTTACGAGCCATTAGTAACCTTGAGTCAGAGTCCTCTTCTGCAGTAACTGAGGTTTCGACGAGTTTCCTGTCGAATCCATTTCTGTAGAGATTCGGTAATTCCCAAATCCATATCCTCTCAGTGTTTGAGTGAATCCCTGTTCATATCAGTCAAAGATAAATCCTCGACATCCAATGTTGTTAGTTAATTCATTCGACTCCTCTTCAGGAAAATTAGTGATTAATTGATTTATTATGAATAGTGTTATTTATTATTTGTACTTATTTAGAGTACACTCAAGTTAAATGGTATGTGTGTTTTATTTAACCTTGTTCTTTTGTTACGATATTTGATATGTTGCTAATTGATGAAGTGAAGAATTGATTATTTATTTGACAAATAAAATGAACAGTAAATTAAACAAATTGATGTGTGTCTACGGACAAATAGTAACACACATTTTGCTCGGTTTATCATAGATAACCGCGCTACCAATTAAATAAGTGAAAAGAATTTAATTGTCGAAAATATTGGAAGTATTTTGAAGAATTTGAATAATTTCATTTAAAAAATTAAAGACAAAATAAAAGTGAAGAAACGAAAGAAGCTTCCGGGAACCTACCTCCAAATTATACAACAAACTTTAACCGAAACATGTGATAATGATAATATTTATTGAGAAAAAAATATTCAAATATACATACATAGAACTCAAGCTCCTATATAAGTAAAAAAAACTTATTAGGCATGTTCCAACATGTTCTAAGATATTCCAACATGTTCTAAAATATTCCAACATGTTCTAAGATATTCCAACATGTTCAAACTAGTTCTAGAATGTCCAATATGTTCCTATATGTTCCAGCAATCTCAGACATCTTTAAACAAGTTCAAACAAGTTTAAACAACTTTGAACAAGTTCAAACAAGTTAGAACTAGTTCAAACAAGTTAGAACTAGTTCAAACAAGTTAGAACTAGTTCAAACAAGTTAGAACTAGTTCAAACAAGTTAGAACTAGTTCAAACAAGTTAGAACAAGTTCAAACAAGTTAGAACTATTTCAAACAAGTTTAAACATGTTCAAACTAATCTAATCAGAGCCTTAAAATATCACAACCTAGTAACAACCAAAGAATATTTCTCTATGAACTAACGGTGGACTTTGCCAACATTTTTTAGAATGTGTTTGTATTGAACACTCAATGAGTGGTGAAGTACAGACTGTTGCAGAAGTCTCTGCTATAGTTTGACAATGGGTAAATTAAATACTATTAAGTGCAGAAAGAAGTCTCTACTATAACAAAACTTATATAATTTATCTTAAAAATGGTGCCATCTTACTACTAATGATAGTCTATATGAGGACTTGACCAGCACTTCTCGAGCACAATGTATTTAAATTCTACTTACAATGACTCATTATAATTTTTTTGAAACTCTTTGTCAACCTATTTTTAAAGTAAACTGACAATCTTAGAATCACCCCATGAATAGTTTCTTTATATTTATTCGTCTGTCTGTCACGCTTTGAATACTATTCAGAAATTATAGGCACGCCCCCCTGTTTTTTACTCCTTATTTACCTATATTATTTAATCCTTATTGACACTTATGTAGTTTATTACTGATTAAACATAAAATATATTTATATCGGGGGGCGTGCCACCCCCTGAACCCCCCTGCCAGGTCATTAAACAATCATGAAGTGTGCAGTACAACAAACTAGCGGATACAACAAACTACATTAGAAACTCTCAGTTATTTATATCTAAGTAGTTCTTCATTTATTTAACTAGGTAAATAAGGATTAAAAAACAGAAAAATAGGGAGAGGGGGGGGGGGGGGGGGCTCGTGACCGGGGGGCTTATGACCTAGGGGGACTCATGACCGGGGGGGGGGGGGATCTCTTGACCGTACCCCGGTAGCTGAATACTAATTCTTATACGCGATTAATTCATGATTTCATTAACTAAATCATTTAAAATCTACAGTGTTAGTGTAATAGTTTTTAATGAATAACCTCAATCATTAAATGTAGCCATTTATTTTAATTTAATAACTTTATATATCATTAATCTGATGGACTAGAAGTGTGACTATCGAATTAAATCAAATATTGGTACTGTATGAGAACACGTTATTCTTGAGGAGAAGGTACAATAGTAATAAAGAGTATCTATATTTAGAATAATTATTGTTAATTATATTTTGTATATTCATATTCTCAATTTTCTTTTCTTCGCTAGGGTAAGTTCCGAATTATCGGTCAGTACCTCAACTTCGGTCATATACGAAAAAAAGACAATATAAAAATTGTTATTATTACACAGTGCTATCTAATAAAAAAAAATTGTACTATTTTTTTTTCTTATCTGACCGAAGATGTAGTACTGACCGATAATTCGGAACTTACCCTAGCTAAGAAAAGATTTTTCTTTATCTCTGTACGCTAATATTTAAATATTGTCCCAATTAGTATTTGGATCACACATCCCTTTTCTTGGTGACCTTCAATAGATCCAATGTAATGATGTACACTGTTATTAATATTAATACTATAGGCAGCAACCTGATTAGGACTGCTATCTAAATAACTTAGATAAAGAGGTATTTGTTATAATCCTTATATTAAGGTATAGAAGCGTATTGGTTTGTTGATTCAACCAAATATTGGAGTCACACACAGAGAAAGGATTAGTTGAATCAAATCAAATTTGATTTGTTTTGACTTATATGCATGGTTTGATTTTGCCCCTGCCAACGTGGTGAGTTGCAGGAACTGCTTAAAAGTAGTTAAAAAATTGACGTTAAACAAAACAGTCGTTTTGACTCACACCTAAACTTAAAAAAAGTAGCGTCAACTCTCATAGTAAGTTAATTTATACACCAAATACATTGGATTAACAGTCTTTGTGAGTTACTACAATACACTCTGTCATAGTTGTTACAACATGCGTTGAAATTCTCTAAAAAAACCTAACTTTTAACTCTCATTGTAAGTTGATTCAATCCACAAACCACCTTTTCCTTTCTTTGTATGGTATTCCAAATATTGTTGTCTTCTAATTTTAATGATGTTACTTAATTGACTCTTAATATTATGTTAGATTTTTTTATTTTTAATTAGAAGTTGGAATGTGAACTTGTTACAATATGCTTTATAAATCATAGAAATCTAGAATAGCATCGGCGAAACGAAATGAAATGGTATCGAATTCCATAAACCGCTGGTGTAGAACGATTCAATATAATTTTATCCGACTATAATATTTTCAGGATTTATGATTTTAAGAACCTATTGTCACAACCCTATTTATAAGTATCTGAGTAAAATCTTCTAACTTTTTCATTAATTAAAATATCAAAAGTGAAATATTTGTATTAATATCTTTTTTAAATAATTTCTTTAAAAATAAATATAAAATTTTGATTATTACATCTGTAAATCTATTTTTCAATCATTTTTTTAACATATAAACATACAAAATTCCTCAATTTAGCTATATCTTTTTTTCAATAGATACCATGTACCATCATTATCCAATTGATTGTTTCCTGCTTTGAAATATTTGTGTCTATACAAGATATACACACATGTATGAAATACACATAAGTTATACCTCATAAAAGAATAAATATATAAATCAGGTTTGGTTGGAAAATATAGTATCGACTTTATAGTTATAGTTCATTATCCTTGATAACAATACTTCAATGTCATTATTCAATTCCTATCATATCTTATCAATATGTACGACGAATTGTTATCTACATTCATACCGAAACCCTTATAAAATCTATGAACTTTAATATGAAACAACAAATTCATTAGACAAATCTTAATCTTCAAAATAGTTAATTTGGGAAACCCAAAAGTGATAACAAAGATAATGTAATTAATTAATTTCTCAATACTTTTCGAAACATAGAAAAGAGTTATATAATTATATATTATCTTCAATTTAATAAAACATGAATCAATGCTAAAGAAATAACCAAACAATCGATCAATTTTTTTTAGTTTAATTCGAATTAAAAAGGTTGCCAAATAGTGTCTCACTCTCTTTCTCCTTTTATAACATTTATTCACTATTTTAATACTTTTATTTCACTGCTCTCTACTGCATATATGCTGTTGCTATGCTAAAATCTACCTGCAATGCACCTATACAATGCATTTCATCACAGTCATTTGCAACATTCAAACACACCGTACTGACCCCCTGTCACTCATGAGGAGAACTGTACCTAACGAACTTACGTACAGGTTGGTAAACATGTGGGTTTATATAACCAGTTTCCTCTAGCTACATTTAAAATCAATGAATATAAAAAGTATGTCAGGTATATAATGTTTTACACCTGTTCACTTTTAGTAATTTAATTTACACCTGTAGGTTATGGTATGTAGATATAGTTGCAGGCTCTTTTCAAGGTCATAGCTATTTCAGTCGTGTCATCCTCGACTGTTTTACCCTACGGCAATGCCCTGCACCAACCCATTAATGGGGCCAATACCCAGATTCAACACGCCAACCATCCAACACTTCACTATCTAGCAAATGAAAAGCTATTGAAAATAAATCAAATATTGATAAAACATGACGCGATAGAATATGAAAATAGGCACAAAACTTGAAAATGAATTTTGTCCTAGACAATTTATTCTTGTAATTAAAATAGAAAATATTCTCGTTGTTCCATCAGTATTTTATGTAAAGATAGGTGAAAGTGCCTTAATTATCCGTTATATCTCAGTAATACTCCACAAATCTATTAACAAACTTCTGATGCATCTTCTGAACCATTTCAAAATGTGGCTTAGACTCTCCCTCCACCAACGCGTCATTTATACGTTACGATACAATCACATGAAACTGTATTTAAGTCAATAAATAGATCTACATCCAAGCCCGTATAATCTATATGTTTATATTCAATGTAGTTTCAATTGATTAATTGTAACTTACTTCCTTGCTTACATGTTGTCAATGTTTGTGTCTTATCAATAAATTTACCGATCATTGCGATCAAGATATCAATAATTGATTATATTTTTGAATTTGTAGTTCGAATTCCTCGTGAAGATACTTTATGTTGAACTGTTAATCGATAATATAATAAATTAATAATGTAATTAATATTACATTAATGGGTTTAGGTTTTCCCTCTTCTAGAAACCTAGGTATACACTAGGTACTAACAATCAAAGAAAAGTGAATGATTTTTTTCACAATTTACTAATTTTACATTTCCAAAGAAAAACCTTATTAATAGTAATGCTTGCATATACTTTAAATTTGGTCTGGGTACACTACAAAGAATTTGTAAGTTTAGAAAATAATAGGAAATAAGAAAACTGTGATTTATGAAAATAGCATAATGCAACGAGTCGACTTTTTGCTATGATAGTGCCTACCTAGGTACACACTTAAGTACCTAGATATGCACTTGGCGAACGTTACAACACAGACGATATGGCGGCGAAGTATATGTTACATAATCCACCCACTGTACTTTCATAATATTAATAACCAAATAACTGATTCTGATCGTCAAATATTTCGTATTTCACACTTGAATTGACACAGGTTGACACAAAAGTTCTCAACAACAAGAATATATCAGATAAAACATTAAATAGGTAAATAAACATGAAGGTGCTTAAGATATACTATAAAGAACACTGATAAGACATGTAAAGAAGTCTATTCAATAAACCGTTCTCTTATTCGAAGAAGAACGGCCACCAATCTGTCGGATGTGCTTCAACCGCCGCACGCAACTCACCATTGGCAGTTTTTCCCATTTCCATTTGAGTTTTCGCTTAACTGTTTAGTTTTTATTGTATAGCTGCATGAGACTATCTGCACACATTCTTCTCCAATACTCACCACACGCAGAATTCCATCGTATTAAATCAGATGCGAACTTTCCTGCTCGGTGAAATTCTTCTCTCACAACTTTAACTTTACAATGAAAGGGCCATTAACTTCTTAAAATAAGAGGTGACACTTATTATAAGTGTCTATTATAGATACTTATAATATATATATTATATTGAACACTTTTAAATGTTAAAAATGTAAGGTATTTGCTCATAGTAGATCACATATAAGTATTTTATTTACAAAGAAATAAATTGTGTTGAAAACGTGTGTGTCACCCTGTATAATCTACGAATTTGTAAGATAATAAGGATACACAATTATACATAAATAATATGTTTATGGTAAATTCCTTAATTCATATTTTCCTGACGCTATTAAAATAAAAAGTGATCAAATCATCATATATTTCATAGAAGAAATTCATACTCAACGTTTTTTTTTTATAGCTGGAAAAAGACTCCGTTTCTGCAAATAGTAAAGTGGAATGTTGCTAAAAGCCTATTTTATATACTGTGGCAAGTAAAAGAACATGACACAGTACGCTGTATACTAACTTATTTACATATAATCAGTTTAAGATATTATTTGGTGTTTGTGTTTGTTTCTAAAACTTGAAGAAAATAATCTGAATATTGATATTATAAATGTTTCGTACAGCAGCGAACATACTATCAGACAGTTGGACAAACAAATTCATCATACTCTAACAAAATCAACAAACAAATTAATCAAACTCTAACAAAATCAACAAACAAATTCATCAAACTCTAACAATTCAACAAACAAATTCTTCAAACTCTAACAAAATCAACAAACAAATTCATCAAACTCTAATAAAATCAACAAACAAATTCATCAAACTCTAACAATTCAACAAACAAATTCTTCAAACTCTAACAAAATCAACAAACAAATTCATCAAACTCTAACAATTCAACAAACAAATTCATCAAACTCTAACAAAATCAACAAACAAATTCATCAAACTCTAACAACATCAACAAACAAATTCATCAAACTCTAACAACATCAACTAACAAATTCATCAAACTCTAACAATTCAACAAACAAATTCATCAAACTCTAACAAAATCAACAAACAAATTCATCAAACTCTAACAACATCAACTAACAAATTCATCAAACTCTAACAATTCAACAAACAAATTCATCAAACTCTAACAACTTCAACAAACAAATTCATCAAACTCTAACAATTCAACAAACAAATTCATCAAACTCTAACAACATCAACAAACAAATTCATCAAACTCTAACAAAATCAACAAACAAATTCATCAAACTCTAACAACATCAACTAACAAATTCATCAAACTCTAACAATTCAACAAACAAATTCATCAAACTCTAACAACTTCAACAAACAAATTCATCAAACTCTAACAATTCAACAAACAAATTCATCAAACTCTAACAACATCAACAAACAAATTCATCAAACTCTAACAAAATCAACAAACAAATTCATCAAACTCTAACAATTCAACAAACAAATTCATCAAACTCTAACAATTCAACAAACAAATTCATCAAACTTTAACAATTCAACAAACAAATTCATCAAACTCTAACAATTCAACAAACAAATTCATCAAACACCAACAACATCAACAAACAAATTCTTTTATGAACCTAACACTTTTCAAATTTGATTTCAACCATTTCACTCAGTTTTCAACCTTCGTAAATAAATATTTACAATAGTTACCTCTAATAATATTTTCTATAGAATCCTGAAAAGAGAAAATATTCTTTCAAGGGGAAACTGATGAAAATGTTAGAAAATAATTTCTTTTCTTTGTAGTAGTTAATGGCCAAAGAAAAATATACAAAATAATCAGCACTTTACGTGTACTTATGATGATTAATGACTTTCATATTCAGAATATGATAGCACACTTATTTTCATATATGAACAAGTGTAGCCTTGACTCAAGCATAAGACTAGTGGCAGCTTGTGTGCTATAAGAATGGATGAATAATAAATAGATTATAATGAATAAATTGAATGATAATTAAATAAATAATTAATAAATTAAATTATTAATAAGGTAAATAATTAATGAATAATATAAATAATTAATTAAATAATAAATAAAATGAATTATAAATAATTATGGATCTTTTCTGTTTGCTGGGCGCATTTGAAAATAATGGAAATAATATTTATTATAAAATAAATAACTAAATAAATAACAATAATATATATGCGTTGTTATTTAATGATATGGTAATGATTTAATGATTTGGAGAAACCTTAAAAATCTATAGAATGATTAAGATAACGAGTAAAAATATAATTCTTAAATGATCGAAAATGTGAAACCGTCCGATAACTCAGAACTTACCCCGCATTATTCATCAGATTTGCTTCCGAATCGCCATAATGCCGATTTGTTCAAGGAAATTGTTATTATAATAATATTATTATTTTATTTTCATATGCGCCTAGAAAATAGAAACTCTTCTAAATACATTATTTAATGTAAAGATCCATAAATATAATAGTAAATAAATTAAATATTTGATAAATTTATAAATTAATTAATTAAATAATAATTAATTACATTTTTTTAAATAATAATAAAAATATTGAATTAAATTATCAGCGAATTTCCAATTTCTTTATGTTCTCATTGATTTTTCTGCTATGCACTTATAATTAATACATGGTTTAATAACTAGCCTTGAAAAGTAGCGAATCAAAAGATATATAATAGAGATAATAAGCTTGTGTCATTTTTTTATTTGTCACATTTTAGGTAAAAATGTATTATTTATTTGGTATCTATGATACCCGCAGGCATCTATGATACATAGCTGCAGGTATCATAGATGCCAAAAATACTAAAATAAAAGCAGTCAAATTAACTGCTTGGTAGCTCTAGCGTTAATTCACATAATAGTAAGGCATCACAATATCATAATTGTGAAGCATTCTTTGTATTATGATGACAGAGTTTCTCTCCAGTAAATCTTTGTGGTTGCTTTAGCCAGTAGCCACTCATAGTCTCTGCAGCCCTGGGCACAAATTGCTCCATTTATGCGGTAGAAAATCATTGCGTTAATGGCGGTATGGATATATTATTATATGTTGGTATAGGGTAACTTACGAGTTATCGGTCACGTAATACGACCCCCTTCACACTTGCGTTTTCTAACGTCGCTTTAAAAAAAATGCTCATGGCAAATAAAAGTTTAGCTGCAATTGATTTAACGGGGCCCTTCACACTTGCGATTTTTTTCACCAGCATTTTTTTTAACGCAACATAGCTCAGTCCCCTGCTAAAATACTAGCTGAATTTTAAATGCTAGAACTTTATCAAGATACAAATGTCTATTGTACCGTTCACATCAGCGTTTTTTTCCACTGCTGGGGTTGCAAACATACAAAGTACTTTTGACGAAAATAAGACGAAAAATAGAAAATGAAAAATAATTGTCCACAATGGTTATAATTTTATACCCACGTAACAAGGGTCCCTGGCAATTGTGATAGAGTTGTAATAGTTAGGTAAGTCATGAATTATCGGACAGTTACACATATTCGATCATATAAGAAAAAGTATATAATTAATAGACATTTTTAATTTTTTTTGTTGTTGATCGAAAATGTGGAACTGTTTGATAATTCAGAACATACCCTATTATGCCAAAATACTTTTCTCTTATCATGATCATGACCAGAGAAAATGATGACCAGAGAAAATGATGACCAAAGAAAATGATGTACAGAGAAAATGATAACTATAGAGAAAATGATGACAAGAGAAAATGATGACCATAGAAAATGATAACTATAGAGAAAATGATAACTATAGAGAAAATGATGACCATAGAAAATGATAACTATAGAGAAAATGATAACTATAGAGAAAATGATGACCATAGAAAATGATAACTATAGAGAAAATGATAACTATAGAGAAAATGATGACAAGAGAAAATGATGACCATAGAAAATGATAACTATAGAGAAAATGATAACTATAGAGAAAATGATGACCATAGAAAATGATAACTATAGAGAAAATGATAACTATAGAGAAAATGATAACTATAGAGAAAATGATGACCAGAGAAAATGATAACCAGAGAAAATGATGACCAGAGAAAATGATAACAAGAAAAAATGATAACCAGAGAAAAATGATAACCAGAGAAAATTATAACTTAATAATAACCAGAGAAAAACGTTAAGATGAGCATTTCTAACGCGGCGTTGCAAAAAACGCAAGTATGAACACATGCCAGATGAGCATTTTTTCTACCGCAGCGTTGAGAAACGCAAGTGTGAGGGGAGCCTTAAACGGAACTCTTCACACTTGCGTGAAAAAATAAACACTGGTGAAAAAAACGCAAGTGAAGGCATCTGTTTGAAACATTTGTAGCCAAACTTTTTGCCCTGAGCTTTTTTTTTTCGCGTGGCGTTGAGAAACAGAAGTTTGAAGGGTGGCGTCACACATATTCTGGAATATAAGCAATTACAAACTTTTTTTAGCAGGTTATTTTAATTGGTAGCTATTCATGATTCATGCAGGTACCATGAATAGCAATTAAAATAAACAGTTAAGATATCAATTTTTTTTTATTTAACTGAAAATGTAGAACTGTTCGATATTTCATAACTTACCCTAGGTGTAATTTTCTAGTGTCATTGTATTATTGTAACCTTTACCGACCAAACATATTGAATATGGAATTAAGATATTTGAACATATTGCAGATATTAAGAACACCAAAGGATTCGTTTAAGTGAGAAGATACAAATAATATTCCTCAATTACGGTGAAGAACATTTATACAATATCTATTTACTGTAAAAAGTTATCCCTTTGTATAAATAATATCGAAAATTGTATGACCAATTTAATCACGTCTGACATTGAAAATGAAAATGATTTTCTATTTCAATATGAAACTACAATTAGGTTCATTCTTTTTAACTATATTTTATTATTTTACTTCACTATCAATTTTCCTTATTTGGAGACTATATTTTTGGGTCGCAGTTTTTTAACTTTTTTTTATCAAATTCCTATTTTACTTCTTACATCAACTTCAATTATTTATATAACATTTATATTTACATGTACAATTTCTCTAAACATTTTATGGAATATTGACAAAGAATATTCGAACGCATTTTTTTTTTAAATTTCCTTATGTCTTTCGATTAGTTTGCATATTCACTGCACTCATTTCTTTTAAATTCATTAACTTTTACCTCCTTAATCCCACTAATAACATAGTTTAACAACATGTTTTTAGGGCAGTAGGTCGTACATCTGGCACCTAAAGTCACCGCACTGCTGAAAAGGAAAGATGAAAAAAAAAAGAGTGAAAAATGTACTATCAGACATAAAATGAAGTTATGGAAATGATGGTACAATTTATGGTGATTTATTGAGATTTATATTTATTATAATGACACTACTTATCATACAGAAAAATATATTACATTATCAATGTCTTATTTCATATATCCAGAAAACCTATTTTCTATTTTTTACAGAAAAATTGGTTGTTTTTTATTTAACTTTTACAGATATTTTAACTTCTAATATGAATATATTCCAAGTTTCTCCCAATTCATTCATTTGTTTCTTTTCTTTATTGTTTATCTTGGTATTTGAGGTCAGTCCCAATTGTGTCTCAGCGACATCTGGTGGAGAATTTCTCTTAAAAAGTCATGTGGGAATGACTTGGAATATTCTGAGAGTTTTATGAATATGGCAACACTTTACCTCTAAAGATGGCAACACTTTACCTCTAAAGATGGCAACACTTTACCTCTAAAGGTGGCAACACTTTACCTCTAAAGATGGCAACACTTTACCTCTAAAGATGACAACACTTTACCTCTAAAGATGACAACACTTTACCTCTAAAGGTGGCAACACTTTACCTCTAGAGATGGCAACACTTTACCTCTAAAGGTGGCAACATTTTACCTCTAAAGATGGCAACACTTTACCTCTAAAGATGGCAACACTTTACCTCTAAAGATGGCAACACTTTACCTCTAAAGATGGCAACACTTTACCTCTAAAGATGGCAACACTTTACCACTAAAGATGGCAACACTTTACCTCTAAAGATGGCAACACTTTACCTCTAAAGATGGCAACACTTTACCACTAAAGATGGCAACACTTTACCACTAAAGATGGCAACACTTTACCTCTAAAGGTGGCAACCCTCGGATCTAGATATATCCCCCCCCCCCAATCAAACCAGACCGCTAACCTAACCTTAGATGAACACAAAATGTATACTATATGTACTGAATATACCTGGGGTGAAATTTACTGGTGTGGAGTTTACCAGGTGTGGAGTTTACCTGGTGTGGAGTTTACTAATCATTTGAAGGTCATTTATATATTTACAAATCAAATAAAAATATATTTACTTAAATAATGTATTTGATATTGTTTTTATAATCAGAAGATTAATTGAAATAAACTAACTAAACACATCAACCATTGACAGTTAATCTCATTTGGTAATAGTGTACAACTCTATTTAGTTATTTAAAGGTGAATAACATTGCACGGTACACAAGACAGTAATGCAAATATATGAAGCAGTTACTTTCAGAGAGAGAGAGGAACCTAGTTAACGCTGTCGAATATACCAATGTATGCATTATTGTAAACTTACATATTTATTAATAATTCATTATTGGAAACGAATATATAATAATGTGTATCGATAATATATGGGTAATACCGGTAATTGTGATAACATTCATCACTAGAAAGAAATTACCGATACTAATCAGTGTTCAATGACTAATACCATTTCCAATTGCAATTAAGAAATAACAACCTATAGGAATTACAATTAAATAACCATAACCGATACCAATTATTAATAAATAGTTACTCTCATTTTAATTTCTATTATAAATATTATTATTACTACCTGATATACCATTTAAATAATAAATGCCTGATATACCAATTAAATAATAACTACCTTATATACCATTCAAATAATAACTACCTGATATACCAATTAAATAATAACTACCTGATATACCAATTAAATAATAACTACCTGATATACCAATTAAATAATAACTACCTGATATACCAATTAAATAATAACTACCTGATATACCAATTAAATAATAACTACCTTATATACCAATTAAATAATAACTACCTGATATACCAATTAAATAATAACTACCTGATATACCAATTGATTAATAACTACCTGATATACCAATTAAATAATAACTACCTGATATACCAATTAAATAATAACTACCTGATATACCAATTAAATAATAACTACCTGATATACCAATTAATTAATAACTACCTGATATACCAATCAAATAATAACTACCTGATATACAATTAAATAATAACTACCTGATATACCAATTAAATAATAACTACCTGATATACCAATTAAATAATAACTACCTGATATACCAATTAAATAATAACTACCTGATATACCAATTAAATAATAACTACCTGATATACCAATTAAATAATAACTACCTGATATACCAATTAAATAATAACTACCTGATATACCAATTGAATAATAACTACCTGATATACCAATCAAATAATAACTACCTGATATATCAATCAAATAATAACTACCTGATATACCAATTAAATAATAACTACCTGATATACCAATTAATTAATAACTACCTGATATACCAATTAAATAATAACTACCTGATATACCAATCAAATAATAACTACCTGATATACCAATTAAATAATAACTACCTGATATACCAATTAATTAATAACTACCTGATATACCAATTAATTAATAACTACCTGATATATCAATCAAATAATAACTACCTGATATACCAATTAATTAATAACTACCTGATATACCAATTAATTAATAACTACCTGATATACCATATTTAAATAAAAACTAATTCGCCTCAAGAGCTCCCAATGAGTTTTCCATTTCTAATTATTATTCATAGGTTTTCTCTGCAAAGAAAGTTGCAATCCAGATGACACTAGGCAGTAAAGTGACCCACAGAGGTGTTTGCTGTGTCAGTCTAGTGAGAAAGGTGGTGGAGAGGGGTAAGAGGTGTGTGCTCTGTTAGTCTGCAGAGAGGTGTGAGGAAAGACTTAGAAGAGGTGTGTAGACACACCTCTTAATCAGGTGTGGTCGAGAGGAGACATAGAGTAATATTTACATGAATATTATAAATTTATAAACCATTTCGAAATTTATGTAACAATCACCTAACGATTAGCCAACAGTCTTTTTCTTTTTACGTCTCTTTGACCCCCACTAGGAATATTTGAAATCAGAATTTAGAGGAAGCAGATATAGTTTCTAGAAAATATGGTTTGGTACTAACAATTGCATTAAAAACATATTTGAAACCTAATGAAAATACTTCTGAAGGCTATCTACAGAATGTGTTGAAAATGGCCCCCGGAATCCTCTAGGCAAAGTCTAGCGCGATTCAAGACGTTATTCGTCACCCTCTAAATTGTTGCTACCTCATAATTTGTAGGAACCAACTTCACACATTCTGTCAGATCTTAAATGGATTTAGGTTTTTACGACCCAGAAATGTGCTTCAACCCAGATGTGAATATCAAGAGGATTGAGTTCTGGACTGAGTGCTGGTCAGAAGATCTCATGCAGTGCTTCTGCTGATAAATCGTCCTTAGACATTTCTGTCAAGAACTGCATACTGCATAGCTTGTACAATGGAGTGGGGAATAATCTTGCATCCACCAGAGTCTGCATCGTGTTGCAGTTGCTCCAAAAGTTGGCCATATATTTTGTCTTGACAAAAGTATGGCCTTCGTCATCGATGAATGGATGGCCAAATAAATTTTACCGTCCACAATCATAACAAAATCAATTACTTCTTTGTCCTTTCTATCGTTGTATTTAAAATCATGTAGGATTTAGGATGCAAATTATGACGCAGACACAATTGAGAGGGTGGTGAAGAACGTCTTGAAGTGCGTAAAACTTTGTCAAGGGGATGCCGGTTGCCATTTTCAACACCTTCTGTAGATAGCCTTTATAAGTATTGTTATTGCTTTTCAAATAAGTTTTTAATACATTGTTAGTACCAAACTATATCTCCTAGAAAATATTTTCGCTTCCTCTAAATTCTTATTTCGAATATTCCTAGTTGTGAGTCAAAGAGTTGTAGAATGAAAAAAAAAACACATTGTACATTAAATTGCTTACTAAACTGGAGACACTAATACTTCATGAACGCAATTTTTGAAGCTGGATCAGTATGTGTGACCTACCCAAAAAATATGATCTACCTCTGTTCTATTGATCTACCGATTATTGGGGTTAAAAGGTTTTTTCATTAATATTATTATGGATTATTAGTAAATTTTTTGTTATATATAAGAATTTGTTATAAAAAAACATGATTATATATCTTGGGTATTTTACATACAAGACCGACACCAATTTCGTTTCTATTGAATAAATAAAATTTTAATGTTAGAGAAAAAGAAAAAATTTGAGTGATTTATAAATTTGTTAGTAAGTATTATTAAGTACTGTAAATTTAACTTAGAATTTATTAATTATTTATATATTAAGAAAAGCGAATTTTATTTAAAAAATCTAATTATAATAGAAATTATAATGATTATAATTTACAATTAATCCTAAAATAATACTTAATATAATTAAGTTATAGATAATATGAACCAAGTGTCATTTTTTTTGTTGAAACCTAATTATATTCTGATAATGCAATATACCTGCATAAAACAATGCATAATATAATTTATAGCTACTAACGGTACCATTGACCACTCAAGCACTGTAGAGCACAAACAGTGTTACAAACTGTATCGTTACTGTCACCATATGCGATGCCGTTAATAGACCGTAACGTACCGCCATAACTCAATATGTCTGTGACGTCACATGCTGCTTAAAGTCCTGTTATTTCATAATCTATCATAATCTTCGTGGAAAATATATCATGGAAATGGAGAGTCCATTTACAACAGAAAAAAAATGAAGGGAATTTTTTGTTTAATCAAGTTGATTATATTTTCAGTGTTATACAACCAATATGTGTTCATTTCGATTAGGGAAAAATTAATATTATCATATTTTTAATAAAATAGAGTATTCGATACATTTAATCATCCATTATACCATTTCACAGAAAAATTTCAGATTGAATCAATATAAATAATTAGAAATTTAAATTACCATGCCAAAATAAAGTTACTTTGAAATTTAGGTTTAAAAAATGTTAGATTTTTCAACTCTCTTGGCAGCGCAGGCTCCAATTGTCAGTCACAATACCTTAAATGTTCAGAAAAGTATCTTATCACAAATTAATGATTTACCAGGACACAACAATCAGAAAGATGGGAAAGAAGTTCCTAAACTTTCCGACAGCGCATTGAGGTTCCTGTCGAATTTATCTCCAGCACTCCAAAAGCCAGCTCTTGCAGCCTTACTTGAAGTAGCAGTCAAAGACAAGAAGAAAAGTGAGGATAAACCAAAAGAAGTTCATTTGATTGATAAAATTGATAGTAAACATGGAGAGGCCGAGAAAACTAGACCACCGACAGTAGATAACGTTCAGAAATCTACTACCACCAAACCAAAAGTTATACAGAATTCCAATCTTGAAATTAACATTACAAGACCAGATGACTCAAATCATTCAATAAGGAACATTTCCATTTCCGAAGATGACATCCAATTTCACAATATTCTAAAGAATGAGAAAACCAATTCAGAATCTCGATCCTTGAAATCATCTCACGGTTTCAACTGGGGAAACATCGAAACAGAAGAAGATGAATGGAATACAGAATTTAGAGGTAATCCTTACGAAAACTCTCTGTCTATAGACAGAATTGGTAAGGAAACTAATGTTTTGAATGCAGAATCTGGAATAGTTTTACTAATTGGAATATTCAATCTATTAGCTGTGGTAGTGTATGCTGCTAACAGGCATGTTACAAATAAACCATCTCTACCGCCCAGGGTCTTGCACTGGCAAGTGCAAAAAGTTTTGGATGAACTTGTGTTGCGGGTTCACAGTTCATCAGAAGCAACTAAACTCATCACTCAAACGATAAATTTGGCACAGGATTCTCCAAATTTTACTGGTAGACTGTTGTCCTCTCCAGCCAACAGTGATAAACTTTTCAAAGGTCTTAACAAACTTCTGGCCAACGTTGTATCATCAGAAGCCATAAACAACTCAACTAAACTGCTTGGTGGAATGTATAGACCCATATCTGCATTATACTCAAGAATTTCACACGACTACAAAACCTACATTGCAGTTAACAGCAATTCTTCAAGGAAGCATTTGGGCCGTAAGATGAAAGATGTTAAATATCCAATTTGGTTGCAGTTCGCTTTGGAAGCAGGTAAATTCAATTCTATTCAATGGGATTGTGTTTTACGAACACTCACTATGATTGGGAACTCGAGATCATTAATGGCGTCAAAATCTACTGCCAGTGCAATAATCAGTGCAATTTTAGCTCCGGACGGAACTGCCCGGAATTTCAGTGGTTTCGATATGGAGCGTTTGACTGCAGCTCTCGAAGAAAAGTCGAGAAAAGCACACAAAACCACTCCTAAACTAAAAGAAAGGACTAAGAGATCAAACACTGATCGCGTTATGAGGAAGATTGGCTACGTTGAGGATGCTGGAGGAATGATAGGTGCTGGAGGAGAGACAGGAGAACACTGGTCCCAAAGGTGGTTTTCTCTTGTTACCCGTTTGGCCCCAGTAGCATTGGATTCTACAAATTTGTATGCTAAAGCTAACAATTCACCAGAGTGCCTGAGAACCTTGTTATGCTCCATCAACTTATCTTGGAAGAAAGTTGGGCCTTTGCAAGCATCTCTGACTCCATTGCTGAGGTATGTGTTTTCACAAATAAAATTTGGACATTTTTTTTAATCTAAATGAAACTATTATTGAAATATCTCTTCTTTTAAATAATCAGTTAACTTTCTTAAACTTTTCCAGTGTTCTGATTGGATGGGCTTTTGAGGACAAATCTCAGCATTCTTTGGGGGAATATTTGCAAGCTATCAGGGCTGGGTGGCTTGAACGAGACTGTTCTTCTCTCTATCCAGAATGTGAAATAAGAGTAATGGATGCCGACACTATGCTGCAGAAGGCATTGACTTATTTCTCACAGTAAGTTCATAGACTAGGAATAAGATTAAACATGCTGAAACTAAACTAATAATAGATAATATAAAATATTTTATCTATTTTAGTTAATATACCGAGATGCATCAACTGTCTATATATAAATAATTTCTTAGTACCCGAAAAAATTTCTATTCTGTAAATATTTTGTTCTACATACATATCTCTAGGTTACCCTTCTATAAAAAATATTCGTATAGAGTTTATTATTTGAAAGTTTAATGACAGACTGTGGCTAATCCAAATTCAATTTTGGGAAGATAAACTCATTTCATGAATAATTCTTACCTTGTATTATAAGGTGATTGAGCCATTATAATTTTTCAGACTTGAAGTGTCCGTCAATAAAAAGAGACAATTCACAATGGAAGAAACAACTCCTGGATTCATGAACTACTTGAATGACAATGAAATCATAACGGGCTCTCCTAACAATATTAAACATAACTTTGAAGAGCACATTGTATCATATTCTGATAATCGGAATTTCCCAATCTCAACTGAACAACCAATTCGACCTCATTCCTTTAGAATTCGTCAAACGCACTTAAACCAGAGTGAAACAAATACTGTGAATGGTTTTAATCCACATTCAAATATCAATTTAAATGAATCGGAAGACCTTGATATTGATTCTGGACCAAAATACCCTGAAGCTCAACATGGACCAGAACGCCATTATGTTCAACTTGGACCAGAACGCCATTATGTTCAACATGGACCAGAACACCATCATGTACAGCATGAACCAGAACACCATTATGTTCAACATGAACCAGAACCCTCTTATGTTCAACACGAAGCGGAGGGCCCTGAAGTTCTAAAAGAACCAGAATACCCAGATACCCAAAGCAGATTAGCGGTCAATGAACTAAATGTACAGCACATTCCTCAAGTTGTAAGAAATCTTGAGCAGAATGTTCCGTATGATAAAAACGAAGATATGAACTTTGTTCTTGGTGATCGGGGCGATGAAAAAATAAGTAGCTATGAAATCTACAGGAAAGAAGTTTACGGTGATTCCTTCGGTGAAGTGGATGAAATTACCGAGAGAAAGGATGAAGTTGGTAAAACTACCTACCACCTCATAGATGCAGGTAACTTTCAAACATTTTTCTTCAGTTGATGTACACTTTCACTAATTTTCTTAATTTTCAATTTGTTAACTATTCATAATTCTAACTATTGAATGCAATATTTCGTTGTATATTTTTACAGAGATAATGTTTTGAATTTTATTTTCATTTATTGCAGATAAGCAAATTGGCAGTTCTTTCACTTCTTTAGATAATGTAAAACCAACAGCAGACGAAGTTGTGAAAGTTAATAAACTTGAAGATCGCTCCGGCACTGTTTTCAGAGAGGATTTCTCTTCATCTTACAGTCCAAATGAACTAGAGTATCTTCAAAACGAATACCAAGATAATGAGATTTCTTATTCAATTCCAAATTATACCCAAAGGCTAGAATCTTGGAATGGGAATAACATGGTTGAACGAATGGATCGTGACAACCATATTCCATCTTCAATAGACTCGATTGAAAATGGTAAGTTTGAATAGGAAACACGTACTATCGGTATAAAAAGTACTGTGATGCTATACTACAGAGAACATTTGTTCTAAAGTGTATTTAAGTAGATATTAAATAATATTAGAAATTGGCTCTATATTTGAACAGATAAATAAAACTAATGAAATATATTTATTTAAATTCTCTATAGCTATTAAGCTCTGGTATTAGAATAAATTATTAATTTAATTATTTCCATCACAGAAGTTGATGACCATGAGTTTGTATTTCATGTTGCCGAGGAAATGCCTCATGAAACTGTAAGTAGATTGAAATTACTTGGATGACTTGATATTGAATATTTCCTGTTTATATTCGACAACTAGCAATATTTAGACAAAATCATTCAGACAAATAATTTTAAATTTTCAGATCGATTCACATTTGATACACACGTTCGACAGCCCACAATTTGATATTTCAACTGTGACTAATGATGATAGAAGAAACGCCATCAGTCAACGAAATGAAGACCATGAATATTATGAGCTTGACAAGAAAAATAAACATTATTATTTTAATCCGAATGAAGTGAAGATGCAAAATGATGTATTAGATGAAAGTAGAGAAGTTGAAAAGCTGAAAGCACTAAATTATGTTAAAAATATTCCCTTGAATATTGATGGGATTGATATCTCGAAGGAAAAGGAAAACTTAGACCAGAAACCTGAAATTTTCGAATATAATGACGAATTGGATGAAATTAAAAGTATATGGAGAAATGAAGAGGAATCACTTCAACATAGCTACCATGTACCAAGTGTCAACGATTTTGATGATGTGATGCCAACAGACGCCAAATTGAAGGATCTTCCATACCATTTAGTTCCTCGAGATCACATGAAAATGGCTGATAATAACCAGAAGCAACCTTTCTTCAATGACATTCTACCACAAAACATCGAAGAGCTAAATTATATCAATCTTATTTCTCCTGACCAGAGAAGATTAGAATATACAGAACGGGAACTAGATTCGGAATATCAATATCAAGATAATGACCCAGAGTACGATTACATCCAATACGATGATTGGGTTAACCAAATTGACGATAACTTAGAAAAAAGAAAAAGAGAGAATAGGAACATTATGACTTCATATCCTGCCGAAAATCAGTATGAAATACTTCAGCAACCTGTGGGAGTTGAAGAAAGTGGTCCCAAAGTTGAAAATCACGTCGTAGATAATTCAGAGTTAGTTAAACCAGAATTCGGAAAAGTTGAATCATCTGTTAAACCTAGAATTATTCCGAAATCGAATAGAACTGACAACCAGAAACAACTTTTATATGAGAGTAATTATCCACATCTTTACAAAATAGATAAATCTGCCAAGGACAAAATTGTCATTTCTTCACCAAGGCCTCGAGGTAGGAAATATAATCACAGAAAATTGAAGAATGATACAATGCCAACTAACACCAAAATTGTACCGAATACACCTACTGAAAAACGCAATACACTACCTACAACAATCAAAGAAGAGGAAAGTTACAAGATTAAAAATAAGCCAGAGGATAAAAGCCCAAAATTTAAATACGGTTTGAGGAGAGGGTTACCAGCTGTCACAATTCATAACAAAGATGGAGTTCCAATTACGAATATGAAGGTTGAAAGACGTCAAAACAAACTATTATCGCCTTCACTGATGAATTGGAGGGGTAGGCAACAACAAAGGAGAAGAATGTTGAAATACCCTTCATCACACAGTGGCCAGTCCAGAGGTCGATCTTCTGGTCAAGGGAGATCTGTGGTGGAGTTCGGTCCTGGTGATGCTGTCACTGATGAGATCAGAAACATGCTACTTTTTGAGTACGTCAGGGACCAAATGAAGAACTGACAACGAAACAGATGAAAAAGTGAGGACAATGTTAGAGATAAAGTTAAGAACTAAAAAGGTGAAGGAATGAAGAACTGACAATTTCATATTTAGGTAAAGAACTATAAAAGTCAGAGAAAAGTAAATAACTTGAAATCTACTAATAGAAAGTTAAAAGAGTCCCTGTCTAATTTCCTATTACTTTCAGTTGTTCCAAATTTGTTTTCAAGTTTCAGAATATCTAAAAACATCAGTAAATATAAGTAAAGTTTCTTTTTATTAATTTAGTAAATTATGAAGTCGTTTCCGTGTAGGGCATATAGATTAGAGTTAAATAGACAAGGGGTATTATTCTTTCTTTTATAAGTAAACTTCGAATGCATAGGCATAATGGGCATATATAATTGTAACTAATCATTAATTTCATATCTATTCTAACATTAATTCAAAATAGCCATATAAGAAATATATTATAAAGAAGTTTCGATACCTTTGTTAATTTTACTTCATCAATACTGGTTTACAAAAGAAACCTACTGTGAATTTTTTTATTACTATTTTATTTTATTATTTATTATTTTATTATTATTAAAAACATATTTGAGATTGAATAATAGTATCGATACTAAAATGATTAATTAGATTAAAAACTTTTAAAGTTTTTCGTATTATAATCTACTCCTTTAAATTAGTCATTTGTAAAATTATATAATTATATTATTGAAACAGTATATGGTATTATTATTTATTGGTCATTCATCAAATTTCACTACTAAAAAACTAGTAATTGAAATTGAGACTATTCACTTTTATGAAGAAACCAATTAGATTTATCATTAGTCTATAATTTATTAATCATTGGTCTATAACCAGATGTCTAAAAGTGATTAAAGTATTTTATGAAGACTTGAGAAATATATCTAATTTCCTTAATCTTTGCCTCTTTTTACAAACTAGGTTTTCTAAAATATGTCACGGCCCTAAACATCACACCAATTCATTGTGATGAATCCCCAAATATGACTTCCTTCAATTCTTCATCCGTACAATTTTTTGCAATCCAAATCTCGAATTTCTTCTTTTGATCTTCGTTCAAAGCGTTCTTCCAGCCACCAGCGATCCCTAGTGTTCAGAAAAGAAGAAAATGATGTACAGGTAAAAGTTATGGAGCAGTTGAATAATTAAGGACCTGAGTTATGAAGTATTTTCTATAGGTTCAAATTATAGAAAATGATAGACGTCAAAAATTTCATCATAGTTATCCCTCAATGACAATAGCTTTCTAAGATTTCAATCATAGAAAACTATCTAGTGCACCCGAGATATGAAGTGGATTCCAGTTATAAAGGCACCAATACTTCATTACTCAGAAGTTTGACAATTTTTATAGAGTGTAAACAAAAATATAATTGGATTTAACGTGAAATGTTAACCTTTTCTGAAGAATCCTCCTTGTAGTTCCAGAACATCAGGTCTCATAATTATTTTAGTGTCTTCCTTGTAAATAACGTGCTCGTCCCTTTTCTTCATCTCACTAAAAGATGTGTGTTCTATCACCTGAAAAACAATAGAAAAAGAAAAATATAAACATTTTTTACAAATTACAATCTTTTTATGTATTGTAAATTACATTTTTTTATAAATCATAAATTTTTATAAAAAAGAAATTTCTATAAATTATAGATTTTTATAAATTATAAATTTTTATAAATTACAAATTTTAATGAATTTTTATAAATTATAAATTTGTATAAATTATAATTTTTTTATAAATTATAAATTTGTATAAATTATAAATTTGTATAAATTATAAATTTTTATAAATTATAAATTTTTATAAATTATAAATTTTTATAAATTATAAATTTTTATAAATTATAAATTTTTATAAATTATAAATTTTCATAAATTATAAATTTTTATAAATTACAAATTTTTTTAAATTATAATTTTTTATAAATTATAAAATTAAAATATAAATTATAAAATTAAAATATAAATTATAAATCTTTATAAATTATAAATCTTTATAAATTATAAATCTTTATAAATTATAAATGAATTTTTTAAATAAATAAATATTTTCCTGCAGTTTCACTCTTACTTTTTTGAGTTGATCGTCTGATGCTTTCACATCGAGAAAATCAGCTATTCTTCTGTACTCCTCCATCGGTTTCTTCTTCAACTTATCAAAAGAGACAATCAACAAGTTGGGATGATCTTTCTTAGCCCAGGCTGTCAACACATGACTCCAATAAGGTCCCCAAAGTACTGAAGACAGAAAATAAATCTCTTAGTTTTCGTGTTTAGTTTATAATTGTGCGAAATGGAATTCCACTTACCCGCATCTTCCAAAAACGCATCAATGAATTGGTCCAAAGTTCCTGAGAACCTTTCGTATTCAAAAAGTTGGCAGTGATGAAAGTACGATAAGCAGACGTCTCTTGGATCTCGCATGGTATACACTGCCTATAAAATATTGACACTCATTTTATAGGTGTGATAAAAGAAACCTATGCAGATGCAGATAATTATGTATATCTAGTGAGTGAATGCTAATTATATTTCTTCATTGAACATAAGTATCAAATCAAAAATAAATTTTTATCTTTAGTTAAAATGATTGTGCAACCTAGCAAAAAAATAGTGAGAAATGCAGAGAATAATAAATTTGCAACAGAAACAATACTAATAACACCCCATCAGTGACAAACTCGTATATTCAGTACAAAACAGCACAGAAAGTTAAAAATATAAAAATGAATAAAATTCCTACCTTTACAGTATCCAATAAATTTGGATTCAGAAGCGGAAAGCCAAGATGGGTTTTGACAGTTCTGGGCCGTGGTGAAATTTCCACTGCTTTCATAAAGAGTCCTTCCTTCAAGTCAAACGTAGGACACTTAGAAGCTATTACAGAGGACAGTGTTGGTGGAATTGACAAATGAAATGATGCGAAGTCGTTACTGAAATGAAGGAATGTCTATAAATTAAGATGTAACGTGCGGAATATAAGTTAAACTGTTGTTTGAAGCCAGCCACAGTTATCAACCACTCGACAATGAATTGCCCTGGCAACCAAATCTACAGAAGAATGCTTCAGTTTTATTATACAATTGATTCTGCAATGAATTGAATATTATACATTATCTATCACTTCTTAGTAAACCTTACTCCAATGTTGGAGATCTTTCGACCAGAGGCAGTTGAGCATCAGTATTGTCCAGATACAAATTGTGTCTCAGAGTCCAAACAATTTCTTGAGTCCAAGTGGTTCCGGCCTTTGGCATCGTGTTGATTAGGACATCGTCTTCATACCACTGCATGGAATTTAAAATAATATAAATATACTGATATTTACACTATCAACCTAATACGATTTTTCAAAGTAAAGGTCATCATACTTAGATTTTTCAAAAGAATACGTATATAAAATTGCATAATATTACATATGTCGTCCACTGAAATCCATACCCACCATTTGAAGGATGGTACTGTAGTTAAATAATCTGGATTCTAGACCATTATACATAGTACGGAAGTGACTAACTTTTAAATAGTGTTCATACCTGAAAGTCGTAATATTTGTTTCCAAATACGTTGAATGCTTCACTCATCGTCCAGTTTCCTGGGGTTAATGACAGGACAACCTTTGCCCTCATTGTGAAGAGATCGGATAGCTCTTTACGTCTGTCCGATATTGGCTCGTAGG
Source organism: Caprella mutica (assembly GCA_947561585.1). Classification (NCBI taxonomy): domain Eukaryota; kingdom Metazoa; phylum Arthropoda; class Malacostraca; order Amphipoda; family Caprellidae; genus Caprella; species Caprella mutica. The sequence goes on from CANNZV010000165.1 coordinate 270,881, forward strand.
AGTGGCCACTTTTCAAAGACATTTCACATGCAAATATTAAATTCAATGATGAAAGAATTGTTCTAGAAGTAGATCTCTTTATTATGGGAAAAAATGTGAAATTTACAACAGTCATGCCCAGGGTTGTGACAACATGCTTTTAAATTCATAGATCTCAAGATTATCATAGACGAAACTAAATGAAATGCTATCGAATACTATATACCGCTGGCTTAGAACGATTCAATAGTGTTTAATTTTCTCCGTCTATAATATTTTCGCGATCTATGATTTTAAGAGCATATTGTCACAACCCTAGTCAGGACTTAAATTGAATCTAAGATAACATCTATTCGCTCGTATCCACGTTCACTTCTATATATTGTTTGAGAAACTATTAATAAAATTTTCTGTCGAATTGGTGAAAATCGGAGTCTCTTCAGAAATAGGTATGTGTAATATAATTATGTGATCACTTTATTTATAAGTATAGCTTTTTCAACTGATTTAAGTGAAACACTGTAATGAAGAGACTACAGAACACAACTCTTTACTCAATGACAACTTGTTATCAACTGGTCGCAGTATACAGAATATTTTATGTACCCATTTGCTACTGGTACAGTACATGAAGGACTAAATATCTGAAGAGCGATGGAAGAGGTAACATTTCCTCTCTTTTCAAGTAGTTTTATACTTACATAGTGCAAAAACCAAGTACACACTAGACACTAAAAATTACTAGACGCGGAACATCAGCCACCTGGCTGGGCATTAAAAAGTGCGCGATGTGTACACACTAGACATGAAGAGAGGCTGCACTTGTAAGGTTTTACAAAAAGAAAAAAGATTTGTTAAAAAAGTAAATATTAGAGGTAGGTAGTTATAAAGAATATTAAATACACAAGTAGTTACCTAATTTGAGGGATCCTGCCCTGCTTTCGTTAAACTGATTCAGCAAAATAATAATTTATTCATATATTACCTTGTTATTTACATTATTCAAATTAATTAATAATTAACTTCGATATATTTGTGAGCTTTCTTTCCCCTGTTTTTATTAAAATCGACCGCTTTTATTAGCCAGACAGGGAAAATCGTGATAAAACTCAATTTGCTGTCAGATATCTACTGAAAGTTACAGCATCACCCGAAAAAGAATGTCAACTCTCAATACTCTCATGGACACATAAAGTTGCTCGAGCTGGCACTAAATCAGCCAGTTTTTAGTGTTTGTTGCGAGATGATGCACTTTTTAGTGCCTAGTGTGTACGGGGCATAACAAATGATCAAATAAAAAGCGTATTATAATAAAATAATAATTATTAAAGTATTCAAAAACTAAATTAACATATTGTACTTTAATATCTCACCCAGTTACGTTCAATAAACATGAACAAATACTCCCATACTTATTTGGACCAAATTTCTTATTTTTAGGATTTTCAAAATGTCTAATACCAATATTGTACATGGGGACTGGAGGGGTTAAAACATTAAACGTTAAAATATTAATTAATTAATTAAATTGTGTCTTGTTAATAAAATGATTGTTTATGAATAAATTATATTTACATTGAAGGAACCACACGAGAAAGTTTTTATGATTTTAGTTATTAGAAAACGAAATGATTGGAGCAACAATGCTAAACTTAAAGCGGAGTCTTTAAGTTCAATTTCCAACTAAATGTGAGGTACGATTTTTGACTTAAAGCGGAGTATATGTACATGAAATGTATTACTTTTGTGGTAGTCTGATAAAGATTATCAGCAAATACCTGGTTATTATGAACACTTCAGGAAATATGACTGAAATGATAGATTTATTGAGGTAATAAAATAAATAAGTAAGATAGCGATACTAATAAATTAGTAACATGAAAAAAATATCTAATTTTTAATTTGAAATAATGAAGTAACTTATTGAACAACAACACAATAAAAATATATTTTTAAAAAGAATTTAACAGCCACCTATCTATAAAATAGAAAAAGCGTATAGTAATGGTACAATATTCAAACTAGGTAACACATTCAGATAAAAATAAGATTAATGCAGGAAGGGTAGGATATACAATAGAAAAGAAAACTCTAAACTATTGCTTGCTCTTTATATGAACATTTTTCAACCATAGGACGTAAAATATTTGAATTTATTCTACCAAGTAACGATAACCCTCTGATATATCTTAGGAGTGATTATTTAAATTCATTTAAGGTTTATTCAGTGGGCATAAACAAAGAAAGAACAAACCTGCTAATATTCATACAGTACCCATATCTGTGCTAAAAATAATAAGTTCCATAACACCGCCAATTCTCGCAAGTATTATTAGTAGGTCTATTTCCTAGTCATTTTAAGAATTTTTTCTAATTTCAAGAGTGGAATGAAATCAAGAATGAGTTATTATCGAACAATCTTTATTATTTCTATTTATAGTATTTATTTTGAGAAAGGGATATGTAAACACGTTTATTCATGTATTGGTAAGTTCTCTGTATTATTCTCTGTGAAAGTTGGTTTCAGATCTGGTAAATTAACAATACAAGCTGCATGTGCATCACTTTATGAGTTTCACATACACTGTACTTGATTCAGATAGCAATGTATTATCTCGTCGTCTGAACATTTCGTCACCGGTTGTAAATGAAAAATATAGAGTCTATAAGTCTATAATAGAATTATAAGTTATAGAAAAATTAAAATTCAACTACTAAATTCACAATTATATTTCTTAGTATAATTTTATTTTTACTGAGCTGGTCATCATCGCAAATATTAAAAAATAAAATAATATTTTAAAAACTCGTGTATCACAAGGTAGAAAAACAAACTATTAAATAATACTGATTTATATTACCAATATTTATATTAAATAACACAATGCGAACCGTTCTTTTTGTTGGCAGTAAATAAAATTAATTCATTACTGCCATGTTAAATGTGAAGCGAAGAAAAAGTAACCAATTATGTTAAAAATTTGCAAACTCATGGCAACAATATTTCAGATTTGAGAAAATAATTTGTTGAAATTTAGCAGTAGCTAGATTTTGCTCTCTTTTACGATTTTTGAAAATCCATACATTTGGATGAAAAATTATACTTAGCAAACCATTAAATGACGAGTGGAATGATAGTAAGTACTATACTTCTCATATAAATTATGACTATATATGCATTATTTTTATTATTACCAATAATATAATTTATAATATTATTATCAACAAATTACAAGGAAACAGTGTATTATGCATAATACTTATTTAGTTGAATAAAAATTAATCCCTCCAATAAAATGCACTTTTATTAATTATAATTATATTATAAATGATATCTCATCAATTGGAATTGAATTGGGGATGAATTGTCCAGGCGATTAATTGTCCGGAAACGAATTGTACAAATGACGAATCGTCTGCGGACGAATTGTTCGGACACCTTTAATTGACCATTAGTCTATAGCCACATCTCTAAAAGTTATTAAGTATTCTATTTTTACAAACTGTGCTTTATGAAATATGTCACTGGCTCTAAACTTCACTCCAATACGTTTCTATTGTGATGAATCCCCAAATATGACTTCCTTCAATTCTTCATCCGTACAATTTTTTGCAATCCAAATCTCGAATTTCTTCTTTTGTTCTTCGTTCAAAGCGTTCTTCCAGCCACCAGCGACCCCTGGTGTTCAGAAAAGAAGAGAACTGAGTTACAAATATAGACCAAAGAAGAAATCTGCCTAATTTATTCCTACAACAATATTTGGATGCATTGATATAATTTTATTATAGTATTACTTATAATTAGTTGATGAACAAATGTTACAATAGTTTATTGGGATATTTATTGATAATTTATATAAATTTTGAATGAAATTTAGCACGTAAATGCATATGCAAGTTGATATTATCGATGGAATAACGCAAGGTGTTTTTGGTTCCGATTCATAGTTTTCTTTATTTATTCTTCTTTCACTATTATTTTATGAAAAGATTGTATAGTGAATATAAATTAGGTAATAATATTAAATCCTTCTCTCAAATTCTTATCATTTGAATATCATAATAGGCTATCAAGGAAAATAAACTTTTTGGTGCCAGTTTTCTATCCACGTCAAAATTCAGAGTGTAATGAAAGTCGTTTAATAATTCCCATTAATTTTTACGAAACTAAATCAGGCGAATGGAAACATTGTCCGCTTTGTTTCTCAATTATACTTGTAGTATAATGCATAGCAAAGAGGCAAGTAAATACATGAATTATAGCTATTTATCAGTTGAAGTCGTATCATAATTTAATTCATCGAAACAGAAAAATTACCTAGAATAGAATATATTTTAGAATCTAGAATATGTTAAGCTTTGACACCATTATTAATCTATATTTAAATAATTATCAATCACGGTTAGATAAGTTTCATTATCATTCATTGCAGGTAACTTCTCCTATTTTTCATAGAGATAAAAGAAATATAATATGATTTGTAGTAAAATTTTAACCTTTTCTGAAGAATCCACCTTGCTGTTCCAGAACATCAGGTTTCCAATCTAATTTAGCGTCTTCCTGGTGCATAACGTGATTGTCCCTTTTCTTCATTTCACTGAAAGATGTGTAATCTATCACCTGAATAACACAGGTAAAGAAAATAAATAAATAAAATAATTTTTTAAAATTCTATTTTTTTTAATCAAAAAATTTAAATAATTTTTTAAAAAATTACAAATTTTTATAAATCATAACATTATAAAAGGATAGAATGATCTGATATCTGTGATGAATCAAAAATAATATGCTTAGAAATTACGAGAGTTTGTACTAGAAATAAGCAATATCTGGAAAATAAGTGTAAACTTTCGGTTAGCATAACTAAGACATCTGCTAACTCTTTATTTAAAAATATATTCCTAACTTGTACTCAAGCTTATATAGAGGTCAGTATCCATAAGATCGTTGTGTTAGTGTAAACATTATAGTCATTCACATGAGTTAAACAGAAAAACGTCTTATGGAATCATAAGTTTAGAGAAAATAACCGTCGGTAAAAATTATTTTGTTTACAGGATACTTAACCTTAATGAGTTTGACGTACAGAAGGTATCGGAAAGCTTGCCTATGTGTTTAAAAAACACACGGTACTGTATTTTTTATAACAAACTAATTTGTTCCAATTTTCAAGTAAAAATATTGAACATATTAGGAGAAATAGATACATTGATATATAAGACATTTGCAACTGAGAGAGGAGAGCTGTGATTGGGTGGAAGAGAGGGTGTGTTTCTCCATGAAAACGTGTGGACTTTTTTTGTGTTTAGCGGGGGCACTAGGACGTTCCTCCGCCGGTCTATTCCAGGCCGGACTATTCCCCGCCTGGAATTTTGTCCGACTTATAAAATAGCAGTAGTTTAGGCTATTAAAGTATAATTTTGATAAAACGAAAAATTATTGTTAGAAGATTCATTTTTATTAACAGAATTTGATTCCCGGATGTGCCCATATTGGTTTTTCAATTTTAACACTGTGCACTCGTATTTTCATATATAATTAAGAGATGCTACAAAGTACAAAAATTATTGCAATACTAAGGAATTACCAAATGTTGCAAGGTACTTATGTAGCTTCGATTAATTCAGTTATTCCAACTCTATATTTTGATTATCGTGAATTTATTATTTCATTTTTCAGATACTATAAAAAAATTGGCTAGCAATCTATTAACTACTCATTCAAATTTACGCTTCTCCAGATAATTGATAAATGTAAATAATTATTTTTAAAATTTATTAATTAATTAGTATACTGCAGAATAATAAACCTAATGTAGATTTTCATTACACTTAATATTGGTCTCATTTTTAGTGTCCTTTTTTCTAAAATGTTTGTTTAATATTTATTCCTTAAAAATCTTACAATGGTTTAGCCATTAGTATGAAAATATCTTCGTAAGTTATAGTGTAGAATTCTTTAAATCAAGACTTTCCACGTAGTCAGGTTTCAGAACAATTTATATATATTGCCGTCCATTTTCTCTTTTATTGGCCAATAAAACTAATTATCGAAGAGTAACCAATACATAACGGGTTCGGTTCAATTAAGGATTTAGTGGTGATCCATTTCCACTCAACTAGCGACCCATTCCCATGCAACAGCTGACAATAATATTAGTCAATAGAAATGATATTAGAAAGAAAAAATCCAAAAAAGGTCTGTTCCTTGAGACGGCAGACTTTGGCATACAATTTCGAAGTAACGGATTTTTTTTTTCAAAACTATTTTTCTTTTCGAAAATTAAATAAATAATCACAATATTAAATTAAATTTGGAAAAATCCTGCGGAGAGAAGTCCTTGCATGGAAAAGTCCGGTACAGAATAGTCCTGTCGGGGAAAAGACCGGCGGGGAATGGTTTAGCGGTTACCAAGCTGTATTTCTTTCTATACCTGCGTTGCTACACGTCACCACATTACAATTGATTTCCTAAGTTACGTGATTTACGCCGCCGATACGTAAATGCTTTTTAAGTTAAAAAAAAAAATTGGCATATATGTAGGGACAAAGTCAAGAAGGCCGATAAATTTAAATGAATGACATAATAGATATAAAATAATTTAAAAAGGATGTGCTTAGAAAACACATGTCAAGCTCATTAGGGTTAACCATTTTGGTCCTGATGGCTACTTCAGATGTCGAATTAAAATGTCGAACAGATATTCATCAATATTAAACAATGTTAACTTTTGAATAATAAATAATAATTGACACAAAAAAAAAATTCACCGAGGGTTAAACAGATCTATAATTTTAAGTATATATATAGTATTAATTAAATAATTTACAGTTTCACTCTTACTTTTTTGAGTTGATCGTCTGATGCTTTCACATCGAGAAAATCAGCTATTCTTCTGTACTCCTCCATCGGTTTCTTCTTCAACTTATCAAAAGAGACAATCAACAAGTTGGGATGATCTTTCTTAGCCCAGGCCGTCAACACATGACTCCAATAAGGTCCCCAAAGTACTGAAGACAGAAAATAAACTCTTTGTTATCGTGTTTAGGTTAAAATTGTGTTATATGGAATTCCACTTACCCGCATCTTCCAAAAACGCATCAATGAATTGGTCCAAAGTTCCTGAGAACCTTTCGTATTTAAAAAGTTGGCAGTGATGAAAGTACGATAAGCAGACGTCTCTTGGATCTCGCATGGTATACACTGCCTATAGAATTTTGACACTCATTTTATAGGTGTGATAAAAGAAACTCATGCAGATAAGTATTTAAATTTAGAGAGTGAATGCTAACTATATTTCTTCATTGAAGAAACAAATCTAAAACAAATTTTATCTTTAGTTAAATAGAATATGTTTTCAGTCAGTCATTGTGCAACCTAATAAAAAGATTTGTGAAAAATACAAAGAGTAACAAATTTGCAACCGATATAATAATACAAATAACACTCAACAAGTGACTAACTAGTACATATAGTACAAATAATTCCGTTGTACGGACAATTCGTCGCCTGGACAATTCGTCCTCGGACAATTCGTCGCCGATCGAAAATAAGAGAGATATATTAGATAACAAAATTATAATTGGTAATGTTTATTCTTCTAAAGAGAGATAATTTTTATTCAACTAAATAAGTGATTGGTTTAAAGCACTTTTACCTAATAATTGATTGAAAATTTACAAAGAATATATTTATTAAAATTCTATTTTTATTAAAAAGGACAGTACTATCATTCCACTCGTTCCCTATAGGCACAATTGAACCAAATATGATAAATATGTGGGTTTCTTAAAGAGAAGAAAATCTAGGAAATGTTAAATTTCAGCAACTTTCTTAATGTACTTCAATCAGAATAAGAATGGACGGTGTTCGGACTATTCGTCCCCGGACAATTCGTCCCCGGACAATTCGTCGCCTGGACAATTCGTCGCCGGACAATTCGTCACCGATTGAAAATAAAAGAGATATAGTTAAAATAACAAAAAGTGCATTAATTTACGAGGAGTTAATTTTTTTCAACAAAATAAGTGGTTGGTATAATGCACATTCACCTAATAATTTATTGATAGTACAAATATAATTACTATATATATATTTAATTATATTTATATTATAATTATATTTTTTATTGAAAAGGACACTACTATCATTCCACTCGGCATTGAATGGTTGGCTAAGTAAAATTCATCCAAACATGTTGGTTTTTGTTAATGCTTAAAAAAGAAGAAAATCAAGCTAATGCTAAATTTCAACCACCTTCTCGAGGTGCCAAAATAAAAAGAAAAAGAAAATACAGGATATGAATAAATATATCTTAAATGTAATCAGGAATTACGTACAAATTAGAAAATATATTTTTTGAAGGTCATTGCTCACAATATAAAACTTGGAAAAATTTCATTCATTTTCATATCTCAAACCAGAAATATTTGTCGCCTAGAGTTTGCAAATTTTTAACATGTTTTGTTATTTTTTCTTTGCTATAAAATTGATAAGCCAATAATGAATCCATATTTTTGTACTGTCAATAAAGAGAACGTCTTACATTTTGTTTCAGTTTATTCTTGTTTCAGTGATTTTATATAGGAATTGTACCTTTTTCTTTGTTACAATATAGCGGTGTTAGTAACTGGTTTGTTTTTTCTATCCTGTTATATATGAGTATTCAAAATATTATCTTATTTCTTATTTCATTTTTAATATCACATGATAATATATATTATCACAAATAAATATCAGTAAAAATAAAATTTTAATAAAAAACATAATTTATAGGTAATTTTCAATTAGTTATTATTGTGCCAAATATTATATGAGTTTTATCTCTTTTATTTTCAATCGGCGACGAACTGTCCGAGGACGAATTGTTTTGCGAATAATTGTCATAGTACCAATAATTCCTTATCATAGGCTGTTGCTGACTAATTGACACAGCTTATTGAATAAAATTACTGTTTATAGGATTAATAAATTAATTCAACAAATAATTCCTACCTTAACGGTATCCAATAAATCCGGATTCAGAAGCGGAAATCCAAGATGGGTTTTGACAGTTCTGGGCCGTGGTGAAATTTCCGCCGCTTTCAGAAAGAGTCCTTCCTTCAAGTCAAACGTAGGACATTTAGAAGCTATTACAGAGGACAGTGTTTTGGGAAGTGGCAATTGCACGTTTGCGAAGTCGGTACTGAAATGGATGAATTTATATGAATTGATATGTAACGTGCAGAATATGAGTTAAACTGATTCCTGAAGTTATTGTACTGTTGTTTGATGCCAGCAGAGTAATAAATTACTTCACTAAGAATTACCCTATCATCTAAATCTACAGAGGAATGTATCTGTTTTATTTAACAATTCATGTTAGAATGAATCAAATATTGTCCATTATCTATCCCTTTTTAGTAAATATTACTCCATTGGTGGAGATCTTTCGAGCAGAGGCAGTTGAGCATCAGCATTGTCCAGATACAAATTGTTCCTCAGTGTCCAAATAATTTCTTGAGTCCAAGTGGTTCCGGCCTTTGGCATCGTGTTGATCAGGACATCGTCTTCATACCACTGCATGGAATTGAAAATATTATATATAATCACATTTTGACTACCAACGTAATACGATTTTTCAAAGTAAAGGGCATCTCACTCAGATTTGTCATAAGAATATATAGAATCACACAATTATATGTCGTCTCTGAAATTCTTGCCCAACTTTTGAAGTAGGGCCCTGCAGTTAAATAATCTTGGCTATTATAGTTCAGAAGTGACTGACTTTCAGATACTTTACATACCTTGAAGTCATAATATTTGTTTCCAAAGACGTTGTATGCTTCACTCATCGTCCAGTTTCCTGGGGTTAATGACAGGACAACCTTTGCCCTCATTGTGAAGAGATCGGATAGCTCTTTACGTCTGCCCGATATTGGCTCGTAGTAGTGGCCACTTTTCAAAGACATTTCTCAGATATTGAATTAAATGAAGAAATAACTGTTCAAGAAGTTGATCACTTTACTATGGGAAAAAATGGTAAATTTGTACAACTTGTCATGACTAAAATTGAATCTAAGTTAACATCCATTCGCTCATATACCCACGATCAAATCTTCTCTTCCAGAATTTTTTTTTTAACTTTCGTAAGTTTGACAAACTTTCTAAAACTTTTTTTATCGAATTTGTGAAAAATTAATAGTGTGGACGTGCCTTTAGAAATAGGCACGTGTAGAATAATTATTAGCTTGATGAATCACTTTAATTGTAAGAATTGGTTTTTTAACTGAATTAATCTTTATTTTATTTTATTTTTATAGTCTTTATTTAATGACAACTTATTAACTACTGCTTGGTTATATTCTTTAAATTATCAATATGTTCCAAATTGTGATGCAGTTTGGGTAATGTGAGAACGAGACAAATGGTTTTAACTTCTATTTGTGTTTTGTGAGAATAAGGTAGCACTAAGGCTTATAGACTATTATAAGGTTGACCAGACGTAATTTTCTGTCAGATGTACGATCATCATCCGTATTTTTCTAAAAGTTGAAAATATAGTCCGAGCACTCATCGCTGATATAAAAACATGTTAATTCAACAAGATATTGGCTGTGTAATAATATTGTACATGTTTTTGACTAATAGTTTGTGTTTATTATTAGAAAATATAAGAACCTAGCTGTTTCGGATACTTTCCCTCCTTACATTATCATTTGTCTTTTGAAAGATAGCTAGGTATTAAGCTCTAACCTTGATAGAGCTGTTAGTTAGGAGGTGTCAGACTCAATTGACTACACAAGGTTAATATACGCTGTTGGTGGGAGGTAGCTATAGGTACTCAAGGATCTGATACATTTATAAGATATTCACAATAGCCCTTTAGCCTTAGTAGCTACCTACCAAGTCGTGACCTGACAATTGCTTCCTGCGCAATTGCCACCCCGGACAATTGCCACCTGGACAATTGCCACCCCCGGTCGCTTGCCTATTAATTAATTAATTTAATTGTCTACTAATTATTTCCACTTTAAGATAAAAATTTCTTCTTTTAAATTGTATTTTGTTTTTTATTTCAAACTTTTCTTTCTGTTGTAGTCACCAGTTATATTCTATTACACCTGTAAAGAAGTGTTCGCTGATTGATGTTATCAATATACAACATTATTTGATTCATGGTCAATTATTTATAGAAGCTTTTATCATCTCACCCAGTAAATATGATTAGATATAGGACATACAATAGGTATTTATATAACTACTACTTAATTAAGGTAAGAATGCTGATAATATTAATACCTAAGGGTTGTCCCAATATGCATTTAAAATATTATATTTGTTGATCCTAAAAATATTATATACGGTAATGATTAACACTATACGTATATTGGATTGTTTTAAAACAGCGATATATTGTATTCGATAACATTTCATTTCATTTCGTATATGATACTGTATTCTTAATAGTTAATATGTATTATTTATAAATCATATTATCACAACCCTGATAATAATCATTAGGGTGGCAATTGTCCGGGGCAATTGTCCGAGTGGCAGTTGTCCGGATGGCAATTGTCTTTAAACCCTACCATGTACCATCACTATTTCCTATTTGTAGCCAAAGTGTGAAACTGGTAATTTGTAGTATGTATTTTCTTTTTATGTAAGTTTTCAAATTATTATTTAAAGCACAGCAATTCTTTATAGCTAAATGGAATCTAATGTTATCGTTTTGGCGTCCTCGTCCTTTATGTTTTCATTACGTTTATGAAGCTAGGCATTAAGTTTCAAATTCAAAAGATCTGGGAACCTATTTCATCGTCCAACAAATGTTTTCGTATTGTGTGATTGACTTAGTTATTAGATATGTATTATCATTATTTATATACGTAATAGATAAAATATTGTTCTGTATAAATATTATTTTGTAGCCATATAATTAATTTAAGATGTATTTTAGGCCTCCTCATTTTGTCTTCGTTTTGTACCTACCATCTGATTCTAAGTAAACTACTTAGTAAGTTCCTATTCCAAACCCATTTGATTTAGCTAAGGACAAATAAGTTGCTGGTCTGGAAGTATTTGTGTTATTTTTTGTGTACAAGGATAAAAAGCAACACTAGTACTGAAGGGTACATATCTATTTAAAATCAGAACATTTCGATAGTTATGAGGTATCATTTTCAACTAAAACATTCAGGTACATATTATATTATGTAACGTCGGGTTTAAAAGTTGTCCCTATCCACTACGAGGTGATCCAAAGAGACATGAAGAGAAGAAGGAAAGTCTCGTAGAAGAGGGGACAGTGAAAGTACGCTCCATGCACTTTAGGTCGACTACTCGTCCACCACAGGTAACCCGTGTTGACCCAGTGCATGGAAGGCAAGAATATACATTCATGGATGAGAGACCTACACACTAGTACTCAGTCAGTCTGCTTACCCATGCATAAGAGACCCAAACACTCAGTCAGTCTGCTTACCCATGGATAAGAGACCCAAACAGTCAGTCTGCATGCTTACCAATGGATATAGCAAGGCAGAAGGAAGAGGAAAGAAGAGGAAGAAGTTGAGGAACGACACAAAGGAAAACTGAAGAAAAAAGTGCCAAACTAAACAAAACCTAGAACCTACAATATAACAAAAAGAAGGCCTACTTAGATGTAGCCTCGGGACAATGAGGGGGATCGGCAATAATGTTTCAAACCCCTAGTCTGAATCCTAGCCCCATTTGCCTTCAATTTGTTACATTAAATAATTTAAGAAAATCTCAATATATATATCATTCACATCCTTTTGGAAGAGTAATGTGATAACATAACGAATTAGAAATTCCACTGGACATTTTTGCAAAGAATAATTACCACAATTGGTATTTACAACTTTCTGCGCACTTTGAACTCACCACAGCAACCGCCATGGCAATGGCTGAGCAGTGAACACAAGGTTGTCTTCATTTTGTTGACTGATGCCCATTTGAATGACGACTATTGTCTTTCTATCACTCCTTTTATATGATGAGCTAGCAGTTATCTTATCTAAATAGCAATTTAAGTTATATAACAGGGTTTCCCAACCCTTTTCTTATTGTGTACCCTTTAACCTTTATAAACATAACTTTGTACCCATAAATTTTTTTTAAATAGATAATCCAAATAAAATGATAAATTTATTTTAATTTTTATTATTGTTTCTTGAATTATGACTATGAATTTCTTTTACAAATTAATGAGGCATGGTGCATGTCTGTACCAAATCATACCTTGCAAGTGCATGCAGTACTCGTTAGATAGACGAAATGATAAGGTGATAAACAATACACAAATTGTTATGACTTGGAATCTATATTTAATGAAATATTATAAATTCATATTGATACTAATGTTACTTCGAAAAAAAAAATTCTAAAACTTATTTTTTATGCTCTTTTACTGAAGCCTCAAATGTCCCTCCTCCTGAGATGGCAAATGTGCCCTCAATGGGTACATGTACCCCAGGTACCCTGTTGTACATGTACCCCAGGTTTGGACCCTGTTGTATATTGACCCTTAGATTGGGATTTTCACTTACCGTCACGTCTTATAATTTATATACTTTAGTAGATTTGAAGTTCATTATTGACGTGTTTCTTAAATATATAAAGGGGTCCTGTTTAATTATCTGAGATATCTGAATTTTTTGTGAATTTTTCTGACAAATTAATCCGAATAAGATAATTAAGTTTGTTGCTATTATTGTTACCAAAGAGCTAGATTGTTCATCACAGATATTTTATCACCTGAAGTATTAATTAGTGTCACATCATGAACTCTCAATCAGTTGCATCGAATTCTTTCCCAATCGATCAAATTGTGTAACGCACCGCCGTACACACGCAGGGTTTTTCATGCCTTTCCACCAGACTTTTTGCCAGGCTCCTCCTACTTTTTCCACGAGACTTTTGAATCTTATAAGAAAAAAATGGTTGGTATCCATAATATCTTCAGGTATCATGGATACCAACTAAAATATTTTTTTCTTATCTTATTCATCCAGCTATTACTACAATATTTAAATGCATATGGTTGTGATTAGTAGTTTTTCATATCATTCTAATTCATCTTCAGAAATTCAATCACTTGTTTAACCCTCAGAAATTCCGCTTTCATCATCTGATTATTTCTCCCATTCAGTTAAAGACAATGGTAAAGACTCAGGTAATGTTAATACTTGAATAAGGCTATTTTAAGCTCAAAAGCATCAACTATCAAAAAATTATGTTTATAGACCTCCCAAAAAATAGAAGATGATGCCATGAAATTAATTAGAAATAAATCATCTGTATTTTTCACCAAATATCAAATAAATTTTTTTGACAACATATAAACCTTTATGTGCACGAGATTGTAAGACAACAAATAAACCTTTATTTTATCAAAATCTACGTATATCAAAAATGTGTATATTTTTCATGCACAGGTAACCAAATCCAACAACATACTTTGACATACGCTGCAGTGAAGTGTTTTTTTAAACTTAAGTTAGTTTCTTCAGACGTCAACCACTTAAATAATTTCGTTACCCTAGCAAAGTTTTTGCAATATGAAAGGATATATAATAATGTTTATGATCACAAATATAATTATATTCATAAAAAAGATTAAGATTTATCCAAACAGGAACATCACCTAAATTAGCAAGTCTAATATATGACTAATCAGGTTACAATAATTTATTAGTTCTATTTTTCTTTGATGAAAATGTTGACGGGAATTTCTGTCTGAAAATGTTGAAGGATAAGCTTATTTTTATGCAGGATGAAGTACCCCCTCATTGGTAGAGAACAAAAGAGAATAATTGGCCAATAACGTCGCAATTTCCTATCGCAGATCAAACCATCGTTTTCGGAGAGTGCAATGCTTTCTCTATTGGTCAAGGGGGATTCACAGACAAATGAGAATAATAACTGTGAACATTGATTCCTCTATCAAGATGAATGACAGTTTTAAGGCTACTCCACGCATCACCGTGATCCGTCCGGGACGTCACCGGTCAGTGATTTTTTATATCACAGAGATGAGCCGGTACTGTGTGAATAAGTCCGTTGAAATTAAAGTAACGATATATTTTTTCACTGACACTGAATCACTGAGAGGAGACGGACCGGAGACGTCCCGGACGGGTCCCTGACATGTGTGAAGAAGCCTTTATTCGAAAACAAGAGGAGTCTGATGAAGTTGGCTTTAACTTCGTTATAAATTATCTTTAATAATTTCAGGGGTCAATTTGCAGCCTAAATTTTGAGAAGTAATATTGTGGTTTCAATCGTATATAGGGTACTTGTTTTATAAACCAAATAAAACCAGGGGAAATTCTGAGTTGATTCAGACCAAGTTTGTCCAAATCGGCTTATTGAATACAAAGTTATTTTCAAGTTTAGAGTCAGGACAAATAATAAAAAAATACTGAGTGAGAGTTAAACTATGGCTGGATTTTAAAGCCTTTAATAAATTCACTACTTTAAAGGGTAGGCATCTAATAAAGTCAAATATTTGTCAATATGTGTTTCAATGGAATTAACATATTTAACTATGCATGATTATATTCTCTGTTCATTTAAATAATATTAATTCAAGAAAAGAAAATTTAATTTGAAAAAGCGCCATCTGGCATGTAGCACAAGCTTTGCACGAGTCATTGACGCCATCTTGTTGTATTTCCAAAAACGTTGTGCAAAGAACTTTTGTATATCTACAAGTAATATTATTAATTAAAACTCTGGAAATACCTTTTTAGTTAGTTTTTTGTATATAAATCACAAATTCAAATATTTATGGCTTATTTCCGACGATAAACAGACATTCTATAAACATTCATGAAGATTTTTCTGTAACGTTCTGGAAATAATGTGAACAACTCCATCTATGAGATGATAGCATTAACTTATGTTAACTAATAAAAACCCTATTTTCTCTGAAAATACAGTGATTTGAGACAAAATATTTCAAACCCGTCACTAATCAATGTTTATTTTATCATATTATGATAAAATATTTGATATGAAAATTAGACGCACCCCCCCCCCCTTAAACCTTCACCACAATCACAAACACTGTATATTAATAGGCTTACATAGTACTCTAACTCTAAAACAAATTTTCTTAAATTATGGCTCATTGAAAATGAGATGTATAATCAAGAAGTGACAATTATATATCTCTTGTTACCTTTTCTCGCTTTAATTACTGTTTTGTAAATCGTGATTTGGTAACTAATGCGGGGCCTGCCTGCGCTGTTAAACAAGATGTGTGATATTAGAGTAACTAACTTAGAGCATATAATATATATTGACTAATATCCGTCATATAATATGCATGTTGGTTCAACATATATTTTAGGCAAAGATCGTCACATAGGGAGGGGTTTTATGTGTTTTTTTTCAATAATCCCTAATTAATATATAGGAAGACTTAAAGCGGAGTTGATCCTGAGCTTACTTACATCAATTGTACGGAAAATTATTTTTAAACAATTTTATTTACATTGAATTTTGACTTAAAGTGGCGTCTGCCTGTACTGCCTATTGCTACTCACTATTAATAAGGTCAATCAAAAAGCAAGAACATTCTTAAAACTGTATTAATATTTTGCAAACTATGGATATGTATTTCCAGAATAAATTAAAATAACAATACAGTTCAGTAGACAGAAATAAGTAGATGAAACAATTTAAAATGCACATTTCACACAATGTTTAAACTTGGATAATACAGGAATGAACAAAATGAGAGAACAGGCGGATATTCTAATAAAAAAATTGAATCCGTTTTAAATTAATGAATGGTTCGAATTATTGGAACGTTTCACAAGAAAACCTAAATAGGGTATGTTCCGAATTATCGGTCAGTAGTACATCTTCGGTCATATGAGAAAAAACTAATAATAACAATTTTAATATTGTTTTTACTTATATGACCGAAGATGTAGTACCGACCGATAATTCGAAACTGTACTGTTTTTTAAGATATAAATTTCGCCAACTGATTAATATTATGACTATTTATCTATTTACCAAACCTCAGTAAATATTTAAAGAGTTCTGGAAACAAATGCCGATGAAACCATAACTGTAACAATTTCTGGTCTCAACAAATAAGAAAATTACTGGGAAACAAATCCATATGGAAGAATTAACATAGTAGGGGTTTAACGTCTGTTTCGGAACCAAAGGGCATATCGCTGACAAAAAAGTAATACAAGGGACTGGAAGAAGCAGTCAGACAAGAAAAGGTATTTAGTATAGAAATTAATGAGTAAATAGACAATAAAAAGCAAATCAAACTCAACATTAAAATCAAACAAAGAAGGTAAAAGAGTATAATTCATTACATGGAATGATGCTCTAAACTGAAATTTAAAACATTAAAACTACCAATCAATTAAATACAGTCTATAAAATTGAATATGATAATGTGGTTTATTATAGGAATTATCTGAGTAAAACGGAAATAAATTCAAATTCTTGTGAGTAAGAAAAGTAATATTAACTTCCTAGAAAATAGAATAGGGTAAGTTCCTAATTATCAGTCAGTTTCACAATTTCGGACATGCTAAAAAGTATATAATGATTATTATTAAACTTTAATTGGTATCCATGATACCTGCAGGTATCATGGATACCAATTAAAAATAAATAATAATATTATGTATATACTTTTTTCAACATGTCCTAAATTGTGGAACTGACCGATAATTAGGAACTTACCCTAGGTAGATATTTGCCAATAGCAGAAATAATATAATTGACAGAACATTAAGCAAGTTGCACAAAGTATTATCTGATATGAATAAAGATAGGGTAAAGTCTCAACTACCAGATGCCTATTAAAAATAGCATGACAATTTCAAAAGGTTACTGTTAAAAATATATTCATTGTTTCTCTCGCCAATTAATATATTTGAACACTTTCATTTCAATATTTAAAAGACACCTGTTGAAATTTCACCTGGTAGCTACTGAAATGACATCAAGTAATTGCTACTTTTCCCTATCAGACTTAGCACAGATAAAACAAGGATGGTAATATAATTCTGCATTGCAGATAACAATTAATTACTTAGAAACTGATAACATACTAGTCAATACTCTCCATCAACATCAACTAGGGAAGTCCTGAGTTATCGGACGGTCCCACATTTTCGACCATATAAGAATAATTTCAATATGATCGAAAAGGTGGAATGGTACAATAACTCTGAACTTACCCCAGCTAAGAATAACTCCAAAGAGAGATTAGTTGGCTTAAAACCTTACATCTCATATCAAAAGGATTAGGTTACACTAGAATAAATAGAATTACTGACACTAAACTCCATGCCTATCAGTCCAGCATGAAAATGTTGTGAAACTCGCTGCTACTTTGTCTCGTAACTTCGTCTGAAAAAAAAAAACATTATTATTAGAGGAAGTTATTACTTTGTGATGTGGGAAAATTAATTGAGAAACTTAAAACAATCATATTTGGATAAAACGAAACGGATTTATTTGATTCATGGATTGAAATAAAGATTTCTAATAAATTTCTTAGGACAAAGTTTCATTAGAATTTAGCTAGTTGATATTGATCACCCCTCCTTATTCTAGTTGATATTGATCACCCCCTCCTTATTCTAGTTGATATTGATCACCCCCTCCTTATTCTAGTTGATATTGATCACCCCTCCTTATTCTAGTTGATATTGCCCCCCCTCCTTATTCTTTCACACAACATTTCAACTCTCCTCACTTCATGCCATAAAATATACTGTAACCAACAAAATACACCCATCTAGTACAATGTAAATATAAACTCATCTACTATAGCTAATACAAACTCACCAGACACCTCCACGAGGTTGGCGTTACTTTGTGTGAGAGTTACAAAGAGTTGTCTGCTGTTGCCTCTTCTTCCTATCACCCAAAAGTCATCAGAAGTTTTTATTACCATTTCGTGATGTCCTAACCTGAAAAACAAAAATTGATAAGCGATCATTAAAGACAAAATATGATGTTTGGGTTGAATAAATCATTAATTGGAGGTCAACAGGTTAGTTTGAATGTAATAGATAAAATATTTGTATCCTGTCAATAATGCAAATAGCTGAATATAACTATGAACTACTCTATAGTTATAAATCAATTGATAACTTCTTTATTCTGAAGAGGATATCACAAACCTCTTCATATCACTCTGCATGTCCAGAATCTTCTGCATTACAGACCAAGGTATAGAAGAATTGCCTTCATCTCCTTTGTTATTGAAGACTGACACGACACTGCTACCTTCTCCCAGTCTGAAGGCCCCACCTTCTTCCGTACCTTCAGCACCATCAAGAAGGTCCTCGGTGCTCACACTTGAAGGTGTACTGGACTTGGAGAACCACCATCCACTACTCGATTTACTCTGATCGAAATCTTGGATGGGTACATTCGGTATTTGTTTATCGACTATGATTGTGCTTTTGATGGCAGAGTTCATTTCGTTGTGGTAGATGTACTTGAAGCCTTCATTGACACTGCTTGCACTTTTACACTCTTCCAATAGCTCTCCTAACTGATTTACCCGAGATGACAATAAATGATAAATCTTTTCATGAAGAACCGGTGTCAGCTTTTCGTTAAGGGATAATACTATTGGAATTAAGATGGATGAAGATTTAAATAAGATTAAATGACACTTTTCCATTGACGTGTTCACGGTGTTTTTGACGTAAATAGTGGCACTGAACCCCATTCCACCAAAATAACTATCAGAGTAGCCGTTAGCAGGGGAGGAGCTTCTGGCCTCTTGTTTCCTCTCGGATGCTAGTTGGCTGAAGACTCCCTTATAGTTGAGGAAATGTAGAAGGTGCCTCAGAGACTCTAGTTGGAAGTCGCTCCAGGCCACAGAGTTTGCGTAAAGGAGAGCAGAGTATCGCACTGACGGTACACTGGCCCTCAGACCTGAGAGACAGCTATACACTTGCAGGAACTTCAGTTGACTGAGAGGCAGGTAGGAGAGACCTCTCCAGACGTCAGTCACTGTACCTCCAGTTAGGTCAACTTTCTTCAGATACTGTGGAAAAGATAAAAATGTATAGCTGAGGAATAAAATAAATATAGTCAAAAAACACAACACCACCAACATTTTAAGTTAATCTCAGACAGTGATACATAACCAAATAACTAATATGAAGAAATAGCAAATCAAATAGGTAGATATTAGATATGTTTCAGGTCGAGCTCTGTGTATAGCTATTTACTATTTAGAAAATGAATAAAGATGAGCTCTACATGCATTAGTCTACTGTACTAAAACGCCTCAAAATTTGAATTAGGATTAGTGTATATGAAGCCAATTTAATACAAACAGACATTTAATGCAACAGAAGAGTTCTCAATAACTTGAAATAGGATTTTGGGAATACGAATGAAAGAAATCAACTCACCTCATCATAAAAATCCAACAGAGTACTTCTGAGCACATTCAAACCATTTCTTTCCAAAACATGTTCAAAGGACTGGTGAATGAAGGTGAAGGCTTCATAAGCTAACCTAAGATGAGACTTCAGCACATTTAGCTTGACACTTTCTGCATCATAATGCACTGTACTATTGCTCTCTGGCGTTTGTCCTGCACTAGGACTAGGTTCGTGAGAATGACTAGAAGATTGGGGATGCGATGTATCGTCTAAATTTGAAGGCACTTGTTGGCTGTCACAGAGATCATCATCGGGATTGGTACTACTAGGTACATCTCTATGATCAGATGTAGAGTCTAGAATATTATCCTGACTACTGCTACTCAGGAGACTGTTTATACTAGATGAATCTGCTGCAGCTTGGTTTAAATTTGTAGTTGCGTCTTCTATGACAGTGGACTCTGTTGAATTTTCAACGTTTTGACTAGAGGGAGGAGGTTCGGTTTGCTTTGTATTTGTCTTAGTTGTTCTTTCTGAAGTGTTGTCATTCTTTTTATCTTTTCTTCGTTTGGATTTCTTTTTGTTTGTTTCAACATCAGAAGTGGTAGGTATGACATAACAAGAAAGGGAAATTTTCTGAAAAATCAAATAAAATTAGTCCAATTCTAAACCATTAGATAATTTGTCACAATATAGGGAACTAGCTTATTATAGTTTATAGCAAATTGTAAATCTCACCATTACTACCCAGGTATGTTTCTCTGGTTGATATATCACAGTTCGATGTGTTGTGCTGTATATGGAGTCCAAATCATCTTTCTTGTTGAATTTTCTGTAAATAAACAAATTTTGAAATTAAATTTGTCTTCATTTATTTCATTGAGTTTTTTATAGAAAAAATATGAATCTGACTTAATGTAGCAAATATTGAGCAAATTTTTAAAGTTAGCTAATTTCTGGAATAAAATTTTATACAAATTTGAATGAAAGTACAAATTATACAAAAGAGCAATTCTATACAAAAAAGCAAATCTATACAAAAGAGCAATTCTATACAGAAGAGCAAATCTATACAAAAGTACAAATTTATATAAATAGTTACTTTCTATTATTATCAGAATATTAAAGCTTTATATACTAATGCTTACCTTGTGAAGTTTGCAAGGGCTTCAGTCAGTCCAATGTTCCTCACTTTGGTATTTAGGGAGTCCGTGGCAGGAAAATAATACAGGAGCTTTTCATGTTCCTGTAAGAAAAATGTGATGAGTAACTAAGTATGAGAGCAAGAATCTCTATTTAATTTCATACACTATAAAGCCCATATTTCTAAATATACTTTATATAAGTCGGATTAAGTCCAAAGATTAAACAGTTTAGGGAGAAAGTAAAGATGACGTACCACACAACTTTACTGGTTAAATTCTGGTCCGTTATGTTTACTTGGTCAAATTATTAATACTAGTAAAGTTCCTGTTATTAAATCTGAATTATATTCGAATGCAAGTACATATTATGGATAAACATATTCTGATTAAACAAAAACAAAATCTCTCAAAACCTAAAATATAATTTTTTTTAATAATAATAGTGTCAATATTATTGTAGCCCATAGTCATGATACTACCACAAAGGATTTTTTTCTCCTTTTAATATGTGTTTATTAATAAAAGAGTGGATGCAATGTATTCTATCAATTAATAAAATATGCAAAATCATTAATATTATCATTCATAAGGTGGTAAATGAATACTAAAGCAAACACTTTTTAAAACTAAAAAATGTATTCTGGTCCGTTAACTTTACTAGCTTATTTTCTGGTCCGTTATCTTTAGTAGCTTAATTTCTGGTTCATTATTTATACCAGTTTCATTTCTAGTCCGTCAACTCTACTTGGTCCGTTATTTTTACTTGCTCCCATTTTAGTAATTAGTAACTGTACAGTCTGTTCTTATTTCAGACTATTTAATTTCACACAAAAATTAAGATGACAGAGCTATTAAGATGTTAAAATTAACTCAAGATTTAACCTGAATTATCTGGCAACAATTTTATTTTTAATCGAGTCTAATTCCTATGTTTACAAGAAATACTTTTAAAATGCAATTCTAAAAAACTAATGAAACTACTTTTACATTTTAAAAATTATTATGCTAGTTTAAATTTCTCTGAAATGACTGTCAGCTGATTTCTCTTCTCTAGACACACAGCCAGTATGTATTTGATGCACCACTCCACAAACACCCACTGATTTTTTTATAATAATGTTACAATTAATTTTTTTTTAAATCCACAGTCTTTCCAGTCTGAAAAGATTAAGAAGGTCTACACTCTGCACCCAAACTTCCAGGTAATAAAGCCTGTCCAAACTTGCCCTTTTAATGGCGAGTTTGTGAGAGTTTTTATGAGACCTTCTATTGACTATTGCAAATGGAGAGAAATAAGTATTTTTCTCCTATGCTACAATGCCACTCTAGTGGTGTTTTCTGAAGAATTAATTACTCTGTTGGAGTTTAGAAAACCTTAAAATACAGTAATAAATTAATGGAGTTGTATAATCCACATGATTTAGCCTCTAATATTCATCTGTTATCCTAAGGTATTTACTATTTTCCAGAGTGGTTTGCAGACTGGAAAAATTGGCTTACAATTTTCTAGCCTCTGAAAGTTGAAACATGGGATCTCACGCAGGTCGCAGAGAACTTCAATTTTAAAATTGGGCTTAGGTTTGTCGCAGAGAGTCTTGGAAAATGTTCCATATTCTGCAGTCTGGCCAGTCTGCGGAAATTAGAATATAGGACATTTTTTACATATTCTGTGCGAACAATCTTTAATTTCCTCCTATATTTACATGTATTTTTACTGAGAACAGAAGATAAAATAGAGAATTTCTTGGAGAACAGTTTACAAATTCCTACAGTCTGGCGATGAGGCAGGAAATTTTTATTTTACAGAATTTGGTTAAAGTGTTCATAGAGAATAGTGATCTCTTATTCTGTTTGTAGCAAAATCAATGTAAATATAGGGATTAATTCAGAAGTATTCGTAACAAAATTAATGTAAACCTAGGAATTAATCCAGTCTGCAGAAACTGGTAAAGTATTCGTCGAGTCAGAGATCTCTTACCTGGCTGTATTTGGTGCACAAAATCCCACCGACTTTTTCAAAAGCCTGAAAAAAACGACTTTAAATTTCCAGTAATTTGGTTGATCCACCATCATTTCCACCGAAAATTAATGGTAACATAGGAATGAATTGCTAAAAATCCACCGACAATATTATTTTCAAAGAAGAAAAATTCCACTGACAAGTCAGTGAAATTTACCATGAGATACAGTCTGGATCTCTTATTCTGTTTGTAGCAAAATTAATGTAAATATACCTAGTAATTAATTCAGAAATCTTCATACCAAAATTACCAGTCTGCAAAAACTGTTAAAGTGTTCAAAGAGATCTCTCATTCTGTTCGTACTTCGTAGCAAAATTAATGTAAATATAGGAATTAACTCAAAATTGTTTGGGGAGAATATCCCAAATATCTCCCATATTCTACAGACTGGCAAAATTAATGTAAATATAGAAAATAATTCAAAATAGTTTGGAGAGAATATCCCAAATATCTCTCTTGACTCATATTCTCATTATTCTGCTAAAAATCCACCGACTTTGCCAGAATATTATTTTCAATGCCAGTCTGTACTTCAATAACTTCATGGTAAATTCCACCGACTTGTCATTTCAGGTCCCCGAGATATCATTGGAATTTACCACCAAATACAATCTGGATTTTTTTCAACCGATTTTGGAGAGAAATGTAGCTTATTTTTTGGAGAACTGGAGAGACAATTATTACCACACACACTATTCTACTTGGGTGGTAATCTGGTAAATTCCACTGACTTGTCGGTCAGTCGGTGGATATTTAGCCATTTATTCCTAATTTCCTATGTTACCATTAATTTTCGGTGGAAAAATGAGCAAAATGTTGGTGGATCAGCCAAATTACTGGAAATTTATGGTGGATTTTTTCAGCTTTTTGAAAAAGTCAGTGGAATTTTGTGCACCAAATACAGACTGGTAAATTACCACGAAATACAGACTGGTAAGAATTAAGATGCATACCAAGTAAAATAGTATGTCTCATAAACTCGCCATTTGTCTCTCCAGCTCTCTCCAAAATTCAACAAATTCTCTCCGAAATGATCAAATCTTCATAAATTCTCTCCAAAATAACATTGTAGCATAGGAGAAAAATAGATAAAACTCGCCATTTGCAATTGAAGGGCTCAAAATAACTGTCACAAACTCGCCAGTCGCCATTAAAATGCGGTTCATACAATTACCGGAACGGGACATGAATTACCGGAACGGAGCATGAATTACCGGAACGGAGCATGAATTACCGGAACGGAGCATGAATTACCGGAACGGAGCATGAATTACCGGAACGGAGTTGTTTTATTGAGAAATATTCCTATTTATGTAATTTAGTTATACAAATAGTCTATATATGGTATCATATCTAACTCGTTTCGTACCGTAATTGTTACAAATCGTATGATACATAGACAAACATTTTATAAGAGCATATGCCAAAATTAGTTTTCTTTATAAGATATTTCATAGAAAATACTTTAAGGAGAGACTAAAGTAATTTTAGTGTGATTATGTATTATAATTTTATTGAGAAATAACGCTAGTTATGTAATTTAGGTATATATTTGGTCCAAATATGATATCATATTCAACCATTTTATACTAATTTCTGCTCGCTCGTAATCTCTACCCAACGTCTGAAATACACACCGTGATTCTGCATTATAGTATTATAGAGTTCTATATTTTCAGTACCTACAAATTTCTCTATATAGTTAGGTACCATGGTTCTTAATTAGGTAGGTAATATGATGCAATAGTTAACAAATTTTATAGGTAGCTTGAACAGTCCCTCTAATTTTCTACCTTGAAGCTGCTTCTTTTGAAATTAATTCCGAATTTCACAATAAAAGAATTACCTACGTAATAATTAATCTAACTAGTAAAAACAGTAGTGATCATAGCTATTCCACTACATACATATTTCATACTTTCTATATATTCAGCAATTATGCAACATTAATTATACAATCAACAAATATATGTGCTAATATCAATCGTAATTTTATTAACTACCTAATAATTATTTTTATTGCAACAGTTATATCGCACGGTTGTATCAAATATGATGTCATATGTATAGTATATTGTATTTAAAGGCAGACCTCGCTTTAATTACCGAATTACGACTCCGTTTAATTACCAAACGGTAATTAAAGTGAGGAAAAGTAACAAGAGAAATATAATTGTCACTCCTTCATCATGCATCTCTTTTTCTATATTAAATTTGTTTTTTTTTAGAGTTAGAGTACAATATATAAGCCTATTATAGTGGCTTATACTTAGATTTCTATAATTATTGTGTTACATTGAACCAACAGCAATTTTATGCTCCATGAAATATATTTGGTAGTAGGGTACTTAATCTACCAAGTTCGATCCAAATTATTAATTGGTTCTACATTTTCATACACATCAGAAATGAAAATATAATAATTGTTATTTAACTTCTATTCTAATTGGTATCATGAATAATTGAAATAAAAGTTAAATAATAATAATTATACAGATATTTTTTCGTGTTCGAAAATGTGAAACCGTGCGATAACACGGAACTTACCCTAAAATGGGACATGTTGAACTGCAGTACCAATTGCTTCTAATAACCTCATCTGGATTATAATTTTGATGTTTTTTTAGTTACCGTGAAATAATCACAAAAACTTGCATCCGTTTTCTAAGTCTGCGTACGGTACTTATTTCGAGACATACTTAGATTAATTATTACGTAGGTAATTCTTTTATTGTGAAATTCGGAATTAATTTCAAAAGAAGCAGCTTCAAGGTAGAAAATTAGAGGAACTATTCAAGCTACCTATAAAATTTGTTAACTATTGCATCATATTACCTACCTAATTAAGAACCATGGTACCTAACTATATAGAGAAATTTGTAGGTACTGAAAATATAGAACTCAATAATACTATAATGCAGAATCACGGTGTCTATTTCAGACGTTGGGAAGCGATTACGAGCGAGCAGAAATTAGTATATAATGGTTGAATATCATATCATATTTAGACCAAATATATACCTAAATTACATAACTAGCGTTATTTCTTTCTCAATAAAATTATAATACATAATCACACTAAAATTACTTTAGTCTCTCCTTAAAGTATTTTCTATGAAATATCTTACAAGGAAAACTAATTTTAGCATATACTCTTGTAAAATGTTTGTCTATGTATCATACGATTTGTAACGATCACGGGACGAAACGAGTTAGATATGATACCATATATCGACTATTTGTATAACTAAATTACATAAATAGGAATATTTCTCAATAAAACAACTCCGTTCCGGTAATTCATGCTCCGTTCCGGTAATTCATGTCCCGTTCCGGTAATTCATGTCCCGTTCCGGTAATTCATGTCCCGTTCCGGTAATTCATGTCCCGTTCCGGTAATTGTATGGACCCATTAAAATGGCGAGTTTGGACATGCTTTATTACTTGGGATGCATAAAGTTGTGAATTTTATCTGGCAACTAATTTACTATTGAGGCCATGAAATTAGTCTCTTCACTCTCCTGGGACCTGAATTACCCGGCAACAATTTTCTAATTAATTCCTATGTTTACAACTTTACATTAGTTATTGGAGAGTATTTTGAGATTTTTGGCCATACCTATGGAGAGTATTTTGAGATTTATGGCCATATCCCATATGGAGAGAAATTTGAAAATCTTTGGAGAGAAATTGCTCAGAAATTAAGTATCCAGAGACTGATTGTGCATGCTTTGCAGACTGGGAATTAATTCAAAATTGAAAATTGTTTGGAGAAAATATCCCCCAAGGCCCAAATATCCAGTCTGCAGAATGTGTCTCTTCTCCCGCCCAGACTGGAAAACATAAATTCTAACAGAGATACTCCTAACTTCATGCATTCCCATCAGTGATGTTCATCATCACAACAAGCCCAATTGTGAAGCTTAAATGACTTATTGTACATTAGTTATCACTGCGGAGTTGAAATTTATAAAATAATTTACTGATTTCTGCATATTTTAGGGTTAAAATGAGTAATTTTTGTTCATTCTAAATTCCTAACAGAGTTACTAGTCAATCTGAATTCTGAAATGAGTTATTATTCCACTCTGGTCTCCCGCAGAGATTTTTTATTGAGTGACAGTTACTCTCTGACTCTCAGTAGCAGATTCAGAATCTCCCGCAGCTAAATTAATGGTAACATAGGAATTAATTCAAAATCTCCCACATCTAATTTAATGGTAACATAGGAATTACTTCAAGATCTCCCGCAGAGATCTCAAATTTCTAAAATTCAATCATAAACTCCCGCAGAGAGTCTTGGAAAAATGTTCCATATTCTGCAGACTGGCCAAATATCTCCCATATTCTGAAGACCTGAGACTGGAATTGGGAACATAGGAATTGGGTGTCCCAGTGCATGATTAATCCTCAAATCCTGTTATACTAAAAAAACAACTATCGGAAAATGATGATCCTCTTTTTCATTAAATATTTCAATTTCAAGATTTTTGGAAAAGTCAGCAGAGTTCTGTAGTCATGCAGAGTGGTTACTGGTTGGCAAAAACCAGTGAACTTAATTAACGTAGTAATTAGTACCTATTTAATATTATTATGGGTTAGGTTAAGTACCTACTTGAAGTTAGTTTAGTTAGACACTATTTACAAACTTACTTCTCCTTCTTTTTGTCCATATCTACTGTCATACACATAAAAATGAACCAATTTAGGTTTGCAGAATGAAACAGACATTACGAATTGCAATCAGGATGTGTTTAATATATTCATTAAATATTCTAGCAAATTTTCTGACAAGATGAGGTTATACGGAAGTTAGGAACCCATAGAAAAAACTGAAAAATATAGATAGGTCCTCCACCCGTGAAGCAAAATCCGAGTTTTCTCACTCGAATTAAAATTTTTAGTTTTGATGAACGAATAAGAAGACCTTGTTAAATATCCGTCTCATGCTTCCACGGTAAGAGCGCATAACTATATAGTAGATATGGAAGTAGCTACTCACCTAAATTCAATAATAAATACGTTATGATTCATTTTGGAATACGCTTAATTAATAATAGGAATTCTGATATCGCTTCAACTTGATTTATTGAAGATTTTTGTTATATCTATAGATCGATACTTTCGTCTTTCAATATCAATTATTCTTATTGGCACGAATCTAAATGTGAATCTTATTCTTTCCACTTGAATCACGTAATACTTAACCAAGCTACGAAGTGTGATATTCTCCAGAAACAAAGAAAATGAGACCACATGACAAGATGTGGACCAATTGGTGAGTATCACGAGGGGAAGAGGGCCCATAGTGGCAATTTGTGTAAAAACGTAGCCTTGTTTAGACAATTCGATGCGAATAATTATTCGTTGCGAACAACTCGATGACGAAAATTATCTGGCGACAATGGAAAATGACGTAAGAGGATTGAAAATTAAAATATGGCAACATGGAAAATATGGTGAAATATGGCGTCAAATTATCCTCGATGAATTCTCCTTGTCGAATTGACCGCAACAAATTGTCCCCGCAACGAATAATTGCCTTAAGGGCCTTACATACACAAGGTTTTTTAAGTCTTTCCACCAGACTTTCTGCTAAGCTCCTCCTACTTTTTCTACAAGATTTTTGAATCATACAAGATATATACGATATATTTTATTTTAATTGGTATCCATGATACCTGCAGTTATCATGGATACCAACTAAAATAAAAAATAATTATATAGTTTTTTATTTTATTCTCGTGGAAAAAGTAGGAGGAGCTTAGCAAAAAGTCTGGTGGAAAGACTTAAAAAACCCTGCGTGTGTACGGGCCTTTAGTACGAGCCATGTATCAATTTGCTCACTCCAGCAGCAAGTAATTCAACCGCATGACGACATGCAGCGGTGGGCGTAAATCATGCAGTGATATGGCGACAAATATGATATGTGATTCAAAGTTCGAAAGCTTGAAATCTGAAAAACCTTCAACGCAGAGTTTAAATAACCTCTAAAAATATGATTCAAAGTGTCTACTATCCAATGATTTGAAGCACAGGTGGCAGAGCGACGCATTTTTATTACCGGAATGTCTAGAGTACCTACCACTGTACTTTACTTTAGAATGATTTCTTAGTACGTTACTTGGGTTGGTAATTCGTTAGTTAATATTTTTCATAAATAGTTACATATATTTATTTGTATGATATGGTCATTAACCTTAAATATATTAAATATAATATAGTTATTTTTTTGAATGAACAATATTTAAAGAAATTGAATTATCTATACATCGTCGATTCGTCATTTAGTTCAGTTTTTATATATATCACATATTTTTGGAAATATATTCATATATGATGATGGAAATCATTAATTTTATACGACTTAGTGTCAGTGATT
The DNA here is from genome assembly GCA_947561585.1 of Caprella mutica. Classification (NCBI taxonomy): domain Eukaryota; kingdom Metazoa; phylum Arthropoda; class Malacostraca; order Amphipoda; family Caprellidae; genus Caprella; species Caprella mutica. Next base: position 300,811 of record CANNZV010000165.1, read on the forward strand.
CATGTAAATTATAATAATTCTATTAAATAAACTATTGAGAAATATAGACTACATAGTTTTATACCTACTTACCTAAATTAGTGATATAAATAGCTATTATTAGTTTTATATAATTTAATTTGTCACTTAATTGATAATGTCAGATGCTCACTGATGGATTGTGCTTATGTTTCGCGCCATTTTCCGATTTTCACATTCTCAAAAACGCAACTAAAAATACAACAAGAAAAGTATGATGAAAACTTTTTCTATGTAGTTTGTTGTACTGCACAGTGCACACTTCATTATTGTGAAGTATATTTTAGATTTCATAATACTCAAAATGAAGGTATTAAAGCACGCTCAGCATTAAGGGGGTATAAACGCGCAGCACATTCTAGAGATTGTGCAAATCGGCCGAAGGTGCGGGACATTTATATTGTGTTTGTTGGTTTTGATTTATAATGATTTTGATATATAATGAAACTATAAGATATGTCTTATAGTCAATGGAGGAAGAATGTACTAAATTAGTTTAGAATTTATTAGTTTCTTCTATTATTTGGTCTTCTTTCAAAGAAAATGTTATTGTTGAAAAATAAATAACATGAAAAATATGATATGAGAAATAATTTTATTTCAGCCACTCTGTCAAACTATTCCTGTAGAATAAATGATTAGAAAAGCACAATTTCCAATAGGAATTGATTCCTCCAACCTTTTCAATGTAAATGCCACAGCTGTGTTGTCAAATTAATTCACAGAGATAATTAATCTGTAGTAGAATATGTCATGCGTTCAATCAACACAAACTGATTATTGTTTGATAGTAAATGACACTATGCAGTCTTCTACCTCTGTTCACTGATCTCAATTCATTGCATTGTTTTGCATAAACAATTTCAACCGTTCTGATTAGATTGTTGAGTACTTAAAGCAGTGTTCAGCACAGTCTCATTTCAATTTTAAATCATCATCATAGTGTTGCAGTCATTTGCTGGCTTGGTGGAAAAATGTTTAAATTTATTTTGATATTTTCTATTTTTGTAGGAGCATCGCAGGTATGTATTCATAGCTAAAGAAATATGTATATATCATATATGTTATCCATTAATCAATGATCACATTAACTTAGCGGAATTTCTTAATCGGTGTTTGGATTATTTTTGGTGTACATATGCTAAAAATAGAGAGCTTGGCTAGCTGTATAGGACTTTGATATTATTAACTCACTTTACAAAGGATTTTAAACTTTTCTAATTTCAAATTAATTAATTTCTTAGTTTTACTATTTATCACAATAACCTATAGTTATAAACTTCAAAATATGCTTTTCATATAATATTCGAATTGTTAGAGCATTAACTGTTTCGTATCACAGTCCAACAGCATCTGGAAAATTCTGAATCCCAATGAAATTGAAAAACTCCTTCAGTTGAATGCTGAATTCGATTTTTCGAACTTTGATGTGGGCATCAAAGTTCGAGATCCTGATGGTGAAGTTTTAACAGAGTCCAAATGTAAGCTAGAGACAGAAACAATGAAAAATGATACTTCTGAAAATACTGACATTGTCGAAAATCAATCGACTACTGTAGGTGATGAAAATGAATCCTCGATAATTGAAGAAGATATGTCCGAAGTCAATGAAAATATGTCAGAAGAAAATGAAGACATTTCTGAATTAGATGAAGATATGACTGAATTACCTGAATTAAATGAAAATATGTTTCAAGCAAATGATGATATGTCTGAAATAAACGAAGATATGTTTGAAATGAATGGAGATATGTCCGAAGTAAATTTTGGAAGTAAAATGCCTGATTCTGATAACTCTACTGCGGAGTCAAACGATGTACTAGAGTTCAAAATAACTTGTGAGTTTTAAAATTTATTGAAATAATTTAGTTGCTAATAATAATTTTCACATATATATTATATATATTCTTTTATCCAGTTTTGTTACCTACACCAAGATGCTCGCGGAATTTTGCTCCTGTTTCCATGAACTCGAACAGTTTGTTAAAATTTAGATCTCCGCAATATCCAGAAAGGATTCCACCAAACGAATTTTGCGGCTGGTTGTTCCAAGTAAGAGTTAATCTATATAAATGGTGTGCAGACGTTTCGTCAACATGATTCTACGTCAACAAGACGTATCATCGACCAAATTTCACAAAGGGGATAGTAACACACTCAACGTAGATGGCCTTTATGTAGTTTGTTGTATCCGCCAGTTTGTTGTACTGCACATTTCATGATTGTTTAATGACCTGACCGGGGGATTTGGAGGGGGGGGGGGGGGGGGGGGCACACGCCTTCCGATACAGATATATTAAAATATGTTAAATTGTTAATATTCCCTTTATGAAAATTAATCGATGATACATCTTGTCGACGTAACGTACCCTGTCGAAGAAATGTCCTTCTGACGAAATTCTGGCAACCTATAAACAATAAAGTCTATGTTTGCATAAATACTAATGAAGTTGAAGTGACGAATAAGTGATTTACAGTATGTCTAAATGCTTAAACTATAGTTAATATCATACTAACTCTTGGATTCTAATTTCTGGTAGAGTCCGCCAGGTTCCAAACTCCGAATGTTCTGCTCGGACATATCCTTGGGTAGGAAAGATTTCTTGCTGTTCAGAGATGTGACGGGTGGAAACAAAGCATTTGGGTAAGGTGATTTCTGATGAATTGCTTATTTGATCAACTGATGAATATATTATAGCTTTTTCAATATTTTTTCAGTTTAACAAATGTTGCAGTGAGGTCTGTAACTCACCTATTCGGAGGGAATAGAGTGTTAATTGGTATTGTAGGTGGGAGAGGAATTGCCGGTAGAGGCATTAACTGCAAAATGACAATTGGTGTTCCAATCATTTTACCGACACCTGAACCTACAACTCCTGCAACTACAGATTTCGATTCTACAACAGTTTTCGATTCTACAACAGTTTTCGATTCTACAACAGTTTCCGACTTTACAACAGTTTTAGAGGCATCAACAACTTCAACTTCTACAACAACAACTCCAGATACAACGACTGAACAGGGGCCATTTGTACCTGATATTGAAGCTAACAGTAACTGTAGTAAGTTAACATTTGAATGAAAACCAAGTCTTTCAATAATCAAACAATCACATTTTACTTAACAAGCCTTATTTTTTTATCTAATAAGGAAGATAAAAATCTTCCATTGAACGGACTATACTAATTTTTCGAGAAAAGCTCAATACATTATGTGTTCGTCTTCTGAATCACTTCTGTAAATTATTTGACTAACAGAATTTGATCAGACAAGGAAATAACAGAAGAGTGTTCTTCTCACTTAAAATAAAATGATAATAACATCTGGAAGAGATAATATTTGTATCATTTTCTCTCTCGCATTCATTTAACAAATGCAAGTTTTCTTCTTTCTGTTACCCTTTCCAGAATGTGGAGAGTCTCAGTTTTCAAGGATAGTAGGAGGGACAGAAACTGAAGTGAATGAGTATCCTTGGATGGCCGCCATGACGATATCCAGTGGTGATGGGGAGAGTGTTTTTTGTGGGGCTTCTCTAATTTCAAACCAGTACCTCCTTACGGCCGCGCACTGTATAAATGCGTAAGTTAATAGATTTCGGCACACACAGACGAATAGCAGCAATAACAGTTTGTTATTGTTTAATTACTATCAGAGAAAATGGTCTTTAAATAATGCTATTTTCACAAGAAAAAAGTTTTCGACCAATTTTCGGTCGTCGTGTACCCAGACCAATTTTAAAATATCTACAAGCATTACAGTTAGTGAAGTTTGTTTTTAGTAAACCGTTTAAAAATCGTATTACAGACACACTTTCCATATAAATGTGATTTAATTTTATATTTCTTTAAGATAATATATATTTCATCTCAATTCACTTTAAAATTATCTAAGAAAAATATGTGCATTAACTATTCATGTTTGTCTCAATACAACGTGATTTATTTAAAAAAATAAATCTTCCACAAATATAGTTCTGCTTGGGTAATAGAAGATTGAGTGGAGTACCTTCTCAATCTTCTATGGCTCCACCATACATTCTTCACTGGGCTTATACTCAATTGATGCGATTATTTTGAAACTTATCTATTAGCTTTTTTTCATGATTTAAAAATACTATGTGGATAAATTTAGGATGGCATAAATTTTATATTTCTACAATTTCATATTCTATAATTTTTTATTCATATAGTTTAATAATTATACTATTTATTTTATTTCATATTTATAAAATTTTATATATATAATATATCATATTTATATAATTTTAAATTCATATTATTTAATACTTGTATTTATTTGTAGTGTGATCAGCAATGACTTGACAGGAGTTAAGGTAATTCTAGGCCTGCATAGCATTGAGGAGACCACAGCAACTAATGTTATCATCACCGACCCTCTGCAGTTGACAGTACATGAAAATTTCAATGGTTTGTATGGACTTTATATAGGACTTTTGGATGATATTTTTGATCAATTATGCATTAGAAACTCGAGTTCATTTGGTGATTTTATAAATTTTATATAATTTCTAATTGAAAATGAAATAGGTGCTCTTGTAGAAACTTATTTCAAGCGAAGATTAAAATTTCAATTTCAACCAATAGTATCACGCAGAATGCACGTTTTATTAAATCAGCATACATACTATAGAACTCATCTACAGTGAACTCCTCTATAGTGAACTCCTCTATAGTGAACTCCTCTATAGTGAACTCCTCTATAGTGAACTCCTCTATAGTGAATGAGTTAGGATGTACCCTGAATAGTAAACAGATTTTAAGTCTGCCATAAAATAACTTTTAGTTTCTTAAAACTGACAGCAATTCATTGTAAATCGAAAACCTGTTTACTATTCAGGCTAAATCCCAACCTATTCACTATAGAGGATTTCTACATATCATTGATTATGCCTGAAGATTTTAAATGTTGATTTTTAATGTTTGGTGGAAGGTGAAAATTTTACATAAATTCTACAAGATGATTCTAATCGACAGCAACCTCTCTGGATTCCGATATCGGTGTGATAAGGATAGCACCTCTGGACTTCTCAAATGTACCGGAAAGCATCAGGCCAATTTGTCTTCCGTCTTCTACTTCAGACTTGTACAGCGGACAACTGGCAACTGTAGCGGGATGGGGGACTCTTTCATCAGGTACACATAAGAGAAGAAGGTGTTTGCAATTAAGCAAGTCAATACACACGTGATTTGTAATTGCATGCATAAAGATTAGAAAGTGAAAGCTTATACATAGAGTTAGGTATTTCTTATACTGGTCACATGCAGTGACATACTTTTTAAAGGTTAAATTGGCATACAATTTCTCCCTATTCTATTGAAAAGTTAACAAATACTATTTCCTCTATAATAAACATTCTTCTCACAATATTAAATCAAATTAAATAAGGGCCGTATCATGGATACCAACTGAAATAAATAATAATCACATCGTTTTTTTCTTATATTCTCGTGGAAAAAGTAGGAGGAGCTTAACAAACAGTCTGGTGGAAAGACTTAAAAAACCCTACGTGTGTACGGCCCTTTAGACTCATTAAGAAAAAACAACTTTTCGTCAAATCAAATTAGAAAAACTTAAACTAAAGATTCATGGTAAAACAAATTAACTTTCGATATAGGATAATCATCATTTCTAGTTTAATCTCTTGTCCAGGTGGTACGAGTCCCTTGACTCTGATGGATGTGAGTGTGCCTGTCCTTTCCCCTGAGAGTTGTGATGATCTGATGGGTAGCGCCGTGACTGAGAACATGGTGTGTGCCGGCCTGTTGGAGGGAGGCAGGGATTCATGTCAGGTATGTCCATTACTAGGGTTGTCACAATATGCTTTCAAAATCATATTAAAAGTATCATAACCGAAATGAAATGGTATCTAATACTATATACCTACCGCTGGTTTAGAAGTTCAATACCAATTAATTCTCTCCGCCTATGAAATTTTCGGGATTAATGATTTTAAAAGCTTATTGTCACAATCCTATTCATTAAACACACCTCATGTGGACAGTTAATTAAAATCAGGATTGTTAAAGCTTATACGATAAATATCAATGGACTATCGAAACAAATCACCTCTCGGACATGGTCTAAGATATTCATAAATTAGGTCTCACGAAGATCATCTGTGTTTTAATTTCATTTAAATTACGATTGAAATAAATTTTCGATGTAGATATTCAGGAAGTTTTAAAAGCATTGAGAAATCTGAACAAATTTGTTATTTTTCAGTTCAGAAATTCATATTGAATGTTGTAAATTAAACGCTGATATAAAAACGATATCCAAAGAAGTCTTATAAGTAGGGTTGTTACAATATGATTTTAAAATCATAGATCCCGAAAATATTATAGACGGAGAGAATTAAAAATTATTGAATGGTTTTACACCAGCTGTATATAGTATTCGATACCACTTCATTCCGTATATTATATGCTTAAGATCTATGATATTAAATGCATATTGTCACAACCCTACTTATAAGATATGGTCCACTAATATTATAAAAGTACAATAGAACTCCTCTATAGTGAATGTAGAGTCCTGACTAAGGAACTACCTCGAATAGTGAACAAATTTTCTTTCGTTTGTCATGAATGACCCTCAATTTCAGAAAAGTGATGGATGGCCATTTCATGGCAGACTAAAAAAAATTTCATTTCATTCACTATAGAGGCTTTCATTATAGAGGAGCTCTACTGTACTTGAAAATAAGAACAGAGTAGAGATTTTACAGTTCTTCCCTTCCCATATATGGATGTTCAACATCAGATCTTTTGACAGGGTGATTCAGGAGGTCCTCTCTCTTTACCCAATTCGGATGGTCGCTACGAACTGATAGGTACTGTTTCTTGGGGCATTGGGTGTGGAAATGCAAGGAGACCAGGGATATACGTTAGAGTCAACAGTGAGTAATTACCTTCAAAAACTTTGTATAGAGGAACTCCTGCATAGTGAACTCATCTATAGTGAATTACTCAGTATGTAGCCTGAATAGTGGTAGATTTTCTTTAGTTTGCCATAAAATAGCCTTTTATTTTCTAATACTGATGGCAATTTATAGCAAACTAAAGAAAATTTGTTCACTATTCTAGCTTTATCCTAACTTATTCACTATAGAGGAGTTTATTATAGAGGAGTTTACTATAGAGGAGTTCTACTGTTCTTATAGTTTATGTGAATGACAAGCTTATTAGATAGGTTAGCAACAAGTTGTGTAGATTTTTAATCGGAATCCGAGTTTACCCAATCAGATGTTGTAATTTTGTGAACAGGAAAGTATCAGTGCCACAACTCAATCAAATATCTAGTTATTATATTCACAAAAATGAAGTACATTTACATTAATAATTGTACAACTAATCATAAATTAGCTTCAATAGGTTTAGTCAATATGTTAGTCTTGAAATAAAAGAAACTAAATAAACTATTAATAATAAGGAATAGTAAGTATTCTAAATGTTAATGCAGTGGATAAGGATTGTCATATATTGTCAAATGACCAATTTTGTTAGTCAATAATGAATTTTAGGTCATTACTAATTATACATCTATAACAGCAAGTCAATGTGGACAAATTTGACACAGAAGTGAACCTATTTTAATTTTTTCAGATTTCTTGGATTGGATAGTAGAGCGGACGAATGGAAGTCAGACTTGCACCAGGAACTAAATTCATTGAAATATGAAAATATAACATAAGAAGAATCATTATGTTAAATTATTTTAAAGGCCCCCTGCTAGAAGAAGCAGTCGGCCCTCTTTGAATAATTATATTATTTGTTATATTATGGATTTGAAATTAATTGGTAGATATATTAATTTTTTTACAAATTAGTTTACTTTTATTTGTTGTTTCAATTTACAAGATAACCAATAGCGGTCCTTAATATCTTAATTAGATATAATTTGCTATTCCAATATAAATTAGTTTGCATATTGAATTTTCAAAAATACCTTTTTAAAATATTGAATGTTTCAAAAGAATGAAATATATTTATATATGAATAATACGATACTCATTTTATAACAATATTTTTATCGTTGATATCCATTAAAAATTCCAATATTTCTTATTTTCCAATAGAATAAACAGGAAAAGATTAACTTTGTACAATACATATGAATATTAAATATATTTACATTGTTTAATGAAAATCCAATTTAATAATCCGTAAATAAATCAATAGAATATCATAAAATTGTTTCATTTTTTATGTCTCAGTCCCTTTTATGTCGGATGAAAGTAGAGTTGTTTCTGATTGTTGTTAATTTTATGATTAATTGCTTACTATTTTAATAACTAGGGTTGTGACAATATTCGTTTAAAATCATGGATCCTGAAAATATTTTAGACGGAGAGAAATAAAGAGTATTTAATTGTTCTACACCAGCGGTATATAGTATTCGATACCATTTCGTTTCGTCTGTGATATTCTTAAGATCTATGATTTTAAAAGCATATTGTCACAACCCTAATGGTATCATTAATTTAAAGGGATGGCAAACAGTAGAAACCCGTCAAGTGAAAAACGATTTTTTCTTGAGATATGCCGTTACTGAAATTAATTAAAAAGAAATGTATTTATTTGGAATATTAAAGAAATGTAATATAGGTATTAGGTACACATCAATATTAATACCGAGATGATATATTATACGCAATTTACTAATCAAGCGCTACTTTTATTGAGGATGATTTTTCCAATAATGAATCATTTACGACTGATAAAAAACTTTTATTTATTGAACACTGAAAGCATATTGTAAATTAAATGGAGGTTTGCATTTGAAAACTGATTGTTCAATATGTTAATGAAACACTGCATAGTATGAATGAAAGTGCCAGCATGATAAATTGATAAATATTTTTGATTAAGATATTTACTTACATTTCATGTTTGAACGTTTTGCTTTTATTTGTAGTCATCTTCAAGTGCAGAAATATTAAAGCATATTAATTCCTTGTTTGTTAATTTCTGGTATCCGCTAAATTGCTCGAAAACAATTGCTCGAAAGACAATTGCTCGAAAGACAATTGCTCGAAACAAATTGCTCGAAAGACAATTGCTCGAAACATAAATGCTCGAAAAACAATTGCTCGAACGAACAATTGCTCGGAAGACAATTGCTCGAAACAAATTGCTCGAAAGACAATTGCTCGAAAAATAAATGCTCGAAAAACAATTGCTCGAACGAACAATTGCACGTATCAACAATTGCTCGAATAATTCATTGCTCGAATGTGGTAGAAGAGGAAGAGTCATCAAGATCGGAAGATTAGGTTGCGTTTGGAAAATATCAAATAAACAAGTGGCACAATTAACAGAGATCGTGCTACCTTCTATCAGTAAGATTTAACTTTTACCAAATGAAATTAAGTACAAGGGACTGTAAAACTGAATCGGAAAAGAAATTAGCTTCCAATTTTAATTCTCACAAACTGAGGTGAAATAGTCCCTACACCCTAAAAGATCACCAAAAAAAATACCCAAATATGCCAATACACTACAATCACAACTATAACTGTTTTCAAATAGTCAACAACTATCAACTCAACCGTTAATTAAATAGTATACGTAAATATAGGTACTGAAACTTTACTTTCGGGATGAAAAATCTCTTTGCCATAACTTTGAGTAATTTCACCAATTGAAGTGCCACATAAATAAAGGCTAGTTGAAAATATCTACATAATCATTCGGGTTTTATGATAAAAAGAACATGAATAGTATCTACCACTTCATTAAATTCACCCATTAAATTCACATGTTACAGACCAGATGATCTAGGAAAAAATAAGAAAATCAGGAAGAGTAAGATCTAAAATCAGTTTTACAATGATTAATAGTAAATTGCTCTGGGCAAATTGACACAGTTATTTTCAATTACTAAAAGTAAAAAGAAACAATTAAGGATGGTTATAGGTAGAGCTCCACTTCATGAATAACTGACTTTTATAAATTTGATAACTTTGTTCAATTTTATAATTCGAGCAATTGTTCATTCGATCAATTGCTCGTTCGAGAAATTGTTTTTCGAGCAATTGTTCATTCGAGCAATTATTTTCGAGCAATTTACCTCGAACCTTAATTTCTTTACATTAAAAAAAAAAAACATTTGAAATAATAGACTGAAAAATAGAACTGGCTACAAACAACCATATTAAAATGATTTGGTAAATGAAGCGTATTAAAGCATAGCACATAAATATTATTATAACTGTTATCTGACCAAACAATATTTGAAGTTGTTGAAAAAAGTGTTGAGCGTTACTCCACTATAAGATCGAAGATACAGTATAGTAAATAACGTCATTCAAGGGAATAAGAAGAAAACCACTGGATCTTCTCCTGGTATTCTTTAGGCATTTCCAAAAATTCACAAATCGAATTCCCCACCTAATTTCATTTCTGGCCAATAATAGATGCCTATAAGAATCCTTGCTTCAATCTTGCCAAGTACCTAACAGAAATAGTAACCCCTGTAACAACTAATGAATATACAGTTATTCTTTCTTATCTGATTTAAAGAAAATCAACGTTGCAGATAAAAAGTTCTTGCTCTGATTTGACAGAGAGTCTATGTACACACAAATTTTCTTCCACGTGAAACCTTAGAAATAATATTAACAAAACTATTTGACAGCTCTTATTCATTATTTCACGGCCTGCTTTAAGAATCTTCAACAAAATTCTGTTCTCAATAATGAATTATATTTACAAAAAGAAGATTTCACCGGCCTTTGCCAATGTATTTTTATACCACTTCGAACAGAAATGGCGTCATAATTCCATGGATGCCTATGTAGTTTTAAACCTCATTTTTAAAGAAAATACATGGACAATACATTTTTAATGTTTGACAATCAGAACCTAGTTACTCAATTCCTTGATTATCTTAACTCCCAGGATTCTAATATAACTTTTACATCAGAATATCAATCTAATATTAAATTGACTTTCTTAGATACCTTATACCCTGATTTGTATAAATGTTTATAGAAAAATACACTTTCACAGGTCTACCTTTAAGTTTCTTTAGTTTTTGTTCATTTCGTTTTAAAATAAATGACATAAAATAATTAATATACCTATAGACTATAGAGTTTACAATATAATAAGTGCAGACTATTTCATTCTTCTAACAGAACGGGAGTTTATAAAATCATATTATCTAAATAATGGTTTTCCCTTGAAGTTAATTGAAACAAGCAATGGAAATTTTAAGCCGAAACTGAACTGCTGATTTTACTCTACTGGTCTTCTTTAATCTGAAAAACTCAAAAAAAATCCTCCCAATTTTATTCACACTAAAGCTAAAGTGCGGTGCTAGATGTGATTTATAATACTACATAGTTTGATCTTTAGGGTATCTTAGGAATTTAAAAATTGGATCACATTACAGAACTAGACATCATAGATCATGTGACGTCACTATCACCTAAAGTATAAAAAAAATTATTGTGAAAAAAAAATTAGATATACCTATTCACCTATGTTATATTAACACCGAATAGTTTCAATATATGAAATTGATTTAAAAAGATATACTAATTCCTCAATGTATAGAACGGTATTTGTGAGGTTATTATGTGTATTTGTTTCTATTAGGTACTCCAATTCTATATATGTTCAAATTTCTGGAATAACAGGTATGCGAAGTAAAATAGTTAATATTTACCTGCATAGTCCAGCTAACAAGTTTAGTAAGACAGGTATATTCCTGTCCTAAAGGTTAGTTTTGCGTTGGTGTTTGCACTGTGATGTCGTGCTCTATGTTAGTTGCGTGAGATGCACTGCGCATGCGCTGTGGTCTCTGTGGTTGTTTCCATGTTTTAGTGATTACTGTACCTGTCCGCCTCATTGTCATAGCACCATAATGACCATGAATATACTAATAATTACTATTGTACGAGAATAAGGAACTGATGTTATTGAAATTACACGGGGAATACACGGATATTCGTATTATTGATGATTATTCTATTGATTGTGATACTAGGTACTGCTTTATTATTATTTAGGAGTCTTGTTTTATGCTAGTTTATGAATAACTACCTTTCTCAATGTTAATAGTCGGGAAATATATATTTGGTTAAAGCCCAAGTTGCCAAACAAAATTTTTTAGTGTAGATATGTATATGATAATTTTTGTTGTGTTTAGTTCTTAGATTTCTTCAGATTTACGGCATATTGACGTCATATATTAAGATATAAGATTTTTATAAGATCGTTGATATTTACTTTTAAGTATATATACTCACGAGAAAATTAACCGCTACGCGATTCATCAGTTTGACAGCTAAAATTGACGTGCTTCCTTGCGTAAAAAACAGAGTTTTCTTTGCTTAAATTAACGTGTTTTTCTTTCGTAAATTAACGTGTTTTCCGTGCGTAAATTAACGTGTTTTTCTTTCGTAAATTAACGTGTTTTCCTTGCGTAAATTAACGTGTTTTCCTTGCGTAAATTAAAGTGTTTTCCTTGCGTAAATTAAAGTGTTTTCCTTGCGTAAATTAACGTGTTTTCCTTGCGTAAATTAACGTGTTTTTCTTGCGTAAATTAAAGTGTTTTCCTTGCGTAAATTAACGTGTTTTCCTTGCGTAAATTAGTGTTTTCCTTGCGTAAATTAAAGTGTTTTCCTTGCGTAATACGGAATGGCAGTATATAGACATCTTGTGAAATGAGACAAGAAACTAGGTTTAACCTTTTGAAACTGAAAGAGAGATCTTTTGAGCATTTTATTTTTAAAAACCGTTATTTATTAACGGTTTAGATTTGAGTTAAATTCGTTGATTTAGAACTCTTTCTTGAGAAGAATTGCTAAAATTAAAGGGCCGCAATTTACCTCCTTGAATATATAGGTAAACAATTTGCAAACTATCTTCAATTTAATGTGTATAACATATATATTCAATAACATCACAATAAATTTTAACTGAAATTATTGGAGCATATGAGATGATTAATTAAGTTCTATTCTTGACACTTGGTCAGTTACGTCATCTCTGCCAGAAGCGGAAAGTTGTGTCATTAGTTGCCGTTTTTTATGGTAACGAAGTCTGCACCGGTCAGTGGACAAAAAAAAAACACTGTGTGTAAAAAAAAACTGTAAAATATCCCTCAGGAGCAAAAAAAATAAATAAAAGAAACCGATCAATATTATAACCTTATTCATTGCTATCAATATATTTAACATCATTCATTGCTATCAAATTAATGTAAACTATAACTAGTGTTATTTATATTAAAGAAATCATTGATAACAAAAAAATTATTGTTTACTTCGTGATATACTTAATAGCTTAGTTCTGTCTAAATACCTAATATGGTTCTTGTATTACCCACTAGGCTTGATGGACACTAGGTTTTTGTTAGCAATGCATTTTGTTTTAGTTTTATAGCAAACACTAGTTATAGTGTAGGATCTTTTTTTGGAATTAGGACACATTGTATTGGCCGATTAATTTGCAAAGAATAAACAGATACAGGTATCATATATACAAGCCTACGACATATTGATTGAGAATGCTAAATAAATTATCCGTCTGTTTAAACCATCAACATCAACAAAAATGAGGAATAAAAGAGAGTGTGGAACTGCTCGTTCTCATATAGATTCATATATGACTTGTGTGACTTCTTATGGAGGCGGCGTAATAAAAATAAAGATTTGGTTATGCAGCTGTATAAAGACATTGCAGAATTTTATCCAATAAATAATTAATTTTTATGTTTTTTTTATTGTATTCGTACTAATCCATAACTTAACCTTGTATATATGATACCTGTATCTGTTTATTCTTATTTATTCAATGTGCCCTAATTCCAAAAAAGATCCATAGTGTACATTGATTTGATGTCCAAGAACCAAAATATGATATTTTGAGATAAAATAAGAAAAATAGCTACCGATATCGACAGTAGTAAACCATCTGTCGTTTATGAATGTTGATGTCGATAGATTATTTTGCTTCCACATGAAATGCGTCAGGGGTTAGTTCCGAGTTATCGAACAGAAATTTACCGTATTCCTCGAGTTAATTATAGCGTGTATCGTGTCACGCCCATGTCACACTAGCTTCACTCATATAACTCATAGCGTCACGGTAATTAAAAAGGAACAATAGTGTTCCTGACAACTGAACATATATAAATAACAACATTATACAGAAACCTAGCTAGCTGTTAATGAATGTCAAAAAGTAATCATTGTTCATATATACACATATCATAATATATATCCGGTGGATGGAGGTGATCAGTAGGGTGGTGACAATATGCTTTTAACATCATAGATCTTAAAATATTATAGGCGGAGAGAACTAAAGAGTATTGAATTGTTCTACGCTAGTGGTATATAGTATTAGATACCATTTCGTTTTGTCTATGACATTCTTAATATCTATGATTTTAAAAGAAACTGTTGTAAATTGGAGTACAAAAATTATTGCCAACTTGTGCTTGTGTTTCTACAGTCAAATTTTATTTGGATTTTATTTAGCCTTTTGAGTGTTCTTAGAGCAATTTTTCACTGTTCTAAATATATATACAGTAGGAGTCCAAAAAAAGCGGGCATGAAATTAATATTGCCTTAACTTTGTCATGAATCACCGGATCTTCGTCTGGTTTTCTTTGCGGGAATGCAGATTTGGTCAGCTATAACCGCATTTTGTTCGTTTTCATATTCCTAATAGTCTTTCTACAGGGTGATCATAAGTAGAGTGTGCTGGAATCGTTCTGGCACGAGCTCATTTCAAACCTTGTTTATCAAAAGAGTAGGTTTTATCTCCGAAAATTAGCATGATTTTAAGAACCCTTATGTTGAACCAGCGGATAATAATTTATCCGTAACTACGGCATATTTAAAGAGTAAATTGGAATAGAGTATTGTAGAAACAGAATAGTGTTCAGTACACGCTGCTCAGTACACAGCACACTTGTTGTCAATGAACGAATGGGGGAAGTTTTCGAACCTCTAATAATTTTAAAGAGTCATACCAAAGATATTTTACTACAACAAGATACACTACTTTCAAGAATTTCTGTTTCAAAAAGCGCCTTCTGCATTTGAAAGCGGGTACTAAAGCAACAACAACATTGGGTGCTTATCAAAACTTTGTAAA
Source organism: Caprella mutica (assembly GCA_947561585.1). Classification (NCBI taxonomy): domain Eukaryota; kingdom Metazoa; phylum Arthropoda; class Malacostraca; order Amphipoda; family Caprellidae; genus Caprella; species Caprella mutica. The sequence continues at coordinate 315,966 of CANNZV010000165.1, forward strand.
GTTTTAGTTTTCGCATTTCTGTCAGTACCTAGTTGGCAAGTTATAAATAATTAAATATGTATTAAGGTCATACGTAGCTGGTATGATTATTGAATTAATTCCAAATTTCCTATGTTAACTTTGATGTGCAATTAATACATGAAAGGAAAATAGGTAGGTAGGTTGATTGTAGGTAGGTACCTTAGAGCAGTATCAGACGAGTCAATTAAAAACTTCGTATCAATTTATTTGCGTATAAAAATTAAATAGCTTTCAATATTTATAAAAAAATGAATAGATTTCAGAATAATTTTTCTGTTGAACCAGCATGACCTTTACCCGTATAACTTCGTCTGAACACTGAAAACTTTACAATGTTTTGATCAACACCCAATGTTGTTGTTGCTTTAGTACCCGCTTTCAAATGCAGAGGGCGCTTTTTGAAACAGAAATTCTTGAGAGTAGTGTGTCTTGTTGTAGTATAATATCTTCAGTCATACCATTGAATAGCCTCCGATGAGACCATATTTAACTACTTGCGGTAATTGCTTGTGGGTATATTAGTAAAATGATGCATGCTTCACTCCACCTTCTAATCTGAATCAATTAAAAGAACTAATTAAAAGCATGAACTGCATTTCTTGAAAGCTAATCTTTACCTTATCATAAGATTAATGAATGCAGTCAGAAAAGGGGTGCAACAATGTATGGAGAAGTGTAATGAAATCTATATTAGGTTTATTAATTCTGTGGTATAGTAATTAATAAATATTAGAATTCATTAGTGCTCTGGAAAAACATAAACTTGAATGAATTGTTAATAGATCGCTATTGTTTTTATAATTGATGAAAAATAAGATAATAAATTCACGATAAGTAGGAATAACTGAATGAATCGAATCTGCTTAAACTACCTTGCGATATTTGGTAGTCCTTTATTAGTATTGCAATAATGTTTGTACCTACTTTGTAGCATCTCTTAATTATATGGGAAATTTTGTTGTTGTATGACTTTATTTTCAATAGCATTAAATACTGATATTTTATTCGGCGGGAAAAAATCCTAACGGAGAAAAGTCTAGCGGAAAGAAGTCCTTGCGGGGAAAAGTCATGATGAGGAAAAGTCCGGTGGAAAAAGTTCTAGTGCCTTTTATATTAACATATCTCTCGTAAGAGCGATTTCCCTACATCCTACTTATGATTACTGTGTATAAAACTGTTACGAATATATAAACGAACGAAACACGTAAACGTGGCAAAAATATTCTATAGCCAAAGAAAAAACATTTGAAGTTACTGTTTAATTTTAATTTCGTACCCACTTTTTTGTCTCGTACCGTATACAGAGTGTATCATTAATTTCATCATAGTGTTTTAATAACTTTAATACTTCATTAATAATTGGTATTAGTTCAATTTGCATTCAACTGGAAGAATAAATGGTTGGCATTTCAAAACATGATTTACTATATAATCATTTGATTAATTTTACGTGTATTGACAAAAAATTTACTTTATGTTCATAGTTCAAATCTTTGGTATCTATTATTCTTCATTGTTTTTTAACACTATGGACACGTGTCTTATAATGTAACCACTGATATAAGTGTCTTTTATTTCAGAAACACTTCTTTTTATAAAAACAATGACGAATTAATAGTTCACTTATTTTATTTTTAAATATCGAATCAGCATGAAGCTGCTAACTTTTTTCTCATTGGTCTGCTTTGTGAAAGTTGCCACATGTCAGCAGGTGAGTTGTAGTAGTGATGATAAAAGTGATAGATAGATATGAAATAAAAATCGTTGATAAAAAAGAAATAAAAATGAAAGACAAAAATGAAATAAAAATGATTTTTAAAAGAAATGAAAAAGAAAAAAAGATTTTATAGATAAAAAGAAATTATAGATCAAAATGGGTAAAAATGATAGATACATATAAATTAATATTTCTATTATGGTAAAATGATGATACTTATTCATGTGATACCAAAATAAAGGAACCTTTAAGAATTTAACTTATCTGTTTTCTTTCTAAACATGGTTAATTAGGATATATGAATGGAAGGCATTCATAATGGCATTCTCCATTGACATGAAAATAAACACTTACACTATAGATATTCTTCCTTGTTGAGAAATAGAGTGACATGATTAAAGCAAGATGCGATTAGCAAGAGCTATCTGGTGGATATTTCTGACAGTGTGTATCTGGTGGATGCTGCTGACAGTGTGTATCTGGTGGATGCTGCTGACAGTGTGTATCTGGTGGATGCTGCTGACAGTGTATCTGGTGGATGCTGCTGACAGTGTATCTGGTGGATACTACTGACAGTGTGTATCTGGTGGATACTGCTGACAGTGTGTATCTGGTGGATGTTGCTGACAATGTATCTGGTGGATGCTGCTGACAGTGTGTATCTGGTGGATGCTGCTGACAATGTATCTGGTGGATTCTATCTATCTGACAGTGTATCTGGTGGATACTACTGACAGTGTGTATCTGGTGGATACTGCTGACAGTGTGTATCTGGTGGATGTTGCTGACAATGTATCTGGTGGATGCTGCTGACAGTGTGTATCTGGTGGATGCTGCTGACAATGTATCTGGTGGAAACTGCTGACAGTGTGTATCTGGTGGATTCTATCTATCTGACAGTGTATCTGGTGGATACTACTGACAGTGTGTATCTGGTGGATACTGCTGACAGTGTGTATCTGGTGGATGTTGCTGACAATGTATCTGGTGGATGCTGCTGACAGTGTGTATCTGGTGGATGCTGCTGACAGTGTGTATCTGGTGGATGCTGCTGACAGTGTATCTGGTGGATGTTGCTGACAATGTATCTGGTGGTTACTGCTGACAGTGTGTATCTGGTGGATACTGCTGACAGTGTGTATCTGGTGGATACTGCTGACAGTGTGTATCTGGTGGATTTTATCTATCTGACAGTGTGTATCTGGTGGATACTGCTGACAGTGTGTATCTGGTGGATACTGCTGACAGTGTATCTGGTGGATTATATCTATCTGACAGTGTATCTGGTGGATTTTACACATCTCCTGACCCTTATTACATTTGACATACTTTTATCTAACAATAGTGTTAATTACTACCTAATCTAACTTCCTTATTTGTTTTATGTACATTACCAGAGATGTTAAATCACTTCATAATATTAGTTTATCAAACAATGGTTTATCATTATTAAACAATTTATCTGATTTTATTTTTATGCTTGCTTCTAGTCAATAATGATAATTTTCTCCATTTTTTATTTTAAATGATATTTTAAAATATTTATGAGTGTGACTGGACATATCGCCACCAATTTCCTTATTGACTTAGACAGGTTTGCATGGGAATTTTACAGACTGTCGATCGCATTAAATTCATTCGAATTTGATATCTCTGTTTTATTTGAATAATTTATTGTGATATTATTCCAGGCAGCTCGAAATCTGGTGGAAACTGCACGTCAAGGGAAGCTGTCAGAGCTGGTGACTCTGCTGGAACAGTCAGGACTCAATGAGACCTTGGTGCAATCTGGTAGGTTTGATGCAATCTGGTAGGTTTGATGCAATTTGGTAGGTTTGGTGCAATCTGGTAGGTTTGATGCAACCTGGTAGGTTTGATGCTCTCTGGTAGGTTTGATGCTCTCTGGTAGGTTTGATGCAACCTGGTAGGTTTGATGCAACCTGGTAGGTTCGATGCAATCAGATTTGATATCCCTGACTTCATTACTTACAGTAACTTCTCATTTTGCTTGTCATCTTGCTCAGGGTTATGATAATACTATCTATATGCTTTTATTTTAATCTTTTTACCTGTGTTCTGCTTCTGTGTATATTGAAACTCTGTAAATGAATAGGTTTCTTATAATTCTAAATGAATTGCCATTGTCTCTATAATCCACATCGCTATAAATTGATGCACATTATTAATATATTATAAAACAATGTGAAATATTTTCTATGTATGAAGTTCGATTGAATTGGAAAGAATTTAAAACGTGATAGAACCATCGAAATAAAACCATTATTTTAATTAAATGCAAATCTAATTATCGTGGATATTTAAAGGATAAACATGTCTTAATTATTTGCTACTAATTGGCAATCTTAGAGTTTAGCATCACATAGAAACTTCTGTACATAACATTCGGGAGACAGTTTCTAGTTTCAATGGAGAAACTTTGTGTGGATCTCTGCCTTGCTACAGCCAAATTGTATTCAAATTACACTCATTAAAATAATTAGCGCAAGTTTTGCAATAGGAATTAGGTTATGTGCTCAGCTTGTTCTGTTTGCATAATTTTATGAGTGTTCAGTTACACCCACACAGATGGTTGCATGAAAATATAGAAAAAATGAAATTATCTAAAACATTAAATATGTAAAACATTAAAACAATTCACTAATAGGAGAGAAGTATATTTCTTATTAGTCACCGAAAATATAGAAATTGGTTGAGAATATAGTTAATGGGTTAACTGTCATTTAAAAGATGCTTGTAAGAAACTTGTTTAATTTTTTCTCCATTTGTGTAAGCAAGTTTGTCAACGAAGGTATTAATTCATCGGTATAAATCTTACCCTTCATTGAAAATAATTTGTAATGAAATGTTTATACCCCCAGGACCTTTTACTTTTTTGGCTCCTTCGAATGCTGCATTCGAATCCTTACCTCCCGAGGTGACGTGGAGACTGAAGAGTAATGCCACGTACCTACAGGAAGTTCTGAAGTACCATGTTATTGAGGGAAGATTCGCAATAGATGATCTAACTGGAAGAAACGTACCCTCTATTCAAGGAGAGGCTTTAGTCATTGAAAGGGATGACTTCAATCCTGGCAAATTCAAAGTCAAACAAAAGAATTTCGACGCGTCTGTAGATTTCCCAAATGTGATGGCGACTAACGGAGTGCTGCATGTTATCGATAGACTTTTGATGCCTCCAAGTATGCAGGTAAGAGATATTCTGGGTAGCTTTTCTATATCCTCGAGCATTCGTGGAACCACTTTTACGATTAAATACAGGCATATTCCGCTCTTATTGCAACTCACACTTGTGCCAATCGAATAAGTGGGGAACATGTCTCACAACTATATCTTCTGGTATAGCCAAAATTTTTAGAATTTTTAAACCATTCCACCTGCATAAGCTACAGCGAAAACAGCTTAATCGAAAACGATCAATTAAATTACAAAAGTTACTCCTAAATATTTCTATACTAGGAGAAATAGGTATGATACATGTTCCACTATTATTAGATTACCATAAGTGTGAATTGTAATAAGAGCGAGGTATGCCTGTACTTCTTTGAATTCCTTGCGTGCTATCTTCATTTGATATCATAAATATTCCCTCTAATTTCAAACAGAGGTAAAACACTTACAAAATATATAATAATATAATAATTATCTACATTGACATTTGATAAGTGTGATATTTCCATTCAAGGAACTGGTATCTCTTTGGGAGGTGATGCGTTCAACTGGACAGCTGAGTACCTTTTTGGATCTCGTGGAGAGGGCTGGTCTTTTGGATGCCATTCGTGATGGAGGTTATTTTACTAGAAGATGAAGTTCACATATTTTATTCTGATTAAATCAGATCTGATTAAATCATTGCCCTATAAGCAATCAGGCTTATTGGGCCTTACTACTCACTTATTTTGTTTGTTAATAATAAGGTATCTGGTACGAACATATCTCCCGGTACTCGTATCTAATGTATGCGAGCAGTTTGAAATAAATCTTTGAAATCTTAAATTGAAATAATTTAATATCAAAGATCTGATAGGCACTAATTATAAATTTTTAATTTACTGCTACTGATTTTTTACCAGGTCCTCAGACAGTTTTCGCACCTGTGGACGCAGCTTTTGGCAGAACAGATTCTTCAATTCTGCGTCAGCTGCGTCGTACCCCACGGCTCCTGAAGGCTGTAATCAGGAGCCACATGATGCCCTCTGTCGTGACCTCTGTGGACATCCAAGGGGACTCTGTCAGAACCAACAGCTTGGGAGAACTTGTCATATTCAGGTGTGGAGATTTCTTATTGTAAAGATTTATACTTAGCGGAATATCCATATTATCCAAATTTCCAAACTGGTAATTAAGGTATTATTAGGACTCGAGCTTTCGAATAGAAAGATATATATTCTTTGTCAGGATGAAGGTTGCAAAAATATTTTAGATATTAAACTGTTTGAGTAAAATTTACAATGAATAGTTTATATAATCAAATGTTACTCTCGATATCAGGTCTATTGGCAATGTGAAGCTGATAAACAAGGCGAGGTTGATCGGTACGGATATTTTCGCTAGAAATGGAGCACTGCACGTGATCGACAATCTTCTTCTTCCTTCTATCAGTGCTCTCGGCAGTCAAGGTCCCGTGGTTAGTACATATAGTTTATATTACAAGTAAACAACTCTTATGTATAGGGTTGTGATGATATGCTTTTAAAATCATAGATCCTGAAAATATTATAGACGAATTGAATTAAAGACTATTTAATGTTTCTAAACCAGTAGTATCTAGTATTCGATACCATTTCATTTCTTCGATGGTATTCTTAAGATCTATGATTTTAAACGCATATTGTCACAACCCTACCCATGAAGTTTGTGTGTAACGTTTTTAACGGTAGCTCTTTTGTGATTGGTCGGCTAGGAGGAGGTGCCAATAGGGGGCGGAGCAGCACTAAACCATTATCGTTTCTTTTATTTCAGCCAACTGTCGGTATTTTGACCAAATTGAAAAACATGGGTCTCACTGTGTTTGCTGAACTACTTGCTAGATCAAACATGGAAAGCCAGTTATCCACAGTTAACAGTAGGTACAATGGAGTAATATACCTCTACCCCTTTACTTCCCATTAACAGCGAAAATTTCTAACAATTTGAATTATAAACCGCAAAACCGTTTTTCATACCTAGTGTAACTAAATATGATCACTAGAACTATACTAATTGTATTATTTATCATCTCCACAGGATTGTCGACTGTTTTTGCACCTTCAAATAAGGCTTTCGCCAAATTACCGGCAAGTACAATAGAGCTGATGATGAATGACACGGAAGCCTTAAAGGCTATTCTACAGTACCACATTGTACCTAAACAAGTCCTCACGAGAGAGTTCGGAGTTGACTCTTTAGTCGATACTCTGGCCTCTAAAAAGATGAGACTCAATACCTACAAGAAACCTAAATCTTCGGTAAGTTTAGAATTACAAGAAGGGTACGAGTTACCGGACGGTTTCACATTTTCGATCGTATATGAAAAAGAAAATAATTATTATCATTTAACTTCTATTTCAATTGGTATCCATGATACCTAGAGGAATCATGGATACCGACTGAAATTATTAATTATAATATTAAATTATACGCTTTTCCGTATATTATCGAAAACTTGGGATCTTTCCCATTTGACGACACCCCCACCAGATTAAATTTAAATTAATTTTATTATATGTATTTTTTGTCTATAGAATCCGAAAATCAAAACCGTTTTTTGTAGAAACTAATAGTTTTTGAGATATGAAGGTTTAAAGTTATTTATTTCCTATGTATTACTGAAGGATTGAGAACTTTGAAAAAACTCGTTTTTTCATTGAAATTACTTAAACAATATAGATCTTTTACATGAAACAGTAATGTAGTTTGTTGTATCCGCTAGTTTTTTGTACTGCGCACTTCATGATTGATTAATGACCTGGCAGGGGGGCTCAGGGGGGGGGGGGGGGCGCCCCCCGAAATACACAATGGGGGGCATGCTGCCCCCCATACCCCCCTGCCAGGTCATTAAACAATCATGAAGTGTGCAGTACAACAAACTAGCGGATACAACAAACTACATTACGGCTATCTTTGACCAAAATTTTTTTTTTCAAAGTTCCCAATCCTTCAGTAATACATAGGGAAAAACCCTCATATCTCGAAAACTATTAGTTTCTACAAAAAATTGTTTCGATTTTCGGATTCTATGGACAAGAATACACTTAAAAAATATAATTTAAATTATATTTGGTGGGGGTCGGCAAATGGGAAAGATCCAAAACGAGAAACTAATCGACAACCCGGAATTTACTCTAATTATTGTAAAATAAATATTTATCATTAATTAGCCATAAGTAACATGGTTTAAATGTAATTTTGTTACAGTCAAAGAAAGGTGTATTCCTAATGATACTTTCACACTTTACTAATTTCACTTTCCCAAAAAAATAAACTTTACTGATGTTAATGCTTGTAGATATTTTATAATTGATCTGGGTACACGATGACAATTTTGTAATATTTTAAAATAATAGGAAGTAAGAAAATTTTTGTTTGAGAATTGACATCATGCGTAGGCTCCTTTCTTTGACTGACTGTATAAAAATATTCATAGCCTGATATAAATATAAATCTGAACTGTTTGATTATTATGTTGTCACATATATTACTTGAGGAAATATTTTCTGAAAATACATTAAATAAGTCTCCTTTTATTTTTGCAATATCCTTTTTAAATATCAGCTATGAATGATGTTAAATATAATATTACTATACCTTTTCCAATTGAAGTTCCTCCAAATGAAATAACATTTCATCAAAGTGAAATATAATTTCATCAAAGTGAAATATAACTTCATCAAAGTGAAATAGCATTTCATCAAAGTGAAATATAACTTCATCAAAGTGAAAAAACATTTCATCAAAGTGAAATAACAATTCCTCCAAGTGAACTATCAATTCCTCCAAATGAAATAGCGTTTCCTCCAAATGAAATATCATTTCAGCAGAATAAAAATCGAATCAATACGCAGTCAATTAAATTTATTATGTGAAATATTCATGAAATTTATTAACATGATATTTATTTACATGAAATTTATTAACATGATATTTATTTACATGAAATTTATTCACATATAAATTTATTTACATGAAATTTATTCACATATAAATTTATTTACATGAAATTTATTTACATATAAATTTAGATTCTAGGTATATTCCACCCCGCTATATTCAACCCCTGTAAATTCCACCCCAGGTATATTCCACACCCTCTGACAATGCTCATTTGGGTGACAATAAAAGTCTAAAGATTTTACTTTTTGATGGCCATTTGTTAAATAATTCGTACCAATGAAAAAATAACTCAGACGATATCCTGAGACATTTAGACAATATTTAATAATAAAATTACAAATATTCTAAATATGGTAGTTTTTTTCAAAGTATACGTGTTGAAAAAGTTAATATTAATACCTTTTTACCATGAAACTGCACATGTGCTCCCACAACAATGGTTGGATGAGGTGTGGAAAGGGTCGACTGGCAGAGACAACACACTCAGTGTTTTCGCTCTTTGCTAATAAGTTACTGTTTTGGATTCTAAGACTAAATTCCCCGTGATCAAAATCTCTCATTGTGAAAAAAGACAATTACTTCTCAGTCTTGAAACCCTGTGCAATAACCCCCCTTCCCCATCAAAAAAATCCTGGTTAAAAAAACATGTAAAAAAGCCTTCGGTCAAAAACCACAACTTTTACAAGAAGTTAAAATTCCAAATGAAATAAATAAACAATAAATACTATATGACATCATATTACAATTAATATCGCTGTTGTGTTGGCGATAGTGTAAAAAATCTGCTTGAGATTGACTAAATACCTCAACTGATAAATGCGTTCACACAACCTTTCTTTCTGCTGTTCTGTCACATGTGTAGTGAAAAATTTAATTTTTGTGATTAGCCAGCAAAATGTATAATTTATTACAGTGAAAATGCAAGTTACCTAGCATTACATATAATATTAATGAATGACTAATATTAATAAGTTAATAACTAAACAAACCTAACCCGTGTAGTGGGGTGGAATTTACCGGGGTGGAATATACCTAGGGTGGAATATACTGGGGTGGAATATACCGGGGTGGAATATACCTATGATGCAATATACCTGGGTGGAAAATACCGAGGTGGAATATACCAGTCACCATAAATCTATTTACATGAAATTTATTTGCATGAAATTTATTTACATGAAATTTATTTGCATGAAATTTATTTGCATGAAATTTATTTACATGAAATTTATTAACATGAATTTATTTACATGAATTTAATTTCATTTAGTCTTCTTTGCATCAATTAACTACATAATATTTTTTTATATATATTTAATTTTACATATTTTTCAAGTTTACTTATATACTACCGCATTAATTTTAGCGGCTTATTAATAGTAAAAGAAAAAATATGCAAATAACAATAAATAAAATATATGAAAAATGTATCAAAAATAAATTTAAATAATTAATTACTAAAAAAATTAATGAAAAATTATGTAACAATTATATGTGAATTTTTTTCATGTAAACAAATTTTATATAAATTTTTTTATGTAAATAAATTTCATGTAAATAAATTTCATGTGAATAAATTTCATGTGAATAAATTTCATGTGAATAAATTTCATGTGAATAAATTTCATGTGAATAAATTTCATGTGAATAAATTTCATGTGAATAAATTTCATGTAAATAAATTTCATGTGAATAAATTTCATGTGAATAAATTTCATGTGAATAAATTTCATGTGAATAAATTTCATGTGAATAAATTTCATGTGAATAAATTTCATGTGAATAAATTTCATGTGAATAAATTTCATGTGAATAAATTTCATGTGAATAAATTTCATGTAAATAAATTTCATGTGAATAAATTTCATGTGAATAAATTTCATGTGAATAAATTTCATGTAAATAAATTTCATGTAAATAAATTTCATGTAAATAAATTTCATGTAAATAAATTTCATGTAAATAAATTTCATGTAAATAAATTTCATGTAAATAAATATGTTAATAAATTTCATGTAATATTTCACGTAATAATTTTAATTGACTGCGTATTGATTCGATTTTTATTCTGCTGAAATGATATTTCATTTGGAGGAAACGCTATTTCATTTGGAGGAATTGATAGTTCACTTGGAGGAATTGTTATTTCACTTTGATGAAATGTTTTTTCACTTTGATGAAGTTATATTTCACTTTGATGAAATGCTATTTCACTTTGATGAAGTTATATTTCACTTTGATGAAATGCTATTTCACTTTGATGAAGTTATATTTCACTTTGATGAAATGTTATTTCATTTGGAGGAACTTCAATTGGAAAAGGTATAGTGTAATAAAAATAACGAGTTAACTCTATTAGAATAACGTGTTCTAATCAGTAGGACTATTTCGTAATTTGACAATTCGCACTTCTGGACCATGTACTCAGTTTTAGACAGTCAGTATTTGAATCAGGACTAGATTATTATAACATATGTAGAGTATATAAACTAAATTAAAAATAGTTAGTTAAATCTAACTTAGCATATTTAAAAATATTTATTACTTAGTAAAAAAAAAGTTTTATTTTTTACAATATTGTTTTCAATTTTTCTATTAATTTGAGATAATGATTAGCTACTTAATTTTTAACAATGATATAAATGAAAGCCATTAAATGCTGGCATAATTTGAACAACAATTGACCAAATCACTCTATTTGTGACTATTGTAATTGTGTTGTTGCAGACCTACACAGCAAATGGTATTCCAATATCCCTAGCCGATGAATTGGCCATCAATGGAGTCATTCACGTTGTCGATTCCGTCATCCCCTCCACAACAATGGACATTGTGGATGTACTCAAAAGCGACTCTAGATTCACCACCTTCCTTAACGCGGCCCAGGCATCGGACTTGATATTCACTCTACGATCTGGTAAGTGAAACTAGTTTATTAGACTAGTTTATAAGATTCAACTAGTTTGTAAGACTAGTTTATAAGATTCAACTGGTTTGTAAGACTAGTTTATAAGATTCAACTAGTTTGTAAGACTAGGATATAAAATTCAACTAGTTTGTAAGACTAGGATATAAAATTAAACTAGTTTGTAAGACTAGGATATAAAATTCAACTAGTTTGTAAGACTAGTTTATAAAATTGTTAGAAATAGCGGTGATAAAAAAATAGAAACTCATTTTCAAATTAGTTTAGAAGACTCAACTAGTTTAGAAGATTCAACTAGTTTAAAAGATTTAATGGCAACTCATTTTCAAATTAGTTTATTTTACGAACTATTAAAGCAAGAGGTTTTCTGAAAATAATATCTTCCTACATTTACCTTTTTTGCTTCCTTGTCGAATTTTTCTAAAAGTTAAAACTGAAACAAATTATTCTGCAGCGAATTGAGAAAATGGAAATGAAAAGTGCTCACGCGATGACGAAAAATATGGAAACAACGTTTTATAGTCAAAGTATTCGGAAACTGAGTATTTCAGAATCAAAATTGTATAGAGGACACATTGGTTCATGACATTGTGATAACATCCACTTTTCGAGTACTACGAGTGTCTCTAATATTGTCCCGATATTCCTTGATTGTTAAAAAAATGATCCGAAATACTGATGGCAGTTTCAATCGGTATTGAATGAAATTGAATTCTTTATGATGCTTAGAGTACATCAACTAACGATTATTTTCAGCAAGAGAATATTTATTTAATTCATGACGAACCTAACAATTGAACTTATAAGATTTAAATCGATGATCGATTATTTTTCAGATTTATATTTTTTTTGACCGACAGTCTTCATAGTTGTATTTTGATGATCAAATTTTCCTGTGATAATGTAGAACGGTTTAATTTCATGATCTGGAATTGATTATTAAAATTCAGATAATGTAATTAGTCCTGAAATGATTACAAGAAACTTTATGATTAAAATCAAAAAGATTTATTTCTATTTTAGCATTTATCTATGAGATAACCTTCATAAACATGACTGATGATAATTATTTAATTCAACAGATGGTCCCGTTACCGTGTTCGCACCTACCAATACTGCTTTCCAGTCCCTACCGCGAGAAGAGTTTTTCTCGTCGCTCTTGGACCTGACCAGGCTTTCGACAGTGGTGTCGAATCACGTCACCACCGCCGATACTTCCCTCCAAGCAATTTTCTCTCCTGGAGTTTGCTGGAGAAGCTTCAAGACTTTGAATGATGTCACGGTTAGTGGTTTGCGTTGAAATAAGTTAAAGAAAAATGAAACTCTACTCAAATTCGAAATAAATTGTTCGTTCTAAAATGTCACTGGAATACTTACCAAATATTGATACTGTGGAATTTATAAATAATGTACAGTTTATATTGTTAATAAATATTGATAAGAAATAATAACCGACAAAACTATTCTGTTGGTTTCATATAATTAAAAAAAATTGTAAATTTAATTTTATAAAAATTAAATTAAAGTAAAGTATTAAAGTATATTTTTTCTTATATGACTGAAGATGTGAAACCGACCGATAATTCGTACCTTACCCTATAATATTATTTACAATTTTTTTTTATATAATTACAGCTGACGACAGCCATGAACAGTCAGGGCGAAATAATCATCTCTTCAGGCAATGGCGACGTGGCAAAGATTGTAGAGTCTGATATTCTGGCGACTAATGGCGTGGTGCATGTGGTGGACAGTCTCATTTGATCTACCAAATTTCGCAAATAGATAGTTAGTTTAGTCTAGTTTTATTAAATTGTAATCGTTAGTGAGTATTAGTCTTTTCTTTACCTATTTTGTACCTAACCCTTTAGCGGGCAAGTGTCACTAGAGTGATGCCTCATTATTGTAGTTCATTATTTTTTCTAACAGGTTTATCTACCATTAAATTGAATTTATAAATCGCAGGCAATAGCAAACATTGTTGTCTTTCAAAAAATCAATGATAAATACAATAAATAGGAGTTTCTAAAGAGAAAATGATTTGTTTAAAACTATATATACAAAAAACTCCCATGAATAAAAATATCTTAAAAAAAGGTCAAAAATAACATACTGAAAATATAGACAAATTTGATGAGTTCATCGGTAAGTGCCCTCTAAAGAGGTATAGTGATCTATATGGAACAATTATTAGATAAGATCGACCCGAAAAAGTAAACATGTTTCTATTGCAAGTCTAGTTACACATAGACCATTAATCATTTTTCTTCCTTTATCTCTGAATTACACGTTTTTTTATCAATGGTTGAAACTTCAGCGTAATTTTTTCCAATATTTTAAATTAATTTTTTAAAATGAATAGTTATTCTTATCTAAAGAGGTTAGTAACTATAGCTTAATCGTATGAATGATACCGACTTGATCTCTATAGCATAGCAGTAATTTATTCACTGATAATTAATTAAATTTCAACGTCCAATAACTCTACCACCTGAAACTGTTGTGTTATTGGCATAATCGGGTCATCTGTTGATACTACTTATCCTTATCTATTTCTGAATGTATTCTTCTGTCCCTTTTAACTCTCTCCCGCCTGATTAAGAGCACTAGGCTCTGTTTATTCTTTAGAAGATATGTCTCGAGGCAATAGACTGTTTGTTTGTTTCTGAATAAGATAGGAACTTTATGCAGCTAATAATTGCGTTCACTACAGAGGTGACAATGATGTTTTTACAAGTGTGGGTGTATTGCCTAGGGATTTTATTCTCTTGCAAACAATGTTATGCGTAGTACGTGCTTTAAACTTCCATCTATTGCTCACTGAAGGGCTGTACACACGTAGTTTTTTTAAGTCTTTCCACCAGACTTTTTGCTAAGCTCCTCCTACTTTTTCAGCGAGAATATAAGAAAAAACAATAAAATTATTATTTATTTTAGTTGGTGTCTATGATACCTGCAGGTATCATGGATACCAACTAAAATAAATAACAATTATATTGTTTTTTCTTATATTTTCGTTAAAAAAGTAGGAGGAGCTTAGCAAAAAGTCTGGTGGAAAGACTTAAAAAACCCTACGTGTGTACAGCCCTTTAAAATTTCATCTGTTGCTCTCTGAATTACATTCCTAATTTAGCTTCATATATTTTGAATGCCTTTTCATTGTAGGGACATTCAAAAGGTCCTAGAAAGGTGATTTCGTTACTTGTTCTCCAAGAGCTCTGACGAAAAGAAATTAAATTAGACTGACAGAAGCGATCTGGATTTTAGGAATCCATTTGCAGTCCTCCTGAAAAGGCGGAGGGGATTTTCATTTCTTTGATGCTGTAGCAGATGTCGGAGAGAATCCTTGATTTGCCTAATGTATTACTTTCAATATATTATTTCCTTCAGAGAGTTCTGCAACTGTCTTATTTTTTAAGTCTTCGCTGCTAAGAGATATTATAATAGAGAACAGTTAAATGGAAGAACAGGACTACTACCCCGTGCATGACGTGGGACCTTTCCTAAAGACTGGAAGATATTTGTTATATGCTTTCAATGGAGTTTTTTTCGTGAGTCTAATGCGTGTGATTTGAAATTTAGGGGAAATAATCTCTTTAATTATATTCTGTCCATTAACATTAAAAATATCAAGTATTTTATTTGACTGTATTTTGTATAAATTAGTATTGGTAGATACTTAATTTTTTTATTTTTAATATAACGAGATAAAGATTTCATCAAAATCAAAAAAAATATAATTATCTAATAAAAATAATTTATGAGATACAAATATTTAGAATGTAAAAATAGTCCATTTGACGGCTTTTTATAAAGCATCAAGTATATAGAAATATACTAATGGATATTTATAAGGACTGTATTGGGGTAAGTTCCGAGTTATCGCACAGTTCCACATTTTCGATCATATAAGAAAAAATATATACTTAATTGTTATCTAACTTTTTAATTTAATTCATAGGCTTCATTTACTATCACCTCTTCATTTTACTCGTCTATCCGTGAGTGCAGTCACCGGCATTTGTGTCTCTTTTCGTCACATTCCTTGGTAAGTGACTGCATTCACGGAGTAGCTTTTCTGCATCCATGAGTTTTTCCACTGACTGTGGTAGGTGACTTTGTTCATGGAGCCACTTTCCTCTGTGATTTTTGTTTTCAGTCCCTTGTTCTTAATTTCCTTTTGACGTCAGAGATATGGCCTTTGGTTCCAAGACAGACGTTACACCCCTACTAAAATTAAATCTACAGATTTAGTGCAAATGAAAAAAAAATGAAAAAAAATATAACAAATAATTGATTTAAGGACTTCATTACTAAGATCATTCAATAATTTTTAAATGGATATATGACTAGCAATGTTACAGCGTAAATTTCTCTTGATTATTCTTCTAGCGTATAAATTATTCATTCATTTCTCTTTCAAATCTCTTCTTTTCCTAATTCTGGTTAGCCTAGATTGAAGAGAGAGAAATTTCACGAGCTAGAAATTCTTCCTAGAATTCAGCCTCAATCGGTTTTTAATCTCATTTCATTTTTCTGTTTGTTGCTAAGAATGTTACGAATGTGAGAATGTTATGAATGTGATAATGATATGAATGTGATGATGTGAGTGCTTTGGTCGTAACATTTCAGGAGAATGAAGCTAAGTGATGCTAATTGTCCTGGATTGGAATTCTTAGAGGTTCATTAATTAACACATCATTTTTGTGATGAAATCATTTCAGTTACATACCCAGAGATGATTACGGTGGAGCAATAGAAGATTAGGAGGGGTTAATCTTCTATTGCCCCACCATAATATTTTCCGAGTAATATTAGATACAAGTATAAGTTTTAACGTGTTCAATCAAGTTCTAACAAGTTTAAACATGTTCTAACAAGTTTAAACATGTTCTAACAAGTTTAAACATGTTCTAACAAGTTTAAACATGTTCTAACAAGTTTAAACATGTTCTAACAAGTTTAAACATGTTCTAACAAGTTTAAACATGTTCTAACAAGTTTAAACATGTTCTAACAAGTTTAAACATGTTCTAACAAGTTTAAACATGTTCTAACAAGTTTAAACATGTTCTAACAAGTTTAAACATGTTCTAACAAGTTTAAACATGTTCTAACAAGTTTAAACATGTTCTAACACGTTTTAACACGTTCTAACGTGTTCAAACAAGTTTTAAAAAGTTCTAACATAGCTGAAATAAAAATTCTTATTACTAACAAAAAGAAGTAAAATGAATATTAAATAATCACAGCTAATCCTTTTTCACATTAATATTACTCTCTTCATTATTCCAAATAATATTTCATTATTTTTCAGGGTTTCTCTGCAATTCTCTTCTCCGTGTGTCTGTACATCAGATTTGATCCCGACATGGACGATTTCGTGAGGAACGTTGGTTTTCACGATTATTTTTACGGTGTAATCGTGTGTATGATTGGAGCATCACTTCTCATGCTAGCTTGCTTCATGGCCTGGTGTGGGACATGGTTCTGGAACCTTAAACTGTTGATAGGGGTAAGTATGTACCGGGGTACGTCAAGAGCCCCCCCGGTCAAGAGCCCCCCCGGTCATGAGCACCCCCCGGTCATAAGCCCCCATAGGTCATAAGCCCCCCCCCCCCGGTCACGAGCCCCCCTCCCTTTTTTTTAATCCTTATTTACCTAGTTAAACAAATGAAGAACTACTTAGATAGAAATAACTGAGAGTTGCTAGTGTAGTTTGTTGTATCCGCTAGTTTGTTGTACTGCACACTTCATGATTGTTTAATGACCTGGCAGGGTGGTTCGGGGGTCCCGATATACATATATTTTATGTCTAATCAGTAATGAACTACAAAAGTGTCAATAAGGATTAAATAATAACGGTAAATAAGGATTTAAAAACAGGGGGGCTCATGACCGGGGGGGCTCTTGACCGGGGGGGGCTTATGACCTAGGGGGCTCATGACTGGGGAGCTCTTGACCGGGGGGGCTCATAACCAGGGGGGCTCTTGACCGGGGGGGCTTATGACCTACAGCCGTGTGTACCACAGTACATCATATCCCAGAGTACATCATGTACCACAGTACATCATGTACCACAGTACATCATGTACCACAGTACATCATGTACCACAGTACATCATGTACCACAGTACATCATGTACCACAGTACATCATGTACCACAGTACATCATGTACCACAGTACATCATGTACCACAGTACATCATGTACCACAGTACATCATGTACCACAGTACATCATGTACCACAGTACATCATGTACCACAGTACATCATGTACCACAGTACATCATGTACCACAGTACATCATGTACCACAGTACATCATGTACCACAGTACATCATGTACCACAGTACATCATGTACCACAGTACATCATTTACCACAGTACATCATGTACCACAGTACATCATGTACTACAGTACATCATGTACCACAGTACATCATGTACCAAAGTGTATTATGTACCACAGTACATCATGTACCACAGTACATCATGTACTACAGTACATCATGTACCACAGTACATCATGTACCAAAGTGTATTATGTACCACAGTACATCATATCCCAGAGTACATCATGTACCACAGTACATCATGTACCACAGTACATCATGTACCACAGTACATCATGTACCACAGTACATCATGTACCACAGTACATTATGTACTACAGTACATCATGTACCACAGTACATTATGTATTACAGTACATCATGTACCACAGTACATCATGTACCACAGTACATCATATATCACAGTACATCATATACCACATTATATAAAATCAGTGTAGTAGGGACACTGCAACGACTAAAAATTAACCCGTTGCAGGTATATTAATTTCTTTTTTACATCTATTCCATAGGTACATTAATTATTATTGTATTTCATTCATACGTTGAGGAATAATTTATTGGAGAATAAGCTTCCTATCGGCTTAATGGACATGGTTAAAAAATACAAAATGTTGAATAAGGCTATTATGGTAATAAATTAAATTTAAAGTTATGTAATATTATAAATGAATTGACGAATTTTGATTATTTTTGCAATCGAAATTATAAAGCATTATCCCTACTATTTTATTTACTATGGTATGATACCACGTATTGTAAAATAACCTTCTACTTTGTTAATAAAGAATAAACTTATTTAGAATAGTTAATGGAAATCAAATTTCAGTTTGTACAAATATGGCTAATTTCATGAAGTTGAAGATTGAACAAATAGGAAGGAACTTGCACTTAAGGATACTTTGAATATAATATTATCCCAATATTCAAATTGAGGGAATATTTTGATATTTTAAACTATTCTATATAAATATAGTAATTACACATGTTGTTCATATAAGCCAATTTTCTATATGATATATTTTCTCAAACTAAATATAGTAATTATCAGAGGTTATTTAAACTCAGTGTAGAAGGATTTTTTGGTTTCAAGTTCTCGAATAGAAAGATTTCTATTCATCATCAGGAGAAGGGTGGAAAACCTCCTAAAAAATCCTTCAGCACTGAGTTTAAGTAACCTCTGATAATATAGATTTGCCGTTGAGTATGAATTTTTTCAATTAAATATAGTAAATTTAACATAGGATATATTTTCGACTAATATTACCTGTTCATTTCAGTACGTTATTGTGAGTTTCGTCGCCTGGTGCCTCAATCTCAGTGGCTCCATCTACCTTCTCTCTGTTGGATTAGAGGCAACTAAAGCCTTTCCTTTCATCCAAGAAAACTTTAGAAACCTAATCTATCAATACAGTTATGACATGTCGGCCAAGAGGAGTGTTGACATCATTCAGGAATATGTGAGCTCTTAAATATCATATTTCAATAATAGATACTAGCAAGACCCGTGGTAGTTTCACAGTAATCGGGATGAGAATCAACAAAAATGTTTGGATTTTTATTTTTTGTTTTAGACAGAAAACATATAAAATGCAGAAATTGTGTTCAGTAACATGCTTCTGAGAATAATATCCTTTGTTTTTAATTATCTTGGTCACATTACGTACTTCGATTTACATCAACTTTATGAGGCGCTATTTAACCCGTTTTGTGACGACCGGACCGGCCCGACTGACACGGCTTTTTATAATACTATATAGATTGAACTAATAGTAGTTATTACCTCAAGATGTAAGAAAGTGCGATACAATGTTAAGTTCAGTACAGGGTGCTTATTCGTAGTGTTCTACAGTCTAAACAATAATAACTTCTTTAATATAGGTTCGATTTGATTTCGGTTGGTTTTGAAATAATCTTAAGATTTTAGAATTTTATCTTTTAGGATTATATTTTACTTAATATATTATATTTCAGTTTGGAGGCCTGTTTTGGTAGTCTAAATATAGACAGCTGTGGATTGACACCAACATCTCCATTGTTACTTTTGCATATTTTCAAATGCTTAACGGATTCTGTTCTTCAACTTACTGATATCTCTGGGTTGATCATGATAAACTTTACTCTTGATGAATACTATGAAAGAACTCACAAGGTGTAAGATAACTAAGTGTTATATTAGGTGATCTTTGTGACCACTTAATGCTCATGTCGCCATCTGAACCTCTGTCACTGTCTGACAGTTCTTGACCAATGAGGTGGGGCTCAATCTTTCACATATTTTTTTATCTGAAATAAGTAAAATAAAAAAAGCATACTATAAATCAGACTGGAGTAAATATAGATGTGTAATTATCACCATTAACACATGTATCAACATATATGTATATGGTCACCCCCACGTATTTTCGAGGTGAATGAAGTGGCTTTCTTATCCACTGTGGACATGGAAATTGCTTCATCAGAAAACATTAGGTGCTGAAAAAAATCCTGTGCATACAATATCTTGTTCTACAGTTATTCAGCAAAAGCTGTTCTTCATCTGCGTTAACTTCTTGGACAATTTTAGTTTAAAGGAGTGGAAATTATGTTTCTTTAAATTCTTTGAAATGGGTCATTCTATACTGTTCTGGTTACTTGAACTTCTTGTGCCATTTCTTTATGAGCTTATTAGAGGGTGGATTTACTTTTGTACCCAATCTCTGTACAAATCTTATCTGAGTAGTCACGATGCACACAAAAATACATGTATCAATATTGATTACCATGATCCATATATATATATATGATTGTGACATATATAGATGCGTACATATAGAATAAATAGAATTCAAAAGCCGTAAGATTGATATGAAACCAACAGAATTCACATCGAACCAATGTTAAGGAAGCTATTTAAGTTTAGAATGTGGGTCACTAGACTCACTACGATTATACGCCTGTACATTGTATTGTTATTGTTGTACCATTAGTGACGGGGTACCATTGACCAGATCTCTGATTGGTTTAGTTGTTTATGCGTCACGCATCCAAACTTCCCAAGAAGATCCATCTTCTGAATGGTTTAACTATTCGTGGCATTACACATAGTCCAAAACTTAGTTTTGCATTCAATAAATTTTCGCGAGAGAAACAAATAGCAGACGGCGAGAGTCTGATTTTTTTATTGCAGGACCTATTCAATCCCAATCATTGATTTTAATTGCTATATCTTATCTTTGAACAGTTATATGATTTATGTGAACAGTTGACTTAGGCAGTATTCGCTTTTGAACCTTTTTATCCATTCAAAAATCACCACAGACTAACTTTTTGCTGATCTACCTACAGATAGGCTGCTGTGGGGGCTACAGTGCTGGAGATTGGGACGCAATTCACATGCCTGTGCCAAATTCGTGCAGAAACCAGGTAAAACATTTAAAATGTACATGGTTTTGAAATATTAATACTAATTATATGCTCAATATTAACCGTATTTGAAAAAAAGTGATAGAAATTTATAATGGATTACAGTAGAACTCTTCTATAGTGAATGTAGAGACTTGAGTAAGAGAACTACCTCGTATAATGAACAAATTTTCTGTTTTGTCTGCCATGAATAAGATCAGTTTTAGAAGACTAATTGCCATTTTATGATAGATTAAAGAAATTTTGTTCACTATACGGGATAGTTATTTTACTCATGACTCTACATTCACTATAGAGGAGTCCACTATAGAGGTATTCTTTTATTCTCATAAATGAGATAAAAATCGAAAGGACAACAGAAAAATGTTTATTGGGGTAACATTACTCCAACATTGTAACACTATTGTTACAATGTTACTCCAATATTGTAACACTATTGTTACAATGTTACTCCAATAAACATTACTACTTGGTTTATTTAAGAAATATGATAGAAATTTCTTCATTTTTATTTCCATCTCCCTGGATATCAAACCAACCTATTACGACATTAAGACAGTTGGTCAATTTCAATGTCGAATAGGATATCGTCATATTTCGAATAACCGTATTGTGTTGTGATGAAGTATTAGTTTACTGGCTGGAGATCTGGAATTCGATTCTTGGTGAATGAATTACTCTTTTACCTTGGAAATGTGTCATTTATTGATATTTGGATTTTCTATTTATAACTTTATGCCTTCTTAATTCTTGTTACACTCATATGTATATTATATAATCACAAGCTTTTTATTATATAAGAGAAATGATTGTAGAACAGATAGGATAAAGGAAAAACAGATGCGGTAACTTTTTGAATATATTCCCTCTGATTTCCCCCTAAATGTGAAGTATAACCCTCTATTATATTGAATATATTGGTGAATGACCATTTATTGACACCATATTATTAGGACCATCTATTTACACATTGACCGTTTATTTACACATGCATAGACCATTTGTTTAGACCATTTATTTACACCATATTATTAGGACCATTTATTTACACCGTATTATTAGGACCATTTATTTACACCATATTATTAGGACCATTTATTTACACCATATTATTAGGACCATTTATTTACACCATATTATTAGGACCATTTATTTACACCATATTATTAGGACCATTTATTTACACCATATTATTAGGACCATTTATTTACACCATATTATTAGGACCATTTATTTACACCATATTATTAGGACCATTTATTTACACCATATTATTAGGACCATTTATTTACACTTATTCATGCTTCATTCCTCTGTGACTAAAGGATCTGTCTGACGATAATTTATTACTCCCATATATTCGAAAAGTTTCTCTAAATTTCTATTTCAATATATATTATTTATTTACCTCGCTGTTCATTGATTTTTTCCATCAGGTTACCGGCAATCAGTATGGTGACAGTTGCGCGGAGGTGTTGTCTTGGTATCTACAGGACAGGACTGGCTGGGTCAGTGGGATAGCTCTCTGCCTTTGCTTCTTGCAGGTGCGTGTATATGCTGTAGGGCCCGCGCGCACGAGGGTCTTTTTTGACGCAGCGTCTTTTTCTTGAGAGCGTCATTTGGCGCACGTAAACAGAAGCTCGTGTGCGAATGCCCGTAAAGTGACTAAATTGTAATTGTAGATTGTAAATTTCGTTACAAATAAGCATATTCTATTTATTATTATTACCCATTCAAGAAATATCTAATCCTGGGATAGCAAGGGAATGTCCCAGGGATAAACCCTTCTTGCATGGGTAACATCGATGGTATTTCATCAAAATAATCTTGCAAAAGTTATCTACCAACTAGTATAATTATGTACAAAATGATCATATTTCACGATGATTTTTTGATAGTACTTTCAAGTAATCGAATTGAAATATAAACTTAAATGTATAGATTTGTAAGGAAAGCGCTTTTTGTAAGTATTTTAAGAAATTAAATTATTTGACGGTTCTCAAAGATATACTGAAACCTCAACTGGAGGATAAATTTGACTGAATAAAAAATTATGGGAGTTTTTTTTTTCAATTAAAATATTTAAACAATTCACCTAGTGTTGGTAGTAGAATACGAGCTATCGAGATGATAAAATATTTTCTTAGAATAAGTTGAAATTCAATTTGAACTAACTGAATGTAATTTGGATCAAATTCAGTTTCATAAAATCAAATTGAAATTTGTAATACAGTCGAAGTAAAGGGTATCCGTAATAATTATTTCATAGTTTACTAATTTCACATTTCTAAAAAGAAGCTTTACTAATTTTAATGGTTGTAGATATTCAAAATTAATCTGGGTACACGACGACAAACTTGTAAGAATAGAAAATAATAAAAAATTAGAAAAGTGTGATTTGTGAAATTAACATCATGTGGAGACTCTTTTCTGGAAGTACATCACTCATGTGTGTTTCTTTTTCACAGTGTGTTTCTTTTTCAGTTCTTCACTGGTGTGTTTCTGTTTCACAGTGTGTTTCTTTTTCAGTTCTTCACTGGTGTGTTTCTTTTTCACAGTGTGTTTCTTTTTCAGTTCTTCACTGGTGTGTTTCTGTTTCACAGTGTGTTTCTTTTTCAGTTCTTCACTGGTGTGTTTCTGTTTCACAGTGTGTTTCTTTTTCAGTTCTTCACTGGTGTGTTCGTGGTGTGTTTGTTCAGGGGAATAGAAGAAAGGAGAGAAATCATCCGACAAACTTTTGGACTCGAAAGGACAAAATCTTAGAGACTCTTAATAAGATTTTTGACACTTCTGTAGATCTTGTGCTGTTGTTCTTCACGTTTTTATATTTATTTTATTATTAGTTTGTTACAGATTTTATTTAAAACTCTATATTATTCCATTAAAACAAAAAGAATATAAGAAATATATATGTATTTTTGATATTTTAGTAGAATAGCATTGCGATAACACTGTTACATTTACAACGTGTAGCTCATCATTAAGTTTTCTTTGTTAAAATAATTATAAGGACGAAAATATATTTTTTTAAAGAAAAACTTGTCAAACTGTATTTTATTTCCGAAATATTATTCCACACGTTACTGTAAAATATTGGTAAAAAATTCTTGAAATGAATTTTAAATTTTTCTTTCATTTCGAAAATTTTCTGTAGGGTAAGTTACGAAATATCGGTCAGTACTACATCTTCAGTCATATAAGAAAAAAAAACATATAAAAAATGTTATTATTACACAGTGCTATCTTTGCTACTATCAACAGTGCAAGAAATAGCACCGTGTAATAATAACAATTTTTATATTGTTTTTCTTATATGACCGAAGATGTAGTACTGACCGATAATTCGTAACTTACCCTAATAATTTTACATATTAAACTATAACTAATTTTTGTACAATGAAATTTGTGTTTCTAAGATCAATTTCAATTCATTAACATTTTACTTTCATTTTATTGGTTTATTTCCCTACTATTTTCAATCTGCCATCACATTGCTATGTTTTCTTGAGGTGCTATGCAGTGCTCGGTAAGTGGGTCATAACTAGAGTTGTGACAATATGCTCTTAAAATAGTAGATCTTATGAATATCATAGATAAAAATAAATGAAATGGTTTTGAGACTATATACCGCTGGTTTAGAACGATTCAATAGTCTTTAATTCTCTTCGTCTATACAATAATTTCGGGATCTATAATTTTAGAGCATATTGTCACAACCCTAGTGATAACACAAGTCATACTAGGACGAACAGAAACGTCTGAAGTTTATTTTGGTTCAAGACTTATGTGGAAGAGTTGATGCCCACTTCCCGACTACTATAAGTGTCACAGACTAAATTTATTCAGATTAAGTTACATATATTTAATCAATTCACAAAATAATTCCACATATATGAATAAACGTCAAGTCGAAGTCTAAGTATATAATTGATTGAAACATTGAATACTAGTGTTACATAAAGGTTAAACAGGTGATATACAGGTGTCATAAAGGTTATACAGGTGATATACAGGTGTCATAAAGGTTATACAGGTGATATACAGGTGTCATAAAGGTTATACAGGTGATACTTTCACTCTAACATCAAATGTTATGAATCAAACATTGATTTCATTTATAATAAAAAGAGATGTTATTTTAAATCAATGATATTTCCTTTTTAATTACAAGATATAGAAATCGTATGTATTATATATAGTCAATATGTATAGTTATCATGTTAATAGTTATAGCTCAGTATAATAGATACAGTGCGTATCTATGCTACATAATTTAAAGCTATTTCTTAGCATTCATAGAACGAATAAATGTTTTTGTGCTATAGAGTTATAAAAGTTCTGAAATGGAATATCTATTCAGGACCACCTTGCCTAAAATCTTTCTTTTATAAGACATGGCAGAGTTCTAAACTTTGATAATATTATGTACATATTATATTGAAAGGTGTTTCCCCATCTGCTCTATGATGCGTTGTCTTTTCCCCATCTGCTCTACGATGCGTTGTCTTTTCCCCATCTGCTCTATGATGCGTTGTCTTTTCCCCATCTACTCTATGATGCGTTGTCTTTTCCCCATCTGCTCTATGATTCGTTGTCTTTTCCCCATCTGCTCTATGATGCGTTGTCTTTTCCCCATCTGCTCTACTATGCGTTGTCTTTTCCCCATCTGCTCTACGATGCGTTGCACCTCGTCTCAGTCATTTTAAAGCAATTCAGCAAATGTTAGACTGGGGATCTGAGGCGATTACCTCCTTCGTCTGCTCGTTACTTCAACAGCCACCCTAATATCAGCTGTTTGTTATTTGTCTGCCTGATCATTTGGAACATCACAACTACCTACCAGTCAATTGGACTGCTTTTTACTTTTCAAACAATTGTATCTCATAAATTATTAGTAGTATGTAGCCTACTTGATTTTTTTTATTCGGAGAGACTTATTATTTTTATTCGTTTTCAGGTATTTATACCAATTAAAATGAACATTTAAAATGTCTCCTTATATTAAAAATAAAAAAGTCAAGTATACACCAATAAATAATGATGAGTAGTCAAATTAACTGCTTGGTAGTTCTATGTAGTGCTAAACAACACGTACCTATCTATTTCATTTATTTCCATCAGAGTATTTATTTTAGACCTACAGAGATAAGTGAAGTCTATTTCACTCTTTATTTAAAGAAAATGTATTACAATTTTACTTAGAAACACGTTTAAATAATAATTGTATGGCTAAATTTATCATTGAAAAATGTAGTTCATTTGAAACAGTGCTTTCTGCGGTAAATTATAATAAATTCTTACGCTATCAGATTCCATTTGCTTATAATCATTTTATACAAATCTATCTATACGAATAATTCCCCTCGTGTGTTTATTTTTTTTTATCTGGTGCCCACTTCTTGAGAATGAAAAGAAGTTTTTAAATGGTTATGGCAAGCTGTGTCACAAATACAGACTGCTCGAATATTTTGAGGCAAATTAAATAATGATTCATTTATTATCAAATTAAATAGGGTAAGTTAAAAATTATCGGACAGTTCTACAATATCGATAATATATTGTTTATGTCTGTCTATCCGTCACACCAATTTATTCTAATAGAAGTTCACTAAATAGATAATGTCAATCTGTCCGTCACACTAAATTATTCTGATATCAGTTCATAAAAAGATTCTGTCTGTCTGTCCATCACTCCAAATTATTCTGATATTATTTCAATAAATGGATAGTGTCTGTCTGTCCGTCACCCTAAATTATTCTGATATCTCTTCTTTAGTAATAATTTCCATCGAATGTTTATATATTAATTTGGTGTCCACTTTAACTTGACGAGTATTTACATTCATATGCTTTTATTTGTATCATATTATTATATGATATCAGGACCCAGTTGCGAAATACGACTCCTTCCAAATGATAATAAGGGTTTTTGTGTGTTTGTAATGATGACTGTCATGAAACACGACTCTTCATGTTATACGAAACGAAGGACCAACCTACCTTTAATTGAAAGCAACAAGCCTCTCTATGTTTATACCATTCAATTTAATTATAATTCAATAAGTACAATTTATTAAACTTTATAATGCAATTAAATATCCTTCATCAAATGTTTGAAGCAATCACATAAATAAGTTGGAAAAGTTTGCCGTAACTATGATTCAAAAATTTGTTATTATATCTATTCTAATTATTATTGAATGTATATTAAGAGGATTGGATTGTTTTAATATCATCTATATACAGCTGTCTCCATATAGATAGAGGAGTCGGATCGAATTTTTGTATTTCAAAGGAGTCGTATTTTGCAACTGGGCCGATATCAGCTTATGTAGAAAATGAATTTTAATTGAATACACTAAAAGAAACATAACAACGAGTAATGAATTACTATTGAAGACCCCGTTATTTTTAACGGGTAATACACTAGTACGCGCTACAACAATATTGACACTAAATATTAAAAAAAAATTATTTTTGCTTTTGAGAGACAATTTTTCCGCCGTTTAACAGAATATGTTTATCCATAATACATTCTTGCATTCGAATATAATTTAAATTCACTAACAGGTACTGTACTAGAATATACTAATGTATATTTTTAAAATATTATTTATCTATACACGTGTATAGTAGCACTATATTATAGAATAATTCAGAAGTACGCAGTATAGTCAATCTCAGTGCTACATGTATATTATAATACATGTATTGCTAATTCACTAGCTAATATTTCTTTCAAAACTATATAGTTGATAACAATAGAAAGTGACAAATTATAATATTCCTTTTTGTAATTCATCATATGTTTGCAATTTTATTCTCTTGAAAAGTAATGAAAGTAAATGGATATCTACTTCAATATTAATAATTATAAGATACATTAAATATATATATAATGATTATTTACATCGCTTTTCAAATTGAAATGAGAAGAATAAAGTCGAGGTGGACAATTTAAGTAGGCTGCTTATTCTCCTTACAATTTGATAATTAGTTTATTTCAGTGGTTAAATTCTATTATTTTTATTTAATTAAATGGTATAGTATATTCTTTTTAGAGAATTAATTAAGGCAATGAAAGCTGTAGTTTAAAACAATTATATTATTAATATAATTCAATTAATAAATTAATTATTGCATGAAACATAATTAAAACCTATTACCATAATTTTACGCTTTGGTCGTACTGTTGTAATTTGAATTATGGGTATATTTGTACTTTTTTTTCCACATTTATTATTAATGTTAGGATAAGTTACGAACTATCGGTCGGTACTACATCTACGGCCATGTAAGAAAAAACTATATAAAAATTATTAATATTACACAGTGCTATCTAATTTCAATTTTTATATCGTTTTTCTTATATGACCGAAGATTTAGTACTGACCGATAATTCGTAACTTACCCTACTTTGATTTTTTTAGTTCTGAAGTTAGAGTAGACTTTTAATTATTTCGGTAAAACAAAACTGACATTTGACATTATACCTAGTTTCGATACCTTTAGATATATAATAATCACTTAAGTTGTATCTTTAGCTAATTGGTATTATGCTGGTTGCATTGCTAGATAAAGATATACTATCTTTGAAGTACTGATGAGCAGACAAAGATAGTGGACTTACTGGTAATCACATATAACCAGTAAGTCTAGTAGCTCGGTGATAGTTGTAATTGGACAAGAGCGGTGATTGTTTGTTACTAGTGTACTTGCCCGTCAAGAACGACAGTTCTTAACATGGTAATTTAGCTGTTCAATATCATGTTCCATGTACTCTGATTTAAATTAGGTCTTAAATTGATGATGTCGATAACAATATTATCAGATATATTATAATACAATAGATATTATAATAATAAACCTGTGTTTAAACACATGTTCTTCTTTTTCAAACAATTTGACGTGAAAATAATTTACATACCGCAAAAATGAAATAATACATAAACCAAAATGTCAGTGTTTCGTGTTCGTTTGGTAGGTTTTGTACAACTCTATCTCTTGGGTGAGCTCAAATTCGAAATATTTCATATGAAAATAAGAGTTTTGAGAATAAAATATTGTGGTTATAGATATTTTCCTCGCACTGAATATAAATGAACTCAAAATAAATCAGAACCTTTTCGTGTTTTCGTGTTATTTAATTTTTTTCGTGTTATTTATCTTCACTTCTATTTGGATATGAAATTTCTTTCTCAAGTTTCGCTTTCAATTTTAAAATAAAACTTTTCTCTAATTGGTAGATAGCCGAATAATGATAAAATAATAATAATAAAAAATTTCCCCTCAACAATGAGTCAAAAATCGAGATAATTAAACTTGGCTGTTTCAGCTCCATTTAGTATGTTTACTTTAATATATGCCCTATTCGAAAAAGAAAACGTTCTAATAATACTAATTCCAGGCAGCACGGATTTATTACTGGGACATTAAGGGAATATCCCAGGAAAATATCCTTTATCCCTGGGTTATTCCCTTAATATCCCAGGAATAATGCTTGCTACCTGGGATATGTTCTTTGAATTCATGCTGTAAGAGGTACTAAAAGGATTATGAGAATTATCTATCATTTTGATTATTCCCATGAATAGTTTCCTTATCTCTGTCTGTCTGTTTGTCTGTGGTTTGTCACGCTTTAGCAACATGGTGGTAGCATGAATAACAATTCTTTTATGAGTGCAATAAATGATTATTAATATAACAGAATTATAAATTATTTAAAAGCTACAGTGTAAGTTTATAAAAGAACTATTTAAAACATCTGTCATAAAATTTATATACTCTGTGAGTCTATGTATATGATATAATTATAATATCATCGTCCTTTTTCAATTAATAACTTCATTTAAATCAGAGGGCACGGACCAAAGTGTGGATAGTTAAATTACACAAATATTGATAGTGATGCAATTGAGATCACGTTATTCTTAACGGGCAAGTACACTAGTATTATATATTTCAAGAGATTGGAAGTTTTTCAGTGCGATGAATTTCGAGTCTCTAAGCATCTAAGTGTTAATTGCACTAAATTTCTTCCAAGTGCATCACACTGGAATGCTGAGACACTAAAGTGCATCACACTAGAATGCTGAGACACTAAAGTGCATCACACTAGAATGCTGAGACACTAAAGTGCATCACACTAGAATGCTGAGACACTAAAGTGCATCACACTAGAATGCTGAGACACTAAAGTGCATCACACTAGAATGCTGAGACACTAAAGTGCATCACACTGGAATGCTGAGACACTAAAATGCATCACACTAGAATGCTGAGACACTAAAGTGCATCACACTAGAATGCTGAGACACTAAAGTGCATCACACTAGAATGCTGAGACACTAAAGTGCATCACACTAGAATGCTGAGACACTAAAGTGCATCACACTGGAATGCTGAGACACTAAAATGCATCACACTAGAATGCTGAGACACTAAAGTGCATCACACTAGAATGCTGAGACACTAAAGTGCATCACACTAGAATGCTGAGACACTAAAGTGCATCACACTAGAATGCTGAGACACTAAAGTGCATCACACTAGAATGCTGAGACACTAAAGTGCATCACACTAGAATGCTGAGACACTAAAGTGCATCACACTAGAATGCTGAGACACTAAAATGCATCACACTAGAATGCTGAGACACTAAAGTGCATCACACTAGAATGATGAGACACTAAAGTGCATCACACTAGAATGCTGAGACACTAAAATGCATCGAACTGAAACACATTGAAACTTTTGAAACATATGAGCATGTCAGATAATAAGCTTATCAGATTTTTTGTAAGAAACATATAAATGGTGAAGTGTTTCACCTTTGCTACCATTAGCTAGACATCTGTCAATGTTGTAACAATATTGGGGCAATGTTGTAACAATATTGGGACAGTGCTGTAACAATATTGGGGCAATGTTGTAACAATATTGGGACAGTGCTGTAACAATATTGGAGCAATGTTGTAACAATATTGGGACAGTGCTGTAACAATATTGGGGCAATGTGTAACAATATTGGGGCAATGTTGTAACAATATTGGGGCAATGTTGTAACAATATTGGGACAATGTTCCCCCAAGACAGTTTTTGATTGGCTTATACAATATACAATATACATATAGTGTACTCTAATCATTTAATTGGTTGTTATTTATCACTCTAATCATTACTGACCTTTCTAACAGTCTGGTATTTACCTTCACAAAGTATCTATATATATAATATATCAATTTATTTTCCTTCACAACAGTCTATATATAAACACTGACACTCTTATCTATATCCTTATTATTATTTTATTGTAGCTTTTATATTATCTACGTATTTTAATTGAATGTCTTTATTTTACTCTTAATAATTGCTTATCAAATCCACGTGCCATTTTGACCTTTTATTTCATGGTGATACATGAACCGATATTTCGTATCTAATGGATAAATCCTTTAATTTCATTTATTTATCCTTGAAATGATTAATTAATTATATAATTAGATAGAAATTGATAAACATATATTATGAAAAATTCAATGCTAACTGAGGAATATTAATACAATTCAGTTCTTTCCAAATTAGATTTCCTTTTGACAGTAAAATCTTTATATTTTCCCCACTGATTTACGCTGAAGAGTCATAGAAATACGAATAAAAGTCCGTATGAAATTCCATTAAGTATTTCAAACATTAAATAAATCAACTCGTATACGTCAATCAATTCACTTGGAATACATCAGTGATATAATTAATTGATAATCAAGTGATTGCGAGACGTCAATTAAGTGTGATGGATGATATGTAGATCACACTACTATTTAAAATTAATAGAATGAGCTATATTTTACGTAAAATTCTGCATAATTATCTTGTGCATGCTTATAAACATATAAAATAGGGTTGTTACAATATGCATTTAAAATCATAGATCTCGAAAATAGTATAGACGGAGAGAATTAAAGAGTATTGAATGGTTCTACACCAGCGGTATATAGTATTCGATACCATTTCATTTCGTCTATGATATTCTTAAGATCTATGATTTTAAAAAGCATATTGTCAAAACATTCCTTATGAATATTTTTCAGTAATTGGAAACAAGAATGCAAACTCTGAAGTAATTGATAATTGAATTAAGTTACCTACTTTAAATTTCTTTGAAATATGTCTGAAATGGACCTAAAATATAAAGTATTACAGTTCCGTATTGTCGCACAGTTCCACATTTTCGATCATTTAAGAAAAAAAAAAAGATCAATTAACTTTTATTTCTATTAAATACTTCTACTATTATTCCAAGT
Source organism: Caprella mutica (assembly GCA_947561585.1). Taxonomy (NCBI): domain Eukaryota; kingdom Metazoa; phylum Arthropoda; class Malacostraca; order Amphipoda; family Caprellidae; genus Caprella; species Caprella mutica. Next base: position 348,806 of record CANNZV010000165.1, read on the forward strand.
TTACAAAAGAAATCTCATTTTATCAATACTATATAGTATTACTCCATTGAAAAATTGAATTAATATAATGGTATTAAGATTGTATGTAAATGCAAGTACATATACTAAATTAATAAAATTATTTTTTACTTTCAAAAATTCGAAACTATTATTTTCTCATAATTATTAATATTATTGCAACCCGTAGCCAATTGCCACAAGTTATTATTTTTCCTTTCTAATTATCAAAGGCTACGGACAGACAGACTGTTAGTACAGAATAATTTAAACCTATTAAATAACAGGATTATGATTACTAAAAAGACATTTATAGAATAAATAAATGGTTCTATTATTTTAGATACTACCACGAATACCAGAATGAATACCACGGTAGCAGGCACTGCTTTTTATAGCGGTAGATTACCGGAATTAGTTACATGGGTATTTATGTGACAATTTTGCGGCCTTCACGTCCATTGAACGCTCCTCTGTGTTGCTTCTAATCTGTAAAAAATGTACGCCCAGCTGCGCATATTCTCACGGGACTTTCATGCGTTTGTAATATACATTATAGTTATAATAAAGGTAAAGGGGGAATATATATATTATACTTATAGTAAAGATAAAGGGGTAATAAACACTAGCAAGATTTTATTACACAGATTGACCACGTTTTTTTTAGGTTATTTCTGACTAAAATTAAATTCTCCTTAAATTTGTATGTAATGGATGAAGCGATAAGTTGGTTCAGTTCAGAGGGAAACTGAAAATAACAGAATTTAAATAATTCTAATCCTCATTCGGGCATTTTGCCTGCCAATTCATAATTTCGAAAAATTATAATATGTTATGGGAGTGAAATTATTTTTGACAAAATTTGATTGGATTTTTAACCTAAAAATTATAGTTATAATAAAGGTATAGGATTAATAAAAATTACAGTTACAATAAAGTTATAGGATTAATTTGTACATTATAAATTACCAGGAAATGAATATAGTGATCAACATATTTTTATTGATAAATATCGATGAAAAATAATCCATTAATTTTTTAATTCTAGGTGTGTCTTAATAGAAATGTTAAGAAAAATATAGTTAAATTCTCCATCTAAATATGACTTACAAAATGAGTTTTTCGACATAGAAATAATAAAAAAATACTTTGATAAAAATTTAATTGATTATAAAAAAATATCTACTTACCTTATTTACTTAAAAATATTGACTAAGAAGAAATAATAAGTATATAAAATGGCTGACGAAACGGAGTATTACGACTATGATTCAGGCTACAGCATCTTACGGATGGGGCTGGCTGAAAAATCTGCTAGAATGTTCATGTATTTCTTCAATGGATTATTTTTTGTGAGTAAAAATATTAATAATAAGATTTACTGCTACTCATTCTATACATTTTTTAAAGATTTCATTAGTTTGGGCATGAAATTAAATGTAAACTTTATGTCAATATGTTTACTTTCATTTATATATTAAACAGTTAAGCTACTTACTGTGAATCAATCATATTTTAAACCCGGAATGACCAGAGTGACGGAGAGGCTTGTTCCGGAAAAATTACAACTTTCTACTATTTAATTTAATACCTATGTAAGCAAAATCAATGAAAATAATGCAGCATATTTAGTTGCATTATTATTATTTATAACATTTTATTACCATGCGTAAATCTAGACCTCTGGTAAAACACATACGCTGTAGCGTCATATTGTAAATTAAAGCAAATATTAACTAATATTCCTATTAGTGATGTTACTAGTCTGATGTAAAATGTGACATAGCAGTGACTTTACTAAGTCCTGGCTCCAGAGCCCCACTTTATAAAAAAGGATGTAAAACAAAATAGAACAAATTCTGCTCCGTTATTTTCACTGATAATTAATTATACGATGAATAAAAAAGTCATAAACAATGGAAGTCACAAAGTTTTAACAACTTAAGTCAATTAGTTTTTAAATTATGCATCAATCTTTCAAACCGGACCGGGTCTTTGAGGCTCGCAGATCGTTCCAGGATTAAGGCTCTTTCTAACAAATAAATACCTCTATCGGAATTTTTTTTTCCTGAAATATATTTTTATTAAAATAAATTTTTCCTTAAATAGATTTTTCATAGAAAACATTTTTCACTCAGAAAAATTATTTCTCTATCATACCAAAACCTTCTACAAATTTCTTCTATATGCTCCATACATTAACAATCTTTTTCCCACAGCTCTTCAGCTCCATCATGTTCTCCATTTTCATTTTCGTTCACTATGACAAGGAGATGGGTGACTACATAGGTAACATTGAGTTCCAGGACTACTATGACGCGACCGCAGTGTGTGCCTGTGGTGGTATGGTAGTGATGATTGCCTCTTTGGTGGCATACATGGGTACCTACTTCTACAACATCCCCCTGATGATTGCCGTGAGTAGAGATAAACATTTTGGATACAATTCAGTGGTTGATTGGATTAAAATGAGGTGTAGAATATTAGTAAGCAATTTACCAACTCTTAGTTACTCCGTTGTCCTAACAACTTACCTCTTCCAGTACGTTGTCTTACCAACTTACCTCTTCCAGTACGTTGTCTTACCAACTTACCTCTTCCAGTACGTTGTCTTACCAACTTACCTCTTCTAGTACGTTGTCTTACCAACTTACCTCTTCCAGTACGTTGTCTTACCAACTTACCTCTTCCAGTACGTTGTCTTACCAACTTACCTCTTCCAGTACGTTGTCTTACCAACTTACCTCTTCCAGTACGTTGTCTTACCAACTTACCTCTTCTAGTACGTTGCCTTACCAACTTACCTCTTCCAGTACGTTGTCTTACCAACTTACCTCTTCTAGTACGTTGTCTTACCAACTTACCTCTTCCAGTACGTTGTCTTACCAACTTACCTCTTCTAGTACGTTGTCTTACCAACTTACCTCTTCCAGTACGTTGTCTTACCAACTTACCTCTTCCAGTACGTTGTCTTACCAACTTACCTCTTCCAGTACGTTGTCTTACCAACTTACCTCTTCTAGTACGTTGTCTTACCAACTTACCTCTTCCAGTACGTTGTCTTACCAACTTACCTCTTCCAGTACGTTGTCTTACCAACTTACCTCTTCCAGTACGTTGTCTTACCAACTTACCTCTTCCAGTACGTTGTCTTACCAACTTACCTCTTCTAGTACGTTGCCTTACCAACTTACCTCTTCCAGTACGTTGTCTTACCAACTTACCTCTTCTAGTACGTTGTCTTACCAACTTACCTCTTCCAGTACGTTGTCTTACCAACTTACCTCTTCTAGTACGTTGTCTTACCAACTTACCTCTTCCAGTACGTTGTCTTACCAACTTACCTCTTCCAGTACGTTGTCTTACCAACTTACCTCTTCCAGTACGTTGTCTTACCAACTTACCTCTTCCAGTACGTTGTCTTACCAACTTACCTCTTCCAGTACGTTGTCTTACCAACTTACCTCTTCTAGTACGTTGTCTTACCAACTTACCTCTTCCAGTATGTTGTCTTAACAACTTACCTCTTCTAGTACGTTGTCTTATCAACTTATATCTTCCAGTACGTTGTCTTACCAACTTACCTCTTCCAGTACGTTGTCTTACCAACTTACCTCTTCTAGTACGTTGTCTTACCAACTTACCTCTTCCAGCACGTTGTCTTACCAACTTACCTCTTCCAGTACGTTGTCTTACCAACTTACCTCTTCTAGTACGTTGTCTTACCAACTTACCTCTTCCAGTACGTTGTCTTACCAACTTACCTCTTCCAGTACGTTGTCTTACCAACTTACCTCTTCTAGTACGTTGTCTTACCAACTTACCTCTTCCAGTACGTTGTCTTACCAACTTACCTCTTCCAGTACGTTGTCTTACCAACTTACCTCTTCTAGTACGTTGTCAAACCAACTTACCTCTTCCAGTACGTTGTCTTACCAACTTACCTCTTCTAGTACGTTGTCTTATCAACTTATATCTTCCAGTACGTTGTTCTGACGGTGATTGGCTTCATCATCAATTTTACGGGTGCAATTTACCTCCTGTGTGTCGGTCTGGAAAGTTCCTACGCCAAAACATTTACTTCGGAAAGATTTCAGGAGTTCATGTACAGATACAACATGGAAATACATGCCAAGCTGTCTGTGGATCTCATGCAAGAATACGTGAGTTTGTAACATGGAAAGCTGAGGATTGATTCTGGTTTGTAATTTCTAATATATTTAAAAGTGATAAAGCAATTCCTATCGATAAAGGAAGTTTCCTATTGCATGTACGATTTCTAGTTATTCGAAAATGATAAGAAGGTTACATAGAAACTTAGAAACCTCTTCAAGAGAATAATAATATCAAAAAATAAAATTGTTATTAAATATAATTGAAATCATCAAATTTTAAAAAATCCTCCGTTTCGTATGATTAATCCAATTCTTAAAGCTAAGAACTGAATTTCTTGCTATTGCAAACACACTCAATTTCTCATCAATAATGACAATGGTCTTTTTGTTTTCAGTTGGGGTGTTGCGGAGCGTACAGTCCACTGGACTGGCAAGCAATCCACATGCCTGTGCCTGACACATGTCGAGACCAAGTTAGTGAACAGATAACCACAACATTCACTGCTAAAAAAAGGCGTAGAATAACCCAAAATTTTCCTTGCAGGTGACTGGCAATCAATACAGAGAGAGTTGCGGAGAGAGAAACGCGAGGTACTTGGAACCGATAACGGGGGCTATGAGCGGTATCGCTCTTTGGATCTGCTTTCTGCAGGTGAAACAAAAGAACTATACTCTGCTATTTAGAAAAAAATAACTTATTATTATCGTAAAAAAGAACTATACTCTGCTATTTAGAGAAGAAGAACTTATTATTATCGTAAAAAGAACTATACTCTGCTATTTAGAGAAGAAGAACTTATTATTATCGTAAAAAAGAACTATACTCTGCTATTTAGAGAAGAAGAACTTATTATTATCGTAAAAAGAACTATACTCTGCTATTTAGAGGAGAAGAACTTTGCATTACCGTAAAAAAAAAACTATACTCTGCTATTTAGAGAAGAAGAACTTTGCATTATCGTAAAAAAAAGAACTATACTCTGCTATTTAGAGAAGAAGAACTTTGCCTTACCGTAGAACTCCTCTACAGTAAAGTCCTCTATAGTGAATGAGCCTGAATAATGAACAGATTTTCTTTTACATGCCATATAATAGTCTATAGTTTTCTAAAACTGATGGCACTTCATCGTAGACTAAAGAAAATTTGTTCACTAATCAGGCTACAACCTAACTCCTTCACTATAGAAGAATTCACTACAGAGGAGTTCACTATAGAGGAGTTCACTATAAAGGAGTTCACTATAGAGGAGTTCACTATAGAGGAGTTCACTATAGAGGAGTTCACTTTAGAGGAGTTCACTATAGAGGAGTTCACTATAGAGGAGTTCACTATAGATGAGTTCACTATAGAGGAGTTCACTATAGATGAGTTCACTATAGAGGAGTTCACTATAGAGGAGTTCACTATAGAGGAGTTCACTATAGATGAGTTCACTATAGAGGAGTTCACTATAGAGGAGTTCACTATAGAGGAGTTCACTATAGAGGAGTTCACTATAGAGGAGTTCACTATAGAGGAGTTCACTATAGAGGAGTTCACCATAGAGGAGTTCACTATAGAGGAGTTCACTATAGAGGAGTTCACTATAGAGGAGTTCACTATAGAGGAGTTCACTATAGAGGAGTTCACTATAGAGGAGTTCACTATAGAGGAGTTCACTATAGAGGAGTTCACTTTAGAGGAGTTCACTATAGATGAGTTCACTATAGATGAGTTCACTATAGAGGAGTTCACTATAGAGGAGTTCACTATAGAGGAGTTCACTATAGAGGAGTTCTATTGTACCGTGAAAAATGCTATCGAAACTTTCAATCAGTTACGAATCAGATAAAAGAAATAAACGATAGTCTGATATTTAAGAAGTTTAAACATTAATAACAATTCCCTTTGAACGTGATTGACAAACTGAATAAAACAAGCTGGTTAATTCATTAAATATTGATAAGATACAAGGAAAAATATTGATATTATTCTGTATGAACTATGATTCGGTTATAGGAGCTTTAATATAGAAATAATTATCGCTTTTATGTTAGACTAATTTGGACAACCTCAGAAAATATTTTACAAAACAAATCAGTAGTAACTTCATGTAAGAGTGAGCAATTTACAAAGAGGATGATTACACGAATAACAGATGAATGAAGACTACCATTTTGTGTTGTATCAGTTGTTTTCCTCAAAATATCCTCATAAATTTTCCGTTTTCTGAAAAGTCTCCCACAAAATATGCACATAAATTTTCTGTTTTCTCAACTGTCCACATCAATCTGTACCTTTCGCTGATACGATCTCTCCCTCTTTCCAGATTTTCACTTTGATATTTTTCACATGTATGTACAGAGGTACTAAAGAGCGCAGGCGGAATTATTATCAGGAGGAAACTAAAAAGGAATCCAGCGGATGAAAAGGGCTGCCTCGAGATTAATTTCACTGATCCACTGGAATAAAAAGCAGCCGCCATTAAAGCCCCGTCGCTAATTTTTCTCCCGTGAAATTAGGAGAAAAATCTCCGTCATATGAATGATAATTTGAAAATATTTAATCATTTTCTTTGCAATCTATTCTCTGGAAACCTGGTGAATTTCAGTAGCTACCGAGCAAATAGAAGGTATAATTAGTTTCAATTCACATTCGTAGGATGAATACGAACTTATTTCAAAAAGAGAAACCTTAATCTGGATAATAATTGTGTATCGTGTTTTGAATGTTACTCTATGATTTATAGATAGGAAGAATTTATTTGGATTTATAGGTAGAATTTATTTGTATATATTTAAATATTAGACATGTTAAGAAGATGACTTTTTTAAAAGAAAACAAATTTTGAAATAAAAATGATTGAAGATTTACTCGAGAGATTTTCATTTATTCCTACAAGTAATTTTATGCGTGTTTTCTTTTGTTATTATTTTTTTACCATAAGATGTTAATGATCGAAACAAATATTGCTGAAATTTATCGAATTCTAATGAAAAACTGTAGAACGGTCGTTCATATTTCAATAGAATAAAAATATTTGACAAAACTATAAGCATCATCGATTACGATGGCGATACATTTAAATTAAATTAATAACAAATAAAACTCTGAATAGGGAAATAATCTTCCAGCTCTCAAGAGTGAAGGTGCTTACTCTAATCTTCATCTTCTCGAGCGAAGGCTATGAAGTCACGAAGGTTCAATCGTCGATATTGAGGAGATTAACCCTTTGAAGGTGGATCAAAACAAATGATTATTGTATTCAATCTTTCAATAATTGTACGGTATTATACGAGTATAAAACAGCTCTCTGTTCAATATAGAATTTCAATATTGAGTAATGGCTTTTCGATTTATTTTGGTAAGGTAACTACCTATTTGGGTACATTCAAGCTATCTCTGATGTAACCAGTGAGCTTATTTTTGTAGCTTCAACACGCAAGAGGACTTATTGGAATTACATTTATGTAATGATTACAGGGAGGAGTTGTTTATAATGAAGCAGTCATTGATTTAGATAGAAAAGAGTTTCATATGATAAAGTAGAAGGTAATTCTAGTTGTAACAGGTGACGTACCTGAGATAATAGGGGGATAATTAAAATAATAGGGGGAATAAGCTTAAATAAACGGATAATTAATTGAAATGAAAGGAGAATAAATTAAAATAAAATAATTTAGCAAGAGAGTAAGTACAGATTATAAGAAAATAAAATGAGCAAACAGGAGAATAAAGTAATATTACATGATAATAAACTATATAAAATATTAATACAATATAACAGAGCTATTTAATATTTAAAATATGTAAGAAACATAAGAATTAGTTTATTGTATTGCTCAGTAATGATGACAAACTATTTCTAGCTTTAGTAACTCAGAAAATTATTATTAATATCTTCTGCATGTAACCTGGTCATTGCAATGGACTAATTTTTAATCATATAATAAATAGCGTAAACATAAATTAATACTAGGACATTTAAAATGTCAGATTGATTCTAACAAATATGTTTCCTTTCACTCTATCTTTCACTATACCTTTCACTATACCTTTCACTATACCTTTCACTATACCTTTCACTATACCTTTCACTATACCTTTCACTATAGCTTTCACTATAGCTTTCACTATAGCTTTCACTATACCTTTCACTATACCTTTCACTATAGCTTTCACGATACCTTTCACTCTATCTTTCACTATACCTTTCACTATACCTTTCACTATACCTTTCACTATACCTTTCACTATACCTTTCACTTCTCTAAATAGCTGCTAAAAGATCACAATCATAATTCATATCATAAATAAAAATTATAAATCAAATTCACAATTGTATCATAAATCAAACAATAAATTTCTGTTTCTGTTTCGTACAAGGTCTTTACATGTTACATATATGTTTTATATAGGTTGGGTTACTATAATGAATTTCTTAACATTTCTTCAAATCGTTTGATACCAAAATACGTCATTACTTAAATGTTGAAGATAGTTAAAAAATCTCTATAAGAACCTTTAAAGCGAAAGGAAAACGAGGAAGAATCTGCTAATATGTAGCACCAATAAATCCGACAATTCAAGCTTGAAATTCGATACGGTAGCTAATTCAAGTATAAAAAATAAGTTTATCATAAAACCATTGATTCTAAAATAAAAAAAATGAATTTTAGCATCATCCACCTGAAGGATTAATATAATTAGCTCCGTACTTATTTTCTTCATTTAAATTTCGCAATCTGTATCTCAATAAAGTGGACTTATATTTGTTTTTTGGTACGAACTAATTCTCTGCAACACTTGAATTAAAGCCTTTCTTTATCTGATTTATTTTGATTGAGAAGATTTATACACAGAGTAATGTCAATATTTTCAATTTGGTTATCAAAATCTCAACCTTGAAGTTATATTTAGCATTGGCGATTTAAAATAAAAACATATCTATTCATCGTTAGGATTAAGGCTTAATTCATAGTTCTCGACTCGACAAACAAAAATTGTTCTAATGATCCACTGCTTATTTTACTAATAGGTATGGCAGATTTTATCATTCCATTACCGCTGCGCATCCCAAAATAGGTAAGTGGATCGCTAGGTACTTGAGATTGCAGTACACAGATGGAAGTGCTACATTCAACTAACGAGCTTACGACACGTAATTACGGCTTCCAAATGCCTCTAAAGCGAAGATTACAAAGGCTTTGCAGCTCAAACAAACCCGCACAATTTGCCCCCACCGAGTTCCAAATTATTCTAATCCGCTGGGAATTACGAGCCAACTTCCACAGAAAATGTTCTCAAGATTGCAATTGATGAAAAATCAGAATATCGAAAGGAAATTTAATCCCTCTCATAAAGATACATCTAATAATGTATTTCATATGAATTTCTACCTATATTTTCTATTTTATTTCAAAATGTGTTTTATGTCACATGGCATAATACAAGGCATCCTCCGGCTGGTTTGTCACAATCTATTGTCTTATTTGGACGCGTAGTTGTTCTGACAGCGGAGTCTCTATAGAATATAAAAGAGTGAATTCGATGAGGTCCTCTTTATATTGAAGCACTCTCATTGTTTAACTCCTTAAAATCCAGTCTGGCCATTATCACGTGGAGAAATAGTTCCCTGAATCTGTGAAAAAATCCCTCCTATCGCAAAGGACGTCCACGCCAAGTTTGGAATAGTAATGAGTTATTTGAAGCCTCTGGAAGCTCCGAAAGCCAATAAGAATCGACTGCTCCCATCCACACGAGTGTAATAGAAGCACCTCAAAGAATTCAATAGAATCTTCGCGAAAATAAGAAGGGGAATATTTCTCCTATTATCTTAGACAGATATTTTTGTGTTGAAGAAGTTTTCTATATATCTGATATTAGAGACTGACTCCAAGAGCTACAGTTGTGTCGTTGAGTGTAATGGAAGATAAATATTGTTGTCTGTGAAGTAGCGGCCCTGTGTCATCCTCGTAACATTTCAAGGAGGTTTGAGTTGGCGTCCTACTTGGTTGAGAGTCTTCGTACTCGACAGCGAATGAAAGTTCTGCAATCAAAAGTAAAAAGATGTCCCCAATAATGAGAAGTAGTACACATATTGACAGTGTATAGAGTTATTTTTCTGGAGAGATTTTGATCAAGATTTTAGTTTGTTAAGACGAGAAAATAATAATTGGAATCATTTAGATTATTCTTTATTTATTCTTTAGGAATGTAATCAGCATATGAATATACTATGACAGGCTCAGTCGTATAAATTGTTTGTCTTTCATACAGTGTTTGGTTGCATAAAACGAAAGATTGGTTGCAATAACTGGCTTGGTGCATGGGAATACTCTCCAAGCATTTCACTTGTCATATTAAACGGTTAAGTCGATACTAACCTGTTCAGGAATTCAACTTACTTGTTCGTATTAACAAATTTTTTTGAAAAATGGAGATAGATTTAGAACAAATTTCAAATCGTTAATTTTTTTATTATATTATATATTAATATATTATTAATCGATCATTCAACAAGATTCCTATATACTATTTATTGAAAATAGGATATAGATTTTTGTGAGTCACCCTGTATAGTTAGATATTACGTGACGCATATAGTTCAATACTCCAGTAAAGTACTTGAACATTTACTAGTATTCAGGGTCAGATGTAAATATAGCCAAGAATGTAAATTTTGCATTTAAAACAAACTCATGCTTTAGATTTAGTTCAGGCCCGAGAGCAGCCGTTTATAAAATGATATTATCCGAGTTTTGCAGTTTATTTTTCTTCAGCAAACACATTCATTATCAAAACTTCGTTGACAAAAGTGCCAACTGAAATTCTAGGCTTCGACATGGCAACGAATTTTACTTTTACGTATTCGTAATAAATTGTTATTTAAACTTACAGTACAAACTATTTTTTATTTTATATGATTGTTAAGTTTTAAGTTTTTATAAAAGGCATTGATTATGTGAACATTTTCCGTAGGTAAAAATGCTTGTAATTCATCGATCCAGGCTCTTTATTTCAGTAAATATAACATGGCTGTCACCAGTCGAACAAATCTATTTAGAATAGTTTTATAGCAGTTGAATTGTCGAGCGTGACTAAAAAATGGACTAAATTAGGAAAAGTGCGCTCTGTCGATAACGTTTGAGAGAATTACATTTTATTCCATGTCAAATATAGCGAAATAACATTTTGATTGATGGCTATTTTCCAATAAGTGTTTTGTAATACTATTAGCCTGAGTTTAATTTAAAGCGTGTTTTATATTTCACTTAAAATAGTTCTCAATTATATAATTTACTCCGGAACAACAGATTATGAGTTTCTATTGTTTAAATAGTAATTTCTGAGATATAATATTATGTGAAATATTTTTGCTTTAGAATAATGATATTAATTTTTCATCACTCTCATACATTTTTAATGAACTTTTAATACACTTTTTAGTAAACTTTTTATTATTATACAGCGAACCACATTACATTAGCAATACAGTTTGGTTTTCCTGTATAGCCTGTGTATACTGTACAGTATTGTATAGCCTGTGTATATGTATAGCCTGTGACGTTTAACGTAACGCGTTATACGTCACAGGTGCTCTCTTAACTATAAGAGCACACAGATAGGTTAGACCTAACGAATACATTGCTATCAAAGCCCCTGAGACTGGAGAGCTGAGTAGATCCTATGCCTGGGATAATAGAGGTAATTAAAGTGTTTACCCGAGGCCCAAATTGGTAAATATTAGCTCAGCGGTATAGTCCATCAAGACCGCATACAAAAATGACATTCCCTCATTATTATCCCGAGAAAACACTTTAGTGAACTAATTTAAAATAGACCTTTGATATAGTAAATGGTGTGACGAATAATTTAGCAAACATTATTAAATCTCTATTGAAGCATTTCAGTTGCTTCTAGTTCTGAAGGTCAGGTAAGGTCAATCCTGTACAGGATATCCAATCCTGTCCATAACTGATCAATAACACCCCTTTTCTTCAGGGAACTGCCCCAAGAGCCGGTAATTATTCATAGTTTATAGCTGAGTAAGGTAATAAGCTTTCATCACGGCATAAACAGATCCCAGCCCTCTAATTCACAAGCCATTTTACACAGTTTCTCCTGGGGGCTAAAATAGACACAAAATACTCTCTGAAACTTGACGCGTCGGGCATTTTTTGATTAGAGGGAGAAAATTTAATGGTCGAAAGTTATGGCTTACTGGCTAATCCTTTTGTTTTGATTGAAAAGCGTAACTGTAGTTTAATTTAAAGGATATTGAATTAAATTAGAGTTTCTTTTCTTATAGTAACCAAGGGAATGTATTTACGTGGGACTGAGTAAAAATAACAGAATTTATCTCTTTGTCGGCAGCCCACGAGTCTTTTTGAGATTCATTATTTTGCTCCTTTATGTTCAAATATTTAAGATTAAAGAAAAATAAATCTTGAAATATGTTTCCGAGTTTTTCAAGTGTTAGAGTGCGACAAAACGAATCTTGCTTTTATTTCCGCCATTCCCTCGCGAAAAGATGGGGTCTTCAGTTCGAATCTGTGGAAATAACAAGGCCTCTCTCTCTTCCACTGCCTCCTAAAAACACAAGATCTGTATGTTTATAGAAGTGTATATATACGAAAATTAGAGTATTTTCACATACTCCTTTTAGGAGAGTTTCAATAAGTACATGTTTCTTATTAAATAGTCGATCAAATTTTTGAATTAATGTGAGGGTGATGTAACGCGAGCGTTTTTGCAGCGTTTTCAACGTCGCAAAAGCGTCGCGTAACATGAATACATATGAAATGGGCTTGACAATAATTTGCTCAGAATCAGAAACACTGTGAAAAAACGCTCGTGTTTTCTTATAAATAAAAAAAAAACACTATTTTTTTTATAAATTATATATAATTTTCGTAAATATGTAGATTCAAAATTAAGGTTTTTACATTTCCTTTTCCTTTTTAAATTTTGATTTTTTTTTTTAATTTCTTGAAGATTTTCCTGTGAATATAAATTTTATCTATTATTTATATCTTTTTTGTATTTATTTTTCACAATTTTTTAAATAATTCATAAAATGTAAATTCATAGGGACAGGGAAACCTATTGAATAAGTTTAACTGCAACGATTAAATACAGAAAATGAATAGTTGATCATAATTTATGAGTATTATTTTACTCATCATTTACATAAGGTATGCTTTAATTTATTATCTTTGCAGAAAGCGGAAGGTTATATTTCAAATGGCATTTGTTAATTCATCATCTTGTTATTCGCGTAACTCAAAAAGTATACAACCAAATTTAATGAAACTTGGTGGAACGATTGGTCAATCTCCAGGTACTATTTGGTTAAATTTTAAGAGTGATCGGGTCAAAGGTCAAGGCCATTTATAACTTAATAACTGAAAAGTATTTAACCAAATTGCCTGAAATTTGGTGGGACGATTGGTCATTATCCAGTTATCAGTTTATTAGATTTTGGGGGCGAATGGATCAAAGGTCAAGGTCAAGATCATTCATAATTCAAGAATTCAAGGTCATTTATAAGCGGAGGCAAAGGTATGCGCTTTACTGAGTGCACGTAATCTAGTTTTAGTCTCTTTTCATGAGTTACTTTATTTTATTCACTCTATATTGTAGACTCTCCGGACAAAATTTAATCAAAAAGAAATTTATCATCACATTTTATCATCACTCTCTATCATCACTCTCTATCATGACACTCTATCATCACTCCCTATCATCACTCTCTATCATCACTCCCTATCATCACTCTCTATCATCACTCCCTATCATCACTCTCTATCATTACTCTCTATCATCACTCCCTATCATCACTCCCTATCATCACTCTCTATCATCACTCCCTATCATCACTCACTATCATCACTCCCTATCATCACTCCCTATCATCATTCTCTACCATCACTCCCTATTATCACTCACTATCATCACTCTCTATCATCACTCTCTATCATCACTCTCTATCATCACTCTCTACCATCACTCTCTACCATCACTCCCTATTATCACTCACTATCATCACTCTCTATCATCACTCTCTATCATCACTCTCTATCATCACTCTCTATCATCACTCTCTATCATCACTCCCTATCATCACTCACTATCATCACTCCCTATCATCACTCCCTATCATCACTCCCTATCATCACTCCCTATCATCACTCCCTATCATCACTCCCTATCATCACTCCCTATCATCACTCTCTTCACTGTTGGTTTCAAGTTGATTCTTTCTCCCTGAAAATACGTTTAGTTTAACGCCAAATTCCCCCCACTAAATTATCTCCTGAAAGTCAGGGACTTTAAGCAAACAAGGAACACTCCTTTATGGCAATATATTTCCCAGGGAAAATTGCTTCCTGCCTATTTATGTTAACAGTTTCTGCTGGAGGTGTTGCCGTACTCTATAACTTATTGTGCCACTGAAATAATTCACCGAACTATCATTTGAGTGCAGTCAAGAATTATTCATGTAAATAAGTAAGAAATATTTTGTACTTTCAATATGAAAATGAAGTAAAATGGTTCGAACTGCTTTATAAATTTACTTGTTTTAAATGCAAATTAGTAATTCAAGTCATAATAAAAGATATTATTGTTTAATTTTCACTATTCAGGAAAAATGATATTTTTAATATATGTATAGTTTTCTAATATTTTAAAACAATTCATTATCCATATTTATATTTGTGTAATAAAAATATAATTTTTTTCCAATTTATTAATTTCGTTTGCTTGAAAAGACAACATTTTTTACATCAAAAACAAGAATTGATTATTTGAATCTATTATAGTCATAAATATTGCAGATAATTGAATTTTTTCCCTTAAATAGGGTAACTTCCAAGTTATCGGACAATTCCACATTTTCGATCGTATAATTAGAAGTATGAATAATATGATCATTTTAATTTTATATATACTCGAAATTTACCCTCTAATATGTACTATCAAAGAAAATGTCTCCGCATGATGATAATTTGCCAAATCACAGTTTTCTAATTTCCTATCATTTTCAAATCTTACAAATTTGTCATCGTGTACCCAGACCAATTTTAAAATATCTACAAGCATTACAATTAGTAAAGTTTCATTTTGGAAATTTGAAATTAGTAAACTGTCAAAAAAATCCTTGCAGATACCTTTTTCTTTAACTCAATTCGAAATATTTAATGCTAATATTTACTATTTATAGAGATAACGGTAATTAAAGAGATATCGGTAACTAGGAATAACCCAAGTGGGCGTAAACTGTTTATTCAATCAAGATAGTGATATAGACATTATCTATATTCCATTGAAGTGTGCGATTGCTTTTCTTTGAAAGTAAATATGAGATAAAAAAAATAGATGCAAAGTCCTCACATAATTTACGTGGAATAAACAAAATGATAAATAATTTAACTGCAATGGTATTCACGAATGAAATATAGTATGAAATGCTAAAATTATAGGAAACAGAGAAGTTAAAGTAAATTGGGCTGAAAATGTATCCGAAATAGGTTTAAAATGCAATAGAAATTGTACCAAAATATGTACCCAAATTATCTACAGTATATTCTACACTGAAGGTATCCAAATCTTCGCAAAAGGTACCCAAATCTTCCCAAAAGGTATCCAAATTACCATAATGTACTCAAATCTATCCATAATAGAACCACTTACCCAAAATATACCAACAATTTACAAAAACTCTCACCATTCCGTATACCACAAAGAGCAATCAGTAGCTACCTTCTCTTTTTGTATCCCTCACTCTTTATAACAAAGAGTAAATAAGTCCTTTTGTACAAGCCACTAAATATTACAATATGGGGTCGATACCTTAGTTACAAGGCGCATGAATGTATAGTTACAGCAACAGAGGAATATTAATATGGCAACAAAGTAATAAGTTATGGTGGGGCCATAGAAGATTAAGTTATGGTGGGGCCATAGAAGATTAAGTTATGGTGGGGTAATAGAAGATTAAGTTATGGTGGGGCCATAGAAGATTACGTTATGGTGGGGCCATAGATGATTACGTTATGGTAGGGCCATAGATGATTAAGTCATAGTGGGGCCATAGATGATTACGTTATGGTGGGGCCATAGATGATTACGTTATGGTGGGGCCATAGATGATTAAGTCATGGTGGGACCATAGAAGATTTAAGTCCTTATTCTACTATGGCCCACAATAATTTCTTCTCGGGAATTGGGTTAACCTTGTTTTAGAGAACCGATTAGTAACTACTATTATAGGATAATATATTTGTACAAGCTTTTCTATAAGCGATTTAATCATTTAATATTCCATTAATATAATTGAATTGATTATCAAACGTACCTTTACTTTTATAAAAAAGTAATTTATTCATAATATCCAATATAGCTACGTCTTAGTCGTATAATGGATTGTAGTACCTGAATATTCAATCAGTATAATAATCATTTGTAATTTTAAACATATTTTTTTATTGTTGGCGAAAAGTAATTTCAATATCGATATTAAAAAAAATAAATTGATACTCAGTAATAAGAGAATTATATAGAAATGAGAGGTTTTTCGAAACGTTATACATTCAATTTAAATTTTACCTACAGCATGCTAACCTTCACAGTCTCCTAATTTAATTATATTTTATAATCATTAATTAGATGGGGATATTTGGTCCCTAAATTGCCCATTTGAGCTTCATTTTGGGGTTTTATGATGAAATTAAATTTTTATCACTCGATATTACACTCAAGAGCCTCGTAAGGGACTTAGGCGATTTATGACGAAGAATAAGGACCATTTGCGTCTATGGCGACTGTGTGGATTGGAACGATAGTTGAGAATGATTATCACCTTTAACTCTTCATGGTCAGAATTAATTTCATTGTGAATTTTTTTATAATATTCCTGCAATATAAAACAATAAAAATCAATAAAAGGAAAAAATATGTCATAATTGTGCTCGTTCGTTGATTTAAAATATCTCTAAATTATCATGCAAAATCCATCATATGAAGGGGGACTGATGAAGGGTCGTACACACGTAAGGTTTTTAATTCTTTCCACCAGACTTTGGCTAAGCTCCTACTACTTTCTCTACAAGAATTCAAGAAAAAAACGATATAATTGTTATTTATTTTAATTGGTATCCAAGACACCTGTAGCTATTGAATTAATTTGATATGTATTTTATATGTTTATATTTCATTACAATCTTATCGAAATTTATATTGCTATATAATAATGCTAAGATTACTATCCCAGAAAATTAATATAAAACCTATGAAGAATTCAGTGAGGCTTATTATGAAAATAGTTTGTATTTAAAATTGAGATTATTAAAATGAATTATTTTTATGTAATACATTATTATTGGATCAAATGTTAATAAATCTCAACAGTTTACTTTATATTTTTTACAAGAAAATTCCTTGAATTCCTAAAGAAATTCACAAAGAATCTTCCAAGGCTTCAGAATCTATTTTGAAAATAGAGAATCTTTCCACTGAATATTTTGGTGCACTCCAAAGAAGTCATAACAATAACTCAAAAAAGCACGCCTTCCAATATCTCCTCAATGGAACTCATAAATTGCTTCATGTTACTCTATTCACTTGCTTTATTGCTCCATTTCGACTCGTAACTGGAAGATATATAATCTCTAATGGAATTATGCATAATCTATTGCTAAACTTGTATCAATGGCTATATCATTACTATTAGAAAAAAGTTATTGAAACAAAAAGTGTATATTAACCAGACTGCAGAATCTGGTAAAATTCTCTCCAAGAAATTTCACAATTTGGTTTCAGTTCTCTGTAAAATGTAGAAGAGAATTCTATAGTGTAGCAGAGAAAAGGTGGAAAATATTCCATATTCTGCACACTGGCTGCTTGAATAGAATCCTTAATAATATTATCTTTAAGTAATTTTTAAATTCTTGAAAACGAAAATCATGTTTATCATAAATCTAATCGTTAATAGAACATTTTCTTATAACTGATACCTATACTTCTTTCTAAGTTAAGATAATATCTTGCATATTAATGTTCTATAAAGTAACTCTAACCAAAAAATATCCTAATTGCTAAAAAATGGAGGACATTGAATCCTCTCTGATATAATCTTCTTCTTCTCTCTTTCTCCTTCTATCTTTTTTTCTTTTGAGCTGTCAGGTAGATGTCAGCAAGAAGAAGAAAGAGAAGAATATCATCTTCAACAGACTTCAAATTGGAGTATTTGCAAGTGATTTATTCCTCTTAAATTAAAAGAAAAGAGTTCATATTGCCACAACTTGTTCAATTATTAGCTCTTCAAATATTTTATTTGGAGAGAAAAGGCCGGTAAAATGTTAGTTTTTCTTTTAATTTATTATTTGTTGAGTAGCTGCTTGATGAACTCACTGACTGTTAAATGAATAAGAAGACTAGTGAATGTTATTGATGATGTACTATCAGAGAAAAGAGTCACTGTGATGATGTACTATCAGAGAAAAGAGTCACTGTGATGATGTACTATCAGAGAAAAGAGTCACTGTGATGATGTACTATCAGAGAAAAGAGTCACTGTGATGATGTACTATCAGGGAAAAGAGTCACTGTGATGATTTACTATCAGAGAAAAGAGTCACTGTGATGATGTACTATCAGAGAAAGAGTCACTGTGATGATGTACTATCAGAGAAAGGAGTCACTGTGATGATGTACTATCAGAGAAAAGAGTCACTGTAATGATGTACTATCAGAGAAAAGAGTCACTGTAATGAATTACTATCAGAGAAAAGAGTCACTGTGATGATGTACTATCAGAGTAAAGAGTCACTGTGATGATGTACTATCAGAGAAAAGAGTCATTGTGATGATGTACTATCAGAGAAAAGAGTCACTGTGATGATGTACTATCAGAGAAAAGAGTCATTGTGATGATGTACTATCAGAGAAAAGAGTCACTGTAATGATGTACTATCAGAGAAAAGAGACACTGTGATGATGAGTTATCAGAAAAAAGAGTCACTGTGATGATGTACTATCAGAGTAAAGAGTCACTGTGATGATGTACTATCAGAGAAAAGAGTCATTGTGATGATGTACTATCAGAGAAAAGAGTCACTGTGATGATGTACTATCAGAGAAAAGAGTCATTGTGATGATGTACTATCAGAGAAAAGAGTCACTGTAATGATATACTATCAGAGAAAAGAGACACTGTGATGATGTACTATCAGAGTAAAGAGTCACTGTGATGATGTACTATCAGAGAAAAGAGTCATTGTGATGATGTACTATCAGAGAAAAGAGTCACTGTGATGATGTACTATCAGAGAAAAGAGTCATTGTGATGATGTACTTTCAGAGAAAAGAGTCACTGTAATGATGTACTATCAGAGAAAAGAGACACTGTGATGATGTACTATCAGAGAAAAGAGTCACTGTGATGATGTACTATCAGAGAAAAGAGTGACTGTGATGATGTACTATCAGAGAAAAGAGTCACTGTGATGATGTACTATCAGAGAAAAGAGTGACTGTGATGATGTACTATCAGAGAAAAGAGTGACTGTGATGATGTACTATCAGATAAAAGAGTGACTGTGATGATGTACTATCAGAGAAAAGAGTGACTGTGATGATGTACTATCTGAGAAAAGAGTCACTGTAATGATGTACTATCAGAGAAAGGAGTCACTGTGATGATGTACTATCAGAGAAAAGAGTCACTGTGATGATGTACTATCAGAGAGAAGAGTCACTGTGATGATGTACTATCAGAGAAAAGAGTCACTGTGATGATGTACTATCAGAGAAAAGAGTCACTGTGATGATGTACTATCAGAGATAAGAGTCACTGTGATGATGTACTATCAGAGATAAGAGTCACTGTGATGATGTACTATCAGAGATAAGAGTCACTGTGATGATGTACTATCAGAGATAAGAGTCATCCTTTGCCCCCACTTTAAATGCATCTCTCAGTTGCCTTCAACTTTCAATTGGTGTTTAATGTACTCACTAGTTAGCAGACTGAAGTAAAGCACCGAAACTGGAGTTCAGAACACTGAAACTAAATGGCACAGCTTTCAATTTCGTAGTCTACAGCATTTTGTTTCTCAATTCAGAACTTTTTATAGTCGGAATTATTTTCCCCTGCTCTGTAAATAGATAAAATAGACAAAAGTTGAGAAACTCGAGAAAATATTGACACTGCAATATTCAAAAGAGTTTACTTGACACCCTCAAACATATCTATGTTACATATTTTTAGCAGTTATTTGAAAAGTTACGATCTATTAATATCAAGCCTGTCAGCTCTGCAGAAATGAACATTGGAAAATACTTAATATTTTCATACGGTCTTTCATGCTATTACAGATAGCGTTAAATTTTATTTTCAGTATGTATATGAAATATAATTTATATATCTTAAATTTTTATAATTGATTGATAAATACTTTCTTTTTTTGATTACTTCTGTATACAAATACGACTTATTTCGTTTTTAAGCATATAATATTATCCTAAAAGAAAATATAGATAATAGGTGGCATTAGAAAATTAAATAGGTATTCCTTATCAATAATTAATCTATTGCAATACCATAGTTTCTCTCTGTGATATGGTACCTGTTAAAGAGGTTTCTTGTTTAGATTACCATTACGGTTGGACCATACGACTGGTATCAATTCCTCTTTGTAGGGGACTACAACAATACTATATATAAGTCACACTACATTACCATTCCTGTTATCCTTTAATTCCCACACGGAATTTGTACATCTATCAAAAGGTGCGTAAATCACTCCACTTGACAGGAATTGCGTGAGGAACATATGTTAGAAACACCTTACGGAGGAGCTGAGAGGAGTACTGACTGTAATGTACTGAAGAGGAGCTGAGAGGAGTACTGACTGTAATGTACTGAAGAGGAGCTGAGAGGAGTACTGACTATAATGTACTGAAGAGGAGCTGAGAGGAGTACTGACTCTAATGTACTGAAGAGGAGCTGAGAGGAGTACTGACTGTAATGTACTGAAGAGGAGCTGAGAGGAGTACTGACTGTAATGTACTGAAGAGGAGCTGAGAGGAGTACTGACTATTATGTATGGAAGAGGAGCTGAGAGGAGTACTGACTATAATGTACTGTAAAGAAGCTGAGAGGAGTACTGACTATAATGTACTGAAGAGGAGCTGAGAGGAGTACTGACTCTAATGTACTGAAGAGGAGCTGAGAGGAGTACTGACTGTAATGTACTGAAGAGGAGCTGAGAGGAGTACTGACTGTAATGTACTGAAGAGGAGCTGAGAGGAGTACTGACTATTATGTATGGAAGAGGAGCTGAGAGGAGTACTGACTATAATGTACTGTAAAGAAGCTGAGAGGAGTACTGACTATTATGTATGGAAGAGGAGCTGAGAGGAGTACTGACTATAATGTACTGTAAAGAAGCTGAGAGGAGTACTGACTCTAATGTACTGTAAAGAAGCTGAGAGGAGTACTGACTCTAATGTACTGTAAAGAAGCTGAGAGGAGTACTGACTCTAATGTACTGTAAAGAAGCTGAGAGGAGTACTGACTATAATGTACTGTAAAGAAGCTGAGAGGAGTACTGACTCTAATGTACTGTAAAGAAGCTGAGAGGAGTACTGACTCTAAAGTACTGAAGAGGAGCTGAGAGGAGTACTGACTCTAATGTACTGTAAAGAAGCTGAGAGGAGTACTGACTATAATGTACTGTAAAGAAGCTGAGAGGAGTACTGACTATAATGTATGGAAGAGGAGCTGAGAGGAGTACTGACTATAATGTACTGTAAAGAAGCTGAGAGGAGTACTGACTCTAATGTACTGTAAAGAAGCTGAGAGGAGTACTGACTCTAATCTACTGTAAAGAAGCTGAGAGGAGTACTGACTCTAATGTACTGTAAAGAAGCTGAGAGGAGTACTGACTCTAATGTACTGTAAAGAAGCTGAGAGGAGTACTGACTATAATGTACTGTAAAGAAGCTGAGAGGAGTACTGACTATAATGTACTGTAAAGAAGCTGAGAGGAGTACTGACTCTAATGTACTGTAAAGAAGCTGAGAGGAGTACTGACTCTAATGTACTGTAAAGAAGCTGAGAGGAGTACTGACTCTAATGTACTGTAAAGAAGCTGAGAGGAGTACTGACTCTAATGTACTGTAAAGAAGCTGAGAGGAGTACTGACTCTAATCTACTGTAAAGAAGCCGAGAGGAGTACTGACTCTAATGTACTGTAAAGAAGCTGAGAGGAGTTCTGACTATAATGTACTGTAAAGAAGCTGAGAGGAGTACTGACTCTAATGTACTGATGAGGAGCTGAGAAGAGTATTGACTCATCTGTACTGAAGAGGAGCAATGTGTGGAGTACTGATTCATCTGTATGAAAGAGGAGCAATGAGATGAGTACTGACTCATCAGTTCTGATGAGGAGCAATGAGAGGAGTACTGTAGAGGAGCTGTGAGAGGAGTACTGACTCTGATGTACTGTAGAGGAGCATTGAGAGGAGTACTGACTCATCTGTACTGATGAGGAGCTGTGAGGAGACTTTAGTGTATAATTAGAAATTTGGCATTAAAAATTATATAAGATAATTTCAATTTCTCATTCGTTATCATTGTATGAACTACTTAGTGAAATATAAACTACAGATGTTTAGTAGAAAATGTAAGATTTTGATTCCAATCTTCCTCAGAGGAAATTATTTATTCACTACTATCTCCCCGCACTCAATATCCACAAGAAAATTATTTCGCATGAGAGCAGAATATTTGAACTCGAACTTCATGAGCGAAGTTGAATATTTCAAAACATTTCTCTCTATATTCTATTATTTAAATCACCTTCATTAATTATTCTCTTTACCGGAGAACCGAAAATGAAACATTTTAGTTAAGAAAATCAGAGAAGTATTTGGACTGTTCTTGTAGGGACTGAGAAGACTATTGCTGAGACTGAGAAGACTATTGCAGAGACTGAGAAGACTATTACAGAGACTGAGAAGACTATTGCAGAGACTGAGAAGACTATTACAGAGACTGAGAAGACTATTACAGAGACTGAGAAGACTATTACAGAGACTGAGAAGACTATTACAGAGACTGAGAAGACTATTACAGAGACTGAGAAGACTATTACAGAGACTGAGAAGACTATTGCAGTGACTGAGAAGACTATTGCAGAGACTGAGAAGACTATTGCAGAGACTGAGAAGACTATTACAGAGACTGAGAAGACTATTACAGAGACTGAGAAGACTATTGCAGAGACTGAGAAGACTATTGCAGAGACTGAGAAGACTATTGCAGAGACTGAGAAGACTATTGCAGAGACTGGATGTTTTTGGTTTGTTTTTATAGAAAGTAAGAAACATTATTTTTTTTTCATATAGATACCGAGGTGATTTTAGTTTTCTTTGCAGAGACATTTCATTTGGTGTGTTTTCATAGAGATAAGAATGTTGTGGGCGTGTCTAGCAGATGCTTGGGAAGATCTATGGCCTGGATCTGGAAAGGCTTAGGCTGCAGCTGATTTAGTACCACTCTGTGAATGGAGAATGCTCTCGATAAATTCTGTAGCTATTGCTCATGGGGAACTGATGTTTGGCTGCAGTGGCACGATCTTCGACTTCTATGGCCTTCATCCTTATAATGATATATGTAACGAATAACTAATCTCAATGAGTCTTGGTAAAAGAAATACAGTTATTTATTATATATGAATGTATTTATATATAATATATAATGTATTACGATTGATTATTATAGTAAAACATCTTGTCAATGTGAAATTTAATTTAATACTTTTAATTTTGAATAGATCTTAACCAACTTGCTCTACAAATATTAAACTAATATTAAGGTTATACACCTACCATATACATATATGATTTTCAGAAAATTAATTCAAAATCAACTCACAGATAATAAAGGTTGGATATTGTCGACTTGTGTACATCAATAGCCAATAAAAAATATATATCTTAATTAAATACAAGCTAAACAAATTGAGACATTAGTTCTGCTTTGATAAATGGTAATAAATGGAACTAATAGTAGGATAGTGTTCTGGCTAATGAATCTAGTCGGTATTCTCTTTGTAGCCTGAGAACCGGGCAGCTGGAGGAAGAAAACAAGAAAATTGGACACGATTGGTAGTGCGTGAGGTGAGGGCGATTCAACAGCCTTATAGCATTGGAAAGGCAATTTGTTGTATGTTCTCAGTCAATAGACTCAAAAGCTTCTATTATTGGAAATTGCACCAACAAAACTTATTCGGTAAATCAGGAAAGGACCTAGGACTTAAATTATTATACTTACAGGTGACTGTTTGGAGGAAAAGTCACAGAAAGTTAATTCAATAACATCGACAATATTTTATATTAAAATATCCTAATTTAAAGCATTGTTTTTTTCTAGAAGATTTTATTTTATGTTTTTGATGAATTACAATCTAATTGAATCCTCTATCGTTAGCAAACCAGTATCTATATTTGGTTTAGGTGATCAAATGTGATCACATGAACGATAAAGGATTACCTTTGTAAATATATGATGTTTTTATCATCGATTATTATCACCGATAGAAAAAACGGCGAACGGTAATTGTAATTTTCCGACTCGTGGAAACTTATGAATTGTCTTTCATTTCTAAGAAAAATGGGCAGACAAAATAAAATAAACATTATTTACCTTAATAAGGATAATGATTCATTATTTAATATTATATTAATGTAGTAAGAGGTTTTCAACTTGAAGCACAAAGTATGCTCTAAAATTTCAAGCAAATAAGTTAGATAAAATAAAGGAAGCCAGAGTCTATCAGGAAGTGAACTGTTAATTAAGCCGTAATTAATGTTTCCAATGGAAAATATCGAAAAAGCAACAACCCGTGTGTTTTATTTAGCACAAATCTTTAGCTTTGTTATAATATTGTGTTTTTCTTTAGGTTTATTGAATAATAATTGAAGTGATTTTGTTCTGTTTAACCCTGTACCCCGTTTTTAACTTGAATGCGAAAAAAAAAATTGGATAAAATCCTTGTAGTATATAGGCAAACTAAGTATATCGAACAATATATATTTTTTAAATATATGAGAATCACAATAATTTGTGCATACCTTGAAATAAGTGTACGCATTGGTTCCTACATACGAAAGCGTATGTGTTTAACTGGTCGGTTAAAGGGCGTACACACACAGGATTTTAAGTCTTTCCACCGGACTTTTTGTTAAGCTCCTCCTATTTTTTCCACAAGAATATAAGAAAAAACTGTATAAATCGTATATTATTAGTTAGTATCCATGATACTACTTGCAGGTATCATGGATACCAACTAAAATATATACGATTCATACAGTTTTTTCTTATATTCTTGTGGAAAAAATAGGAGGAGCTTAGCAAAAAGTCTGGTGGAAAGACTTGAAAACCCTACGTGTGTACGGCCCTTGAGAAAAAATATCTTTTGGGTTTAATCATGTGAAAGTAAAGTAATAAGTATATATATGTTACTGTAGTAATGTTACTGTACATTATTTACTTTGACTCAAATATTTGACTTCAGAAGTTATTGAGAGTGTATATGTATTTATATTTAAGTTATGCTGTATAAGTTGAAAGAAATATTTACAATTAGGCCCAAAAAATAAAATTTCATAAAAGCTGAATATGTTCTACGTTTAATGAGGTAGGACTTTTCCGCATACTATTGTATTTATTCTTCACAGCCTTCATTAAATTTAATATATAAATTTATTCAAGAATATTGTAAATATATATATTTAAAGACGCGCATGTATATTCATGTATTATCAAGAAAAGAATCTCTGCATGATGATAATTATTCAAATCTCAGTTTTTCTAATTTTCTATTCTTTTCAAATTTTATGCGAATTTGTCGTAGTGTCCCCAACCCAATTTCAAAATATTCACAACCATTATATTGTGTAAAGTGAAAAGTTTATTTATGGGAATCTGAAATGAATAAACTGTGAAAAAATCATTATCAATGGACTTTTCTTTGACTGTATATATGCTATGTTTTGTACATATGATATGTTGCGCATAGACTACATTAAAGGCTTTTCGATATGACTGTACATATGATATGTTGCGCATAGACTACATTAAAGGATATGCGATATGACTGTACATATGATATGTTGCGCATAGACTACATTAAAGGATATGCGATATGACTGTACATATGATATGTTGCGCATAGACTACATTAAAGGCTTTTCGATATGACTGTACATATGATATGTTGCACATAGACTACATTAAAGGCTTTGCGATATGACTGTACATATGATATGTTGCGCATAGACTACATTAAAGGCTTTTCGATATGACTGTACATATGATATGTTGCGCATAGACTACATTAAAGGATATGCGATATGACTGTACATATGATATGTTGCGCATAGACTACATTAAAGGATATGCGATATGACTGTACATATGATATGTTGCGCATAGACTACATTAAAGGCTATGCGATATGACAGTACATATGCTATGTTGCGCATAGACTACATTAAAGGATATGCGATATGACTGTACATATGCTATGTTGCGCATAGACTACATTAAAGGATATGCGATATGACTGTACATATGCTATGTTGCGCATAGACTACATTAAAGGATATGCGATATGACAGTACATATGATATGTTGCGCATAGACTACATTAAAGGCTTTTCGATATGACTGTACATATGATATGTTGCGCATAGACTACATTAAAGGCTTTTCGATATGACAGTACATATGATATGTTGCGCATAGACTACATTAAAGGCTTTTCGATATGACAGTACATATGATATGTTGCGCATAGACTACATTAAAGGATATGCGATATGACTGTACACATGCTATGACTCACAGAAATGCGATATGGCGAAAGTTATGAGAAATTTCTGCCACTCGATAGCCAAAAAAGTTTTAATGCAACCCGAATATAACTTTTAATTCAACTCCTAAAAACTTGGAGGTAAAATATTTTTTCATATTTAATGTTAGACGAGAACTGAACGATTTAATATCAGAAAAAAAACATGTTGTGGGTTTATGAAGCTATGTTATTTATATTTTTCCTTGTGTAAGTTCCTAGTTTTTATACATAGTAAAAAGAAATATAGTTTGATATTCTAACTGGGATTGTAATTTATATCCATGATACCTGCAGGTATCATGGATACCAATAAAAACTATAAAGTTCAATATGTTAATTCGTTATTTTGTTATTTTAATTGGTATTCATGATACCTGTAGCTATCACGAATACCAATTAAAGGAACCGAATAAATACAAAATTATGCAGTTTTTTTATATATGCCCGTAAAATTAAAGAGCTGTCCGATAACTCGGAACTTACCCTATACTGAAATTACTTCTTGGTGAATTGAAGAAGCGTGTAAGATGGGAAAGGTTTGCCAACACTTGACTGAGAGTGGCTGGAGATGAGGTGATGACATTTAGTTACAGTATAGCACCAAATGAGGGCCTCCTTCAATGATTGATGTCTGTTTGCTCGCACAAGAACCTAATATTTCCTGAGTGCTTATTGATCCGCAGAAATAGGCTCTTACTACACCAAAAAAAGTACTGACGACAGAGTACACCGAACAGCTAATCGATACTGTAGAACTCCTCTATAGTGAATGAATTAAGATGTAGACTGTATAGTGAACAGATTATCCTTAGTCTGCCATAAAACAGCATTTAGTTAGTCTTTTTTAACACATAAAGAAAGTTTGTTCACTATTTGGGCTACATTCCAACTTATTCACTATAAAGGAGTTCATTGTAAAAGCGATTATACTGTATAGGGCACCTTCTACTCGCCATCTAATTAGAAAGTATCAATAATTGTTCAACGTCGTACATATTATGTACATTTCAAATCTTACATATAAGCTCTAAAGAAATCAATCTATCATATGCATATTTAAATTCTTGTATTTAATGGAAAAACATTGGCTTTAGAATAAAAATTCGAATCACTTTCATAACTTGGCCAGCATTTATGATGGTTGTATTACAACAGAAAAATATTTCCCCTCTGGGACAACTGTCAGCCAATTTGTTATTGTGAGGAATGAGATGTAATCCTTCAGAAGTGACGTCACAGTTCCATCTGCAGTTGTTTAGTAGTAAGGCTCAAGAACTTTGGCAACGAAAGCGGAACTTGATATGTTTTTATGCCGCTTCCAAAGTGGAGTTTATGTTGTAAGTTTGGTGTTATATCGATGGCATCCTCGCTGTTGCTCTGAAAGTGTAATAACTTGGTGTGATGCTATCGGCCTAATAGACTAACTTCAGACTAAGGCATTCTGCATTGGCTGCCATTTTGCCTAACTTCTTCTTTTAAATTTTCAATTGTTACTCAACTTTAAAGAGAGAGAGAGAGAGAGAGAGAGAGAGAGAGAGAGAGAGAGAGAGAGAGAGGGGGGAGGGAGGGGTGTGGGTTGGGGGTGGGTTGCAATTGCTTTTCTTATAAAATAATTTAGCAATATAAAATTTAAATTAAATAAATTAAGGTACGTATATTATACGCACTATTTTGAATCTATAATCTTTCGATAATTTAAATTCTTCTTTTAATATGAAATATTTTTTTCATTTTATTTTACATTTAATTTAATTTTTATTTTTGTCCAACTTATAACATCAACGATTATTAAATTTTCAGACAAATGCTTATAGAAAATAATACACAAAGTCAGAAAAATATAACTGTCAAAAACTGATGCATATTCATAAATTTAATGAATATTTTAATAATCACATTATAGATGAACAAAGAATATTATTATTATGTATGATTTATTTTACTAATTAGATTTGAAGAACTATTTCTATTTCGCACTAACCGCTCCCAATCCTTTCAATTCATTAGAAATATTCAATAGTATTATGCAACCTTTTATTGACGCCTTCACAAGAACACTCTTAAGTTCTCATAATGTCCTTCACGTAAGTCCTATGAGAATCCTATTCTCATCTTGCAAGTAAACATGTATAATTGTATATTCACGGTGTGTAGATGTTACATCGAAGCACATTTCGTCGACAGGTCGCTACGTTAACGAATTTTAGTAAAGTGGATATTAACACACTTACGATAAATGAGAGTAATTTTGTTTGTAGTATCCGCTAGTTTGTTGTACTGCACACTTCATGACTGTTTACTGACTTGACAGGGGGAATTGTCGACTTAACGTCCTGTCGACGAAATGTCTGTCGATGAAACGTCTGGTAACAATATCCACCAACAAACTAGTATGAATACGTATACGATAACAATAATCTATTGTGTAAAATTAGAATAAAACAGAAATTGCCTGACGTCTAAGATAATTGCCATTTAAACCATTTGTCTCTTTGAATTCGATACAGTCAAAGAATAACATCAGACTGACATATCTAGAGCTGCCTTATCATTAGTTAAATTACACTGACTGATTCTAACACTAGACACACACGTGACCTCAATATGAATATTCATTTAAACAAGCAAGCCCTTTAATTTGTATAAATTTGCACGTAAACAGACTAATTATTCACGTACCGTCAGTTATTAAATCAACGTAGTTTGTTTGTTCAAATTAAATGCGAGAAATATTGAATCTTGTACAGCTGAGCCATCTCAATGGGTATCAGAACCAATGCACCAGTACTAATGCACCAGTAACAATGCACCAGTAACAATGCACCAGTACCAACGCACCAGTACCAATACACCAGTACCAATACACCAGTACCAATGCACCAGTACCAATTCACCAGTACCAATTCACCAGTACCAACGCACCAGTACCAATACACCAGTACCAATGCACCAGTACCAATGCACCAGTACCAATTCACCAGTACCAATTCACCAGTACCAATGCACCAGTACCAATACACCAGTACCAATGTACCAGTACCAATGCACCACTATCTGGTGGTACGTCATAAATCTTTATCTTCCATTTGGGTCATAAATGTGAATTATTATTCTAATGTTAAATTCAAGCACAGAATAAGAATTAATAACAGCTGTGCATCGGCGAAGAAAGTTTGCTTTTTTTCGAAATATTTCATGCTGTTCAAACGACTGAGGATAAATTTATTCATGGAAAGCAGATTGGTGAGGCTTGCAAAACATGTCTATAATTCGCCTTCTTTCTACCCTCATTATATTACTCCATGGTGAAATAATGGACAAAAGATGTGAATAATGAGAATGAGAATGAGAATGAGAATATTTATTCAGAAATGCATAACTTATAGGGAATATTATGAAGGAATATTATTTATTTTTCTGAAGCCCGTCCTGGTACTCTTTATTTGAGTATTATTGGGCAATTAAAAAATTAAAAAATTAAAAATCAGGAGTAGGATGGAGAAAGAATGTATTAATTTTATCTCAATGGTGGTAGATTAAAAGATATACCCTCTGTATTCATGGTGGAAACATTTGAAGTAGTGTGTAGAAATTAATTATAAGAAATGACTTATTACGATATTAAATATAGAGAGATGATGATATTGAATGATGATAAGAAAATATAGAAAAATGGTAAGAAAATTCGCTGAACGGAATCACGTTATAAACCATATACGTCATAAATATAATGAGATGTAGTGCACCCATGGTCAGGTTAGCGATCCAGTTGAGGGGGGGGGGGGCTATGCGCCTCCCCGATGCAGGCTTGATAGCGTCAGAATTGTCATGCCTCTTGCGAAAATTAGTTTCGGCGTACTTTCTTCAGTTGAATTTTCTTGGGAAGAACTTTCCTTCGGCGAATTTTCTTGCGGCGTAAATTTCTAGTAGATACCAAATTTGACATATTTAAAAAATCAATGATAAAAAAATATTATGAAAGAATCAATAATTACCGTTTGAAGATCTTATCTATATTAGGAACTATTAAAATAAAAAAATTACTGAACATTTACTTTTTTGGGCTGTTCTCCTTAAGCTTTGGTGTTAGAGGCCTCTTGTGAAGTGGCCTGGAATCACGCTAGAGGATCGATTGAGTGGGAGACTCCAGGGGCTTCCAGAGGTCCTTAATTGTTTGGCTGGAAGATAATTCCCACACTAATTACTATGGAGTGATGTAAACAAAGTAGAGAAAAGAACCAGAATCTTTCCCACTGAAAATAGAACTTAATTACTTAGCTTCAGTGACGCTTGTTATTAGAATACGGAATTTAATAACCACATTCAATGGTTCTTTTAAGTACCATCTACTGTTCTTAATGAGTTGCTAAATCCACTTTGCTATAATCTCATTGTAGTCATTCATGAAAGCTACAAAATTTGTCGTCATTCGCTTTGATATAGAGCAGTTTATTTAGAAAATAGATCGCAGAAAGGCTTTCATCTTTATTATTCTCTGGAACTGCTGCCTCCGCTGGATTAATCCCTCGAGAGAGAGAACGAGCGAAGAGTAAACAAATTTATGCCGGTGACTTTATCATGATTATAATCTGAGAAAATCGAAGGAATGATTAAAATAGAATGTCCGAGTGACCTCAAGATATGTCCGTCGAAGAATGATAGCACTAATTTGCATATAAATTAAACTAGTATCTTCATTTATTGTTTGAAGGTTGAAGATGTTTACTCAAGAAAGTAGTTATCGACTTCGTTCACCTTGGAACGATAAAAATGGGAATATTTACTCAGTCTTACAAAATTCATTGTATTTCATCTCAATAAAGTAATTGTATCTAGTTTGGATAGATATGCAAGTCAATTTATGCTTTTGCATAGAAAAATACATCTAGCTACATTTAAGTGGTATATTTTTTCCTGTTATTTAATTCATCCGTTTGTCTTTTTATATTATTTTGCCAGATAATTAAATAGAAATGAAGGAAGTAGTTCTTCATTTATTCATTACTTGGTTTACTTATCTGACATTTATGGTGAAGGGTAAATATTATTTACTCAATCATCTTCAAATATCACTGGTATTTACACTGTTATTAAGATTGTTTCATATTATAATTAGAGTTTAATTAGTTATAACTAATTCTTTAATATAACCTGCTATATATGTGGTGTGCTGATGTTACATATATAACATTTCACCTATTAAAAAAAAATATTATAGCAATTTCAATATATGATATAGTTTTTATTATATCCATTTTAGTACATTGAATATTAAAAAAAACTTTACAGTTAATAGTTTTGCCATACCCATTGAATATGACGGAGTCATAGACTATACATATTAACTTATATAAGAGTCTTCTATTTTCTCCTAGCGGCTCCATTACAAGTCGCCACAACTACCCTATCTAGAGCTATTATTCACTGTGATATTAAATCACGCAGTGGCTTCTAATTACGAAAAAATGGGAGATAATGAGAAGGAAGGTGATGCGACCGCTATTGAATATCAGGCCATCAGACTCTGGGGAGCAATTACAAATGATTTGTATGCCGATATTCTTAGGGTGATGGATCGCCTCTCTATTGTTAATTGCTATTCGGTGTTGAGTGAAGCGCTTTTATCTGTATTGTGGGTGTGGAGGAGACAGATGAGTGTGGAGGAGACAGATGAGTGTGGAGGAGACAGATGAGTGTGGAGGAGACAGATGTGTGTGGAGGAGACAGATGAGTGTGGAGGAGACAGATGACTGCGTATTGTGGGTGTGGAGGAGACAGATGTGTGTGGAGGAGACAGATGAGTGTGGAGGAGACAGATGAGTGTGGTGGAGACAGATGAGTGTGGGGGAGACAGATGTGTGTGGGGGAGACAGATGAGTGTGGAGGAGACAGATGTGTGTGGAGGAGACAGATGAGTGTGGAGGAGACAGATGAGTGTGGTGGAGACAGATGAGTGTGGGGGAGACAGATGTGTGTGGAGGAGACAGATGAGTGTGGAGGAGACAGATGTGTGTGGAGGAGACAGATGAGTGTGGAGGAGACAGATGAATGTGGTGGAGACAGATGAGTGATGGGGAGACAGATGTGTGTGGGGGAGACAGATGAGTGTGGAGGAGACAGATGTGTGTGGAGGAGACAGATGAGTGTGGAGGAAACAGATGAGTGTGGTGGAGACAGATGAGTGTGGGGGAGACAGATGTGTGTGGAGGAGACAGATGAGTGTGGAGGAGACAGATGTGTGTGGAGGAGACAGATGAGTGTGGAGGAGACAGATGAATGTGGTGGAGACAGATGAGTGTGGGGGAGACAGATGTGTGTGGAGGAGAGAGATGAGTGTGGAGGAGACAGATGTTTGTGTGCGTGTGCGTGGGTTTGGGTGGGGTTGGTGTGTATTATTATTCCTGTACTTTAATATGTGATGCTACCTTTATTTATGATTTAATCTCCTCCTTGCTCTATACTTAACATCGACCTGAATAAACATTCGCTGTCTAGTAACTTTTATATAGAGTGAACTAGTTTCAATATTACTAAAACTGTAACTTAATAAGATCGTTTTATATTCACTTTGTGTAGTTTTGCTATTTCTATTAAATGTTTCCCTGTGTATCAGAACTATGTATTATTTTTATTAAATAAAGCCTTAATTAAGGTATTACTAACTGTTAAAATAAAACTTAGTTCATAACAGGTAGGTTCTAGCAAATATCTCTTCTAGAGGAAAGTACACTCGGTACCAAACCAATATCATATAATCGTATAAAATGCTAACTCATTAACATATCTTAATTTTTTATTCCCAGTTTTTTATTGGAGCTGAAAAGAATATTGAAATGTGTTAATAAATTAACACGTTGTTACCTTCGCAGAATGCGGAAAGGTTATATTATGGAAGGCATTTATTTATCTATTTATTTATTTATCATCTTGTTATTCGGATAAATGAAAATGTGTTCAACCAAATTGCCTGAAATTTGATGAAGCGATTGGTCCATGTCCAGTGACCTGCTGCTAGAATATGGGGAGTGACCCGGTCAAAGGTCAAGGTCATTGTCATCAATAACTCAAAAAGTATTGAACCATATTACATGAAACTTGGTGGGACGATAGATCACTATCCAGTCACCAGTTTAATAGATAAGCGGCAGCAAAGGTATGTGCTCTACCAAGTGCACGTAATCTAGTTTCTAATGAGATGTTATGTTTTTGTAGTCTACCGCCATATTATAGAGTTAAGGCTTTGAGGAATTCATTATATTAGATGCTATTTTCATTTCATCTGCTATAATAGTTTGCATTTTATGTGACAGCTTAAACATTTGTTCATTATTACTATATTGAGACTTGTGGATTATTTTATAAGTTTCAATAATGAAATCTAAATTATGCTCTTCAATTATAATTTTTTAAAGATAATTTAGTTTAAATTCATATACTTATTTCAAATATTTTATATTTAATCGCTTGGTAGAAGGTCATTCTTTTAAAACAACCACCAATAGTTGTAAATAAAGTGCACAGTGAAGAGTTAAAACAACCACCAATAGTTGTAAATAAAGTGCACAGTGAAGGGTTAAAACAACCACCAATAGTTGTAAATAAAGTGCACAGTGAAGAGTTAAAACAACCACCAATAGTTGTAAATAAAGTGCACAGTGAAGAGTTAAAACAACCACCAATAGTTGTAAATTAAGTGCACAGTGAAGAGTTAAAACAACCACCAATAGTTGTAAATAAAGTGCACAGTGAAGAGTTAAAACAACCACCAATAGTTGTAAATAAAGTGCACAGTGAAGAGTTAAAACAACCACCAATAGTTGTAAATAAAGTGCACAGTGAAGAGTTAAAACAACCACCAATAGTTGTAAATAAAGTGCAGAATGAAGAGTTAAAACAACCACCAATAGTTGTAAATAAAGTGCAGAGTGAAGAGTTAAAACAACCACCAATAGTTGTAAATAAAGTACAGAGTGAAGAGTTAAAACAAACACCAAAAGTTGTAAATAAAGTACAGAGTGAAGTGTTAAAACAACCACCAATAGTTGTAAATAAAGTGTAGAGTGAAGAGTTAAAACAACCACCAATAGTTGTAAATAAAGTGCACAGTGAAGGGTTAAAACAACCACCAATAGTTGTAAATAAAGTGCACAGTGAAGGGTTAAAACAACCACCAATAGTTGTAAATAAAGTGCACAGTGAAGGGTTAAAACCACCACCAATAGTTGTAAATAAAGTGCACAGTGAAGGGTTAAAACAACCACCAATAGTTGTAAATAAAGTGCACAGTGAAGGGTTAAAACAACCACCAATAGTTGTAAATAAAGTGCACAGTGAAGGGTTAAAACAACCACCAATAGTTGTAAATAAAGTGCACAGTGAAGGGTTAAAACAACCACCAATAGTTGTAAATAAAGTGCACAGTGAAGGGTTAAAACAACCACCAATAGTTGTAAATAAAGTGCACAGTGAAGAGTTAAAACAACCACCAATAGTTGTAAATAAAGTGCACAGTGAAGAGTTAAAACAACCACCAATAGTTGTAAATAAAGTGCACAGTGAAGAGTTAAAACAACCACCAATAGTTGTAAATAAAGTGCACAGTCAAGAGTTAAAACAACCACCAATAGTTGTAAATAAAGTGCACAGTCAAGAGTTAAAACAACCACCAATAGTTGTAAATAAAGTGCACAGTGAAGAGTTAAAACAACCACCAATAGTTGTAAATAAAGTGCACAGTGAAGGGTTAAAACAACCACCAATAGTTGTAAATAAAGTGCACAGTGAAGGGTTAAAACAACCACCAATAGTTGTAAATATAGTGCACAGTGAATAGTTAAAACAACCACCAATAGTTGTAAATATAGTGCACAGTGAATAGTTAAAACAACCACCAATAGTTGTAAATAAAGTGCACAGTGAATAGTTAAAACAACCACCAATAGTTGTAAATAAAGTGCACAGTGAAGAGTTGAAACAACCACCAATAGTTGTAAATAAAGTGCACAGTGAAGAGTTGAAACAACCACCAATAGTTGTAAATAAAGTGCACAGTGAAGAGTTGAAACAACCACCAATAGTTGTAAATAAAGTGCAAAGAGAAGAGTTAAAACAACCACCAATAGTTGTAAATAAAGTGCACAGTGAAGGGTTAAAACAACCACCAATAGTTGTAAATAAAGTGCACAGTGAAGGGTTAAAACAACCACCAATAGTTGTAAATAAAGTGCACAGTGAAGGGTTAAAACAACCACCAATAGTTGTAAATAAAGTGCACAGTGAATAGTTAAAACAACCACCAATAGTTGTAAATAAAGTGCACAGTGAAGGGTTAAAACAACCACCAATAGTTGTAAATAAAGTGCACAGTGAAGGGTTAAAACAACCACCAATAGTTGTAAATAAAGTGCACAGTGAAGGGTTAAAACAACCACCAATAGTTGTTATTTGTAATTATATAATTTTCTAATGTATCAATTGAGTAAACTTTAAATACTAATTTCTATTAATATAAATAAATTAGTCAAAAAATAAAAATAATTATTTATATAATAATATATAAATAAATGTTTATTGCTACATCAACTTTTAAATTTAATTTGATAGCTGTATTAAGTTTTTATTTTATTTTTACAGTGTATTATAGAAACCAATTTATTTTTATTACTATTAGCGGTTTTTATTATTATTATCCAAACAAACCACAAGAATGAAAAGTGCGTTCAATTATAAGTAATAACATCATCTTGTTAAAATTTAGACATGAAAATATTAAATATAATACTTTGTAAAACTTTTTTTTTTTGATATTCATCCTATTTATAAAATTTTATAATTTCCAATGACTGCAAATTCAACTATTTAGTTGACGAAACTTAGGTGTATACTTTAATACCATTTTCATTTAGATATATGAACTTATTATAATACAAACAAAAAAAATTATGACAGGAAGTGATACTAGTAATAATTAAGTGAAAAATTAAACAACAAGAAAAACTATTCTTCAGGAAATAGACTATATGAAAATATATAACAATATTAGAATTAAAATCCAAAGAAATAGAAATCATCTTTAATCAATATTTTACTTACCAATTAATTGTAAATTAGAGTACTAATAGGATTTTCAAGAGACTGTTGTAAAGATATTAGAATTTTAGAAGTGAACTCCGTAGACTCTTAATATATTCAAATTTTAGAATTAAATTCTGTAGTTCGTTTCAAAAGTTATTAGAATTTTAAAGTAATTGCAGTTGACAATTTTAAAAGATGATAGATTATTGGTAGAAAGCTCCATAGTAGAATTATTTCTTTTATTGCTATCAAGAGTGAAGAAGATATAGAGTGTTAGAAGAGCATGTATTCGTTACAATTGTCGTTAAAGCCATTGGAATAATTGATGCAGTCAAAAGATCACACTTCACTTTTTGAAAGACCACTCCATAAGTTGACAGTTTTATTTCCTGTAAATGTACTCGTGATGAAAGACTATAACTATTTTTATAGGTTCATTAACTTTATAAAGGTTAATATTAGCTGTAACACCGAGTCAAATAACGGAGTAAAGTGTTTACAATCATAAAACACGGCATTTACTTCTCCATTAACCTTTATAGCATGAGGATAATAAAAAGGCTAAAAGGTAACCTTTATTGCTAGTTACCTCTGGTTCACATTGACACAGCGCGATAACTACCTTCTTTGAACTTTAATTATTAGATAATAACTGTATGTGTACACTATTGAAGTTAATAGTATAGATAAATTTTATGTGTTAATTTCCTTTACTCTGTAGAGACGATCGGAGATCGTGACGTCATTTTAACAACATTTAAAGATCTATTTTATAATATTTGAGTCTAGCTACATGATTCAATTCATAATTGTAAGTATGTAACCAAGTTCTTTAATCTCAGTGGTAATTAGTTTTACGTTTTCTATAATAGAGTGTCGTTTCAGTTACGCAATTGATACAATAAGTTATATGGTCGCTACTGTGTTTATTCCTCACAGTGATCCCTCCCGTCAGTAATCAGATAAAGTTGGTAGTGAGAGGTCGTTACTTTTGGCTGCTCCGTCAATGCGACACGGAGTCTGGCTGTTATTTGCCGTCGAATCACTTGCTTTCAAATCTTGTCACGCATGGACTATAAATCTAACCTAAATTGATCGCAATTGTTGTTGGATATTGTTTTTTATGTGCAGTGAGTGGCCCTCAAGTTACATTTATTTCTTTAGTCAGTCTGCAAATTTATAGATCGTCTATAAGAAAACATATGTTTTGATCTAGCGGGCGGATAAAAAGAACCGTGATTTATTGTAAATTTATCGATGTGGTGATAACTCTGTGGAAACATTAAGCATATTCAAATGACTTTTTTTAAAAAGAGAAATGTAATATATAAATCCACGGAATGATAATAGAATGTTAGAAGTAAATTCCCTGGACTTTTTGAATAAACAAAGAATTGATATCCATAGACTTTTTCAATGGAAAAATAGTTAGTAAACTCTGTAAACTTTCTATTATTGTTAAACGAAATCTACTGAGTTTAATTCTAATAGTAATGCTCCAAATATAATAAAACATTTTATATGAACTGCACAGCCTTCTATTAAAGTTTAAAAAAAAATCAATAAATATAATTTATGTTTATATGAGCTAATATATATTTTTCCCATCTTATTGGAAGGATAAGTTACGAATTATCGGTCAGTACTACATCTTCGGACATACAAGAAAAAACAATATGATAATAATTATTATTACACAGTGCTATCTAATTATAATAATAATTTTTATATCGTTTTTTCTTATAATCCGAAGATGTTGTACTGACCGATAATTCCTAGCTTACCCTAGTGATCTCATGTAATATTTTTCTGGCGTCTCTTGCATTGCAGCTAATTGCAGAGTAATTAAAGTCCTATTATGTCGCTTGTTATTCCTTTCTATTTCACTAGATGAAGGCAATAACGAGTCAGTGCGTAATTAAATGCATAATTAGAATCAACCTTAGTTAAACTGTGTAACTTTGTATGTTTAACTTGGCGATGAATTAATGTTTATTGTTATATTTGTAATGATAATTATATCACTGAATGTCATATGCATTTATTAATAGTTAGTAGAATTTACAATACTTATGCTTCTCATTATATATTTCATTAATTATAATAGTACATATAGTAAATACTCTGAAAATACATCAACATACTATACGGGCAATACATCAGTACATTGACAGTACATCAACATACTATACGGGCAATACATCAGTACATTGGCAGTACATCAACATACTATACGGGCAATACATCAGTACATTGGCAGTACATCAGCATACTATACGGGCAATACATCAGTACATTGACAGTACATCAGCAT
Source organism: Caprella mutica (assembly GCA_947561585.1). Taxonomy (NCBI): domain Eukaryota; kingdom Metazoa; phylum Arthropoda; class Malacostraca; order Amphipoda; family Caprellidae; genus Caprella; species Caprella mutica. Next base: position 388,214 of record CANNZV010000165.1, read on the forward strand.
ACTATACGGGCAATACATCAGTACATTGGCAGTACATCAACATACTATACGGGCAATACATCAGTACATAGGCAGTACATCAGCATACTATACGGGCAATACATCAGTACATTGGCAGTACATCAACATACTTTACGGGCAATACATCAGTACATTGACAGTACATCAACATACTTTACGGGCAATACATCAGTACATTGGCAGTACATCAACATACTTTACGGGCAATACATCAGTACATAGGCAGTACATCAACATACTTTACGGGCAATACATCAGTACATAGGCAGTACATCAACATACTTTACGGGCAATACATCAGTACATAGGCAGTACATCAACATACTTTACGGGCAATACATCAGTACATAGGCAGTACATCAACATACTTTACGGGCAATACATCAGTACATAGGCAGTACATCAACATACTTTACGGGCAATACATCAGTACATAGGCAGTACATCAACATACTATACGGGCAATACATCAGTACATTGGCAGTACATCAACATACTATACGGGCAATACATCAGTACATTGGCAGTATATCAGTTCTGTTTTCCATTATATTTAATGTGTCCAAATTACTTCAAAATTAAATAATACTTTTAATTTTTTTTTATATTTTGGATGTTTTTACTCAAGAAAATATTTTTTTATTATCTTATCCTCTATTTCTTTCTATCTTTTGACTAGAAACTTTCAATGACAGAAAGTCTACGGGAAAAAATTGAGAAAATCATTTAAAAAAAAAAAACGAAATAATGGAAATCATTTTATAAAAATACAAATTCATGAAAATCACATATAAAAAATCTAATACATGAAAATCATTTTATAAAAAAACAAATTCAAGAAAATCATTTTATAAAAAAACAAATTCAAGAAAATCATTTTATAAAAAAACAAATTCAAGAAAATCATTTTATAAAAAAACAAATTCAAGAAAATCATTTTATAAAAAAACAAATTCAAGAAAATCATTTTATCAAAAAACAAATTCAAGAAAATCATTTTATAAAAAAACAAATTCAAGAAAATCATTTTATAAAAAAACAAATTCAAGAAAATCATTTTATAAAAAAACAAATTCAAGAAAATCATTTTATAAAAAAACAAATTCAAGAAAATCATTTTATCAAAAAACAAATTCAAGAAAATCATTTTATAAAAAAACAAATTCAAGAAAATCATTTTATCAAAAAACAAATTCAAGAAAATCATTTTATAAAAAAACAAATTCAAGAAAATCATTTTATAAAAAAACAAATTCAAGAAAATCATTTTATCAAAAAACAAATTCAAGAAAATCATTTTATAAAAAAACAAATTCAAGAAAATCATTTTATCAAAAAACAAATTCAAGAAAATCATTTTATAAAAAAACAAATTCAAGAAAATCATTTTATAAAAAAAACAGATTCAAGAAAATCATTTTGTGAAAAAACAGATTCAAGAAAATCATTTTGTGAAAAATATACACATTCATGAATTCTTTATAGTAAGTTTTAGTTACATAGACAGATAATTATGACTTAAAGAAGTGCATATTATTTCCTAATTATTAATAATGTGTATATTGAGGAATCAGTTATTTAGTAATTGAAAATGGATTAATATATTAAAAGTATTCTCTAATTTTATATGACTAGGTACTATTATTACTAAAATTTAAATTAAAATGGCAATGCAGTTCAAACAGATCCATTTTGACCAAGCTGGTCAGATTGATTCATTTTGACCAAGCTGGTCAGATTGATCCTTTTTGACCAAGCTGGTCAAATTGATCCATTTTGATCAAGCTTGCCATATTGATCCATTTTGATCAAGCAGGTCAAATTGATCTATTTTGATCAAGTTGGTCATGTTAATCCATTTTGACCAAGCTGGTCAGATATTGATCCTTTTTGACCAAGCTTGCCATATTGATCCATTTTGACCAAGCAGGTCAGATTGATCAATTTTGTCCAAGCTGGTCAGATTGATCCATTTTGATCAAGTTGGTCATATTAATCCATTTTGACCAAGCTGGTAAGATTGATCTATTTAAACCAAGCTGGTTAAATTGATCCATTTTGACCTCTTTTTAGGTCAGTATCAGTAATCAGTTGCACGTCAAGAAAAATATAACACACCAGTAGAATCACATTATTTCAGCCTATGATATTCACTTTCAAATTTGATTATATGGCAATTACTTTAATAACAATTACGTTAATAACAATTACGTTAATAATAATACACTTTTCATGATATACATATATCATTAATAATAGAATATTCATGAAACATTATTCATAAAACACAATTCATGATAGAATATTCATAACAATTTATATAATTCTAATTTTTAAGTATAATATCATTTTTACCTTATAAATAAACTTTATAAATATACATCAATTCAAGTTATAATATGGCTATTACAGGACATTATGTAGAAGAAACACACAGACCAATTTACTGGACTATTAGTAGAACTTTGTTCCAATAGTTCTGCATTGTTTCGAATAGCAGTTTATATATTTACTTTAACTTGTCATGTATTATGGGTAGGTATGCGGTTTGACATCGCCACCACACGAATAGAAACAAAAGTACTTATAATGTAGCGACATGAGTGATGTTTTATTTAATATTAAAGGGGTATTTGGCATATAAACCGTCGACTTTTAGGAAAAAAACTTATAGTAAGATTTGTTACCAGAAATGTTCGGGTGATATTATATTAGGCAAATTAACTGTTATTTATTTAATGGTGCTGAATGTTCTGAATTATCAAGTTTTTCATTTTTGAACATATAAAAGAATGTAATTTAAAATCTCAATTTATTAATTCTTATCATGGATACGAATTAAATAATGTATTATTAGTTTAAATTATCGAAAATTTGAAGCAAATTGATAAATATTGGAGCTTATCTAACATATTATATAATCAATTTCTTAAAATAAGTAGAGAATTATCATTAATTTATTGAAATTGTTTTAATGAAAGATATGCATTATATAGAAAGTTGAATATAATACAACAGGCTCATAATTTTCCCCCTCATATTCTTATTAAATAATCTCTACCAGTTCACTCCATCTCTGTATTGGGCAGAGTAATATTCCCTCTGAATACCCGCCATAACATTTTTATTCCATGCTCCTTTCTGTACAAAATGCACAAAAGGCCCAAAAAGACTGCAAAAAATATCACAGCGTGATGGATCAAGAGATACCTAACGCCCGGAAATTGGAAGGTGCTGAAAAAGGATATTATTATGCAACCTATAGCCAGCGGAGTCTATTCAGCATAGAATATATTTAGCATAGACTAGATTTAATATTTAACAATAATATTTAGCATAGAGAATATTTAGTAATTGGCCAATATATTTAGCATGGAGTATATTTAACATTTGGCATGTATATAGCATTTACCTATACATTGTGTAGTATTGTGGTTATACTGCAAGCGATTAGGATTATTATCGTATTCCTGTTTTTGTTTCAATATAAAGAAATACTTTAAATTCGTGCATCCATAATTATTAAACGTAGTTACACTCTATTTAACAGTATCGAAGAATTTTCAGATTCATGCTACCAGCTAATCGCAAGAGAATTTTAGGTTTAGTGTGACGGACAGACAGACTGAATCCGCTCTTATTAATATTGATTTTCTAAGTTATGTTGATGATACAACTAATACTCAACTATAAGAGTTATAAAAAGAATATCACAACGTGATATTAGGTCAATCGAACAATTCAATCTTGTTTCATGTTCTCCAATGGAACGTCGTACGTTCCTCAATAAGTTGTAATAAAATATCCGTTGTTTAGTAAGTTCAATTTTGTTTGCTCGTAATGCTCGCATATCTATTCAGGCTCGTGCAATAAATAACGAATGAAATCTTCGCCCAAAGCTCCCTCCTTATTTCCCTTATATATTTTACCGATAAAAATGTGAATGGCCGATGTACATAGGTAAGGCTTAGCATAAAATATCCATCAGTCTTCCGAATTTATGGCTTCGATATGTTCTTGAAGTGATGGGTAATGCTGTACACTGTAATTTATATCAACAAGCTTTTGTTAGTTAGGGAAAAAAGAGTGATTTATTATTAAAGATAGGGAATTTTCTTGTCCTGAACTCAAAACTTTTTTCTAGATTTTAGATATTATACAACGTATTATTTTGTTAAATAGGATAAGAAACGATATGCCAGATGAATGGTTCATTTACAATTAGAAAAAAAAGAGTTTTTCAAATTGATGGACGTTATTGAATCAGTTGGCTAAAGGAGTAAATGCAAATGAAAGTTAAATTTCCGGGTCAGGGGCAAATTCAGAGAAGGTGTTAAAAGAATCTCAAAGTTAAATTTCAGGGTCAAAGGTCAATTACAGGGAAGGTGTTAAATTCAGATGAATATTTAATACAGGGTAAAAAGCTCGATACAAATACAGTCTAAATGTAGTCTACTTGTATCACAGCTGTATGCCCTTTCATCCTGTTCCATAAACCCAATTTCATTCTCTCGAGTAATATCCAATAATTCCAGTACAATAATAAGCATGTCCATGTCCATTGATCGCTTGCTATTTATCTGACGCATGTACCGTGCATGGAATTTCGAAAGACTGTGTCCAGTTATTGGATTTGAAGTGAAGGCTTCATAACATTTCGACCAGATTTCCATACCTGTTAGTCCAACTTGTCATTCCTGTGACAGTTATATTATTCTGACTGCTGAGGAGTATTGGCCGTAGTTTGTTATCGCTGTGGTACTCTGTTATTCGCCAGTGTTAGGGCTATCCTTTAAAGATCTTTCTATTGGAAAACCTTGTTATTGAAATCTGTCTAATATTTGAAGGTTATTTTTTAACAGATGTTAAAATGGTCGCTATATTGTATTTAAGTTTGTTATTGTTAGATATCTTAAATAATCGGATATTGAGTTATTTGATCCAATTCAGGTTTCTGTTTGTTATGGTAGCATCAAATTAAATAATTAAAATAACATTTTCAAATCCATTTCATTTACTGAACCGATATTAAAATTAATGTGAAATATATGCATGGTGTAAAATATTAGATTTATAATAAATACCTGTAACAACCTTGGCAACATTACAGAGGTTATTTTTTTATCGGCAATATTTATCCCCGTACGAATAACATTCATATTCATTTATTCATCTATTTTTATATATATAGTTGATTCGTATCACATATGCAATATTTAGATTCACATTGTGGTTATTGCTGTATATTGTTGGTGAATATTGCAAATTTTGTTCGAGTATAATAGCTCTAATAATACAGATTCTCACAAACAGAAAAGAACAATAGAAAGTACATTAATCGTTACTAGAATAGTATATATTATTCATAGCCACTCCGTTTGTTGAACGAGATTTCTAGCATTGAAATATTATGCTCCTCTGACCAACAGAATATTTGATAGTTTGGTTATGAATAATTGCATTGAAGTTAGAATTGTATATAGTGTTCTAATATTCTTATTCAATGTCACCAATCTATTAGCAAATAAAGATACTTTAGTTGATTGAAAAATTAGTTGATTTGATGCCACTATAATTGGTTTTACAGTCAATCATATTTTCATTAAATTGAGTACTTTTGGGAATCAGTTTTTAACAGACTATTATTGGGAAGTATAGATACTTTTAATCTGTAATATTTATATATAACAATAATATCATTTAATATTAATATAATTAATATAATTTAATTTAATGTTTATATTAATGGAATTAACATAGGGTAAGTTACGAATTATCGGTCAGTTCCACATCTTCGTTCATATAAGAAAAAAACGATATGATAATATTTATTCAATTTTCATTATATTCATATAGTTTTTGTTATATGATCGAAGATGTGGAACTGACCGATGAATCGTTACTTACCCTAGTTACTTACCAAAAATCTAAATACTTTAAATCTTCACAGGTAATCAAACCACTGATAAATATTCTAAAGATTTGAAGAAAAAGGAGAATATTTTGATTCATCTTTTGAACATTCGATGTTAGTCAATCGTGGAATGGAACTATAAGTTGGTTACTAAATGAAAATGATTTTAGATCGACAAAAGCTTCTATTAAAACTATAAATTAAGTCTAAAATTATAATATATTTGACACAATACACTTATTATACAACTTTTTACTTTTTTTTTAATCTAATATTTATTCACCTAATATTTTTTCTACTAATTTATGATACTTACCGTATGTTAAGATGATATCATACTGTTATACGAGGATGTAATTTATAATCGTCCATATAATACGAGGATGATGAGATAATGGAGATTTGGCTCAATATGACTCATTTTATGCTGAACAAAATTAGAGAGTTGATTACTTTGTCACAATAAAATTATGTAAACTTTTCTCACTTACGCAAATGAGGAAAAATAATCAGATTTCCCTCTCATCTTTTCAAAAGGCTAATCTCTATTTGCAGTAAGTTAACCCTCTCGCTTGTCTACTTAGCTCAAAAAAGCTAGAATAAGTCTGCTAATAATATCGTACTGTGTGTAACACTCAGATGAAATACTGAGGGAATTCTGAGTAGAATAAGGTATAAATTGAATTAGCACATCGGGATAATTCTGCACTAACCAGCCCAACACAATCTCAATTTGGAAATACTGAGGCGTACTGACGGCGGAATATGGAGCCAGGGGATTACTCGGCGGTGATTTCATCAGTCTGAATGCATAGGCATGCTACATGCAGAAACATTTTCTTTTCTCTATCATAGCCTTTAAATGGTGGGATAAGAAGAGATGCTTTCAGACAGCAGCATTTTGAAAAGGGAGCGCAAAGAATACTCTTATTTAAATCTGTTCATTGTAATAATTACATTAAAAGGCTTAGGTTTAAAACATTCGGTACAGAGATTCAGACGGCGTATCTGTGTCCTGATATTCTTTCTATCTGTGCATTTTTGCTGAAATTGAAACTCATTATTATAATTAACATCTTATCTTTTATTTCATTTTATCATTAAATAAAAAATGACTGAAGATTAAATAGGATTAAAAGATTAACTAGGAATCTGACCAATTATAAACCTTAAATAGCTTTATATATTTTGTATGTTGTTATTTCAATTTTTGTCTTTATTTATTGTCTTATGAAATTCTTTAAAATCTAGAATTATATTTTTTTTATCCATTTTTAATATTTTTATGGCTCTTCAAAACGTTAAATCATTTTTAAATTTATGATGGTAACAAAAATTATAGAATTTTAATAATGACTATTTAAAAATTCTATCACTATATATGATATGTAGAAACAGATAATTATGAATGGGATTTTATGAATATTTCATTTTAGTGCTTATAGTATTTTATTGTTTTTATTTTTATTATATTTTATATTTTATAACATTTAATAGTTTCATTTTATTCTATAATTATTAGTGTATAATATTTATATTATATTTTTATAGTTTATAGTATTTCACAATCCTGTATCTTATAAGTTATAGTATTTTATAGCTTTTAGTATTTTATAGTTCATAGTATTTTATAGTTCATAGTATTTTATAGTTCATAGTATTTTATAGTTCATAGTATTTTATAGTTCATAGTATTTTATAGTTATATTTTAATTTTCATATAACTTCAAATTATATTCTTACATATATTTCTAGCTCACCTCTGCAAATTTCCAAAAGTCGAAAGAACCAAAAGTAATCCTCAGTTTTGCAGCAATTGGACGAGTGACAGGGGAGTGCTGTGTTCGCGTGACCCGCTGGATAGAGGGACGCACCGTACAAAATGTAAATTATATTGCGTGTGCTAACTTATCTATCAGAAAATTATTCAATATGTAAAATTGCAGTCTGTTTAGTAATTGGAAGCCGAGTGATATTCTGATGTGCGTAGCGAGTAATTTGTAAGAGCTGGATGATCATTTTTGTAGTTGCATGATTTTGTCACATACTTTAACATGTGATGTAAATTAGCAAAGGGTAGAATATTACAGCAGAATTCATGAACAACGGTTAGGTCACTATAGAGCATACTTCACTACATTGGACATCTAGATATGCATAGAAAACTGGCTATTTTATGGTAGACTCTACAGAATATTTTCCTTTTAAAATATATATTCATTATAAATGGTAGTACATTTCTCAGCATTCTATTGCTCTGGATGGTTCACTATATAGGATACTTCATTACTTAGGACTCTATTACTCCGGTTGGTTCACTATGTAGGATTTCATTATAGAGGACTTTTAATGTATATAAAATTCAATAAAAGAAATAAGGAATATAAAAAATATTAGTATTTTCTTTCATTGAACAAAATAAACAATTGACTCCATAATAAAGTCGCGTATTGACTGAAACAAAAGTAATTATCAAGGCAATATATCAATGCTTGCATATATACTTATTCCCCAATAAAAAGAAATACATAAAGCACTCTACACCTTTATATACTTTGACGTATATTCAATAGAGAAAATGCAGGCATTTTGACGTCAATACGTTAAATTATGATATATAACAATAATAGTTTTTATTCTTGATCGTTTATTTAATACAATAGGATACATATTATAATTATTATGATATTTAATTCTGTAAATTATTTTCTTATTATTTATATTAAATTGTAAAAGTTAAGTTAGCTGTAACTGCTGTCTCATTGTCTACAGGAAAGGACTAATTTCCCCCTATTATTTTTTCTCGTCTATTCTTGTTTATTTTGGAGCACAAGAACTAATGTTTTCGCTTAGAAGAGACGGTAACAAATGAGTTTCTCGTGGACAGGTGAGTGATGTGCAGTGGTACCTGTATAGAGAGAACCACTAAGGTACCAGTATGATGAGAACCACTAAGTGACATGCATAGTGAGAACCACTAAGGTACCAGTATAGTAGGTGTATAGTGAGAACCACTAAGGTACCAGTATGATGAGAACCACTAAGTGACATGCATAGTGAGAACCACTAAGGTACCAGTATACTAGGTGTATAGTGAGAACCACTAAGGTACCAGTATAGTAGGTGTATAGTGAGAACCACTAACCAAAAGGTACTGGTACAGTAAGAGTTAACAAGAGTGGTAGCTGTATAGTAAGAACCACTAACTACAAGACACTGGTACTGAAAGTATAGTGGTACCTCTACTTTAACAACATGGTACTGACAGTATTATCCAGTAGGTAAATCATTATAACTATCTATGATAGAAAGATAATCAATATAGGACGATAAATATCTTGTCAGAAACACAATGGCAATTTATGATGAATTAAGTTCGCTTATCATCATCTTTCGTCGAATACTAACAACAAAACAACACGAAAGGTAATTTCTGAAATTTGATATTTTGCAATAAAATATATTATTAATATTTACTTTAATTGACCATAATAAACGGTTTGCGATTATAAATTTAAGTGCGAAATAAATTATTAATGCAAAATATATTATTCATTCATGCATTATAAATTATTCTTCATTGAATTATTATTCCGTAATCATTCGAAAAACAGGTTTTCATACTCAGTTCAAGTGACTGAATACGATAAAGTGTTATTTTTGTTTTTAGCAAAACAACACATACTTAATTACAGAAATATGAATTAGTTAAAATATACTGAGCCAGTTTAGTACGGAAAACATAATTATAATACCTCTACAGGCATTGAATTAAAATTGAACAAGAAAATGATAAGATTGGCCCAATTAGATTGCTTGTAAATAAACTCTAAATATTTACCGCCCACGCTCAAGCTCAGTTTATTATTGTTTAGGGTTTATTTAGTTTAAGAGGCTTTACCTATTTTCACCACATTGTCTAATGAAATGCGCAAAAAAGACACCAATAGAGTGCTTGCCTTTTTCCACGGTACAGTGAAAGGAAATAAGAACTGCAATGCTGTTACTAAAAGAAATAAATAAAATGGTACTGAATTGGACCTTCTACGAATAAAGTTGAGCGGTTTATTAATATTTTTCCATTTGAAAGACTATTATTAAATTCAAATGAATTCACTCGAGATAGTTTTTGGAGAATGCTTTTATTTTTACGTAAATATTTTGCATGAATAAAAAATACGTTCTAGATATTTTCATCTTAGATAAAAAAAAATGATTACATTGAAATACAAACGGTATGATATGTAATTGATACTTTTATTAATTACAATAAGACTTAGAAGAAGCATTTATCCTCTAAAGGACATTCCTTTAAGATTTAGAAGTATTTATCCTCTAAAGGACATTCCTTTAAGATTTAGAAGCATTTATCCTCTAAAGGACATTCCTTTAAGATTTAGAAGCATTTATCCTCTAAAGGACATTCCTTTAAGATTTAGAAGCATTTATCCTCTAAAGGACATTCCTTTAAGATTTAGAAGTATTTATCCTCTAAAGGACATTCCTTTAAGATTTAGAAGCATTTATCCTCTAAAGGACATTCCTTTAAGATTTAGAAGCATTTATCCTCTAAAGGACATTCCTTTAAGATTTAGAAGCATTTATCCTCTACAGGATATTCCTTTAAGATTTAGAAGCATTTATCCTCTAAAGGACATTCCTTTAAGATTTAGAAGCATTTATCCTCTAAAGGACATTCCTTTAAGATTTAGAAGCATTTATCCTCTAGAGGACATTCCTTTAAGATTTAGAAGCATTTATCCTCTACAGGACATTCCTTTAAGTCTTAGAAGCATTTCTCCTCCGCAGGACGTTTCTTTAGATTCGGAACACTTTGTAGGGATTAGCCCTAAGTAGTCTGATTACTTCTCCATTCTTGGGAAAATCCAAGAAACTTCTACAGAATAAATTACCTTAACATGATAACAACTTCTTCTCTTTAAGTACATTAAATTAAATCAATGTTCTACTTTGAAAAAAAGAACTACATTCAACATCTTACCTCATCAGCTGTGTTTGTTGCTGCAGTAATAATTAAAAATGTTTATAGGTTCCAACCAATATGAAATATTGGTCAAATAATGTTGACCAAAAATCAATAATGACCAAAATCACATTAATAAGAAAAATAATATAAATGGACTTAAAATGATATTGAAATAGAAAATAATTAATGAATTTTTGAACGTTTTATCCTTTTTTCAGTATTGTACAAGAAACTTTTTTTTTTCAACTCTTGCTTTGATTTATGCCAAATGCATTTTATATTTTGATACAACCAGTAATAAAATCCAAAATAAAATTGTTCAATGTATTTTCAGCGACACCTCATGTTTCCAATAAAGGTGCCAGATAATAATGTTATCCCCCATAGGATGACACCAAACTGGAAATAATACACAGTCTGATAAAAGACCAGGCGGAAATTGTTTTCGAAATCAGCAGGAAAGCTGGAGCAATATTTGCAGACAGCTCCATTTTTGAAGCTCTATAATCTCATAAGACTGAGCAGTCTGGTGCTCTATTTCTTGTCTTGGAATTACTTTGTCTATTCGCTTTTACTTGTTTCATTGATAGATATTTCGACATTTCCAAATGTTTGAATTGATAAGCTTTAGTATGTTTTAATAAGTTCAAATATTCTTAACAAATTGAAATAAGTTTTAACAAGTAGGTACTAGTTTTTTAATATAATTTTCTTTAAATTAATATAAACTAGTTGACTTTCTGTCATAACTAAAGAGATATCAACAATTTTTTGATTTAAATCGGATAAATCATAGCCTATTTTTTTTGAAAGAATCATGTTTTATAGCAAATTTAAATTTGTTTAGCGAATATATATAAGTTCTAATAAGTACTATATTTTTAGTATAATTTTCTTTATATTAATAGAAACTAGTTTTAAAATAATAAAAGTGATATCTAATATTATTCACGTAAAATCAATTAAATCATAGTGTATTCTTTTGAACCATATTCCCATACGTAGATTTATCAGAATATCAGAATTCAATATTCCCCGTAAGTCAAAGAGATAACAAGGATGTTCCCTATCGGTCTCAATTTCTAAGGGTAAACAAGTTACCGCAAGCAAACAAGATGACGAGTAAGGTAAGCGCCGCAACAGTCTCTTGTAATCGCATTACCGAAATGATAACCTTCCCATCCCTGTTCAGCGCCGTCGATTCTGTCAGTCGGAGAGTGGTAAAAGAATTGCAGAAATGGGTCACCGATGTTGACTCGCTGTGAACCGATTAATTGAGTCTAGAGATTAGGGGGAAATCAGTCGGTTAGAAACTCATTCGGCAGATTTTTTTAAATATTAAATTTGATAGTATATTTATTACTATTTTTGAATGTAGTTTTTGGTTCACATTTTGAAAGGGCTGGAAATATATTTTTTGTATTACAGTCGAATAACTTGATTTAAATCGATTGGTAATATATATATGGAAGCAAGAGTTAATTCTTTATTTTATTTGCTATTTTATGCGCAAGAATAAATTAAATTATTAATTTTTCAATATTCGATATTTAAAACTCTAGTACTGTAAATTCTATAAGTATTATAAAATTTCTGTATGTTAATATAGACGTTGAATAAAAAGTATGACCATTTTAGGTTGAAACATTCCGTGCAATAAGAATATGTCAACTCGCAGTTAAAAGAGCCATTTGCGGATAATTAATGACCAAAATAATTGCATTAATTTCACGGAATGAAGTAGAGCGGCTCGTACTGCTAGAGAGCTGTATTATCAAGATCATTATAGTAATGACTTACATTGTATTAAAATGATAACTATGGTGTAAAGGAAGGCTTAGAACTAAGCTCAGTATGTCATAATGATATGGTTATTATCAATAATATTAATGGTGACAGCAGATTCTCCATTAATCTTCATGCTGCATTATTTAACTCTTGAAAAAATTCTTATTGAAGAAAAATTGATTACTGTAAGCATGAAAGTTAGTTATTAATTGTTCAGATATATCGATTTAGGTATGTATTTATTATTATTACACTATTATTAAATGGAAATGTTTGAGATACGCATGAATTTCAGACATAATGATAATAATTATGTAAGTAAAATGATAATAATTATGTAAAATCAGTCACAAGTATCAGATACGAATTAGATATCGAATCATATATCACGAGTTTAGTGTTAAAAAGGTACATGTAAAAGAAAAAAAATTATCTCTATGAGTTTTGAATATAATAACCTATTAGTACGATATTTTATTATCATATTGTAATTGTACTCAACCATAGGTGCTAAAAGATATTTTCTGCTCACCTATCACTCGATTAACCTAATCTATACTAACTATACATTAGTTTTTACTTTGATATCATACTTAACGATTTCATCCACATTCGATAGAGATGTTCGATCATGATAAACTTTGTCGCGACTGACTTTTTCTCCTTCTTTTTCTTCTCTATCTGAAATCGATATCGTACAACACAAACACAAAAAGACGAGCAAATGAAAACTTGTATGATAACCTCTAGTCTATAGCTTCGATACCACAATTTACAATTTAAGAGTGAATAGGGTAAAGGATCTACCTAGCAATTGGTAGGCTATAGGGCATTCTTAGTTTCTTAGTAGGTAGATCCCTAATTCGCGGATAGTTGGATCTTGAGTATGCCAAATTATTGGTGAGTAATGAGTGTAATTAATGGTATATATATCGTTTACCAGATTTCACTGAGGAAAATTATCAAATTGTTAGGTATATTGAAATAAAGAGATGTGTCCCGAACGTTTGCACATATTCATTCTGTTGTAAGATCAATATTCATGGGGGGAATAATAAATATGATGAACATTTTATCTGTCGATCGTTTTAAATGAAGTTCGAAGAGAAGGTTTACCAACCGTAATTTCCTTGGTTTTTTGTTTATAGACAATATATTGGCTTAATGTTCAACAGTACCCATATCTGCAATATTATTACCTTCGCAAATTTGCGGAAGGTTTTATTTTAGACGGTATTTATTTTTACCATTATCTTGTTAAGCTTTACAAAACTTCATGTTTAAGTAGCATGCACACTTACCATTTTGTTCATTTTCATATTGACTAAGGAATTGAATATAATTTACAACCCAACTTGAAGCTATACATATAGAAATAAAGCGTCGTTATTCCATTCAATGTTTAAATGGTAACATTCACAGGTATGTAGGTATCAGAGACGTACCCATTAATTGTAAGAATTCAGAAGAATCAACTTTAGAGAGCCTACTTATGGACCTACTTATGGACCTACTTTTGGACCATTATTGAAAAGCTATAAAGACATAAAATGAATCCGTTACAGTGATAACATGGCCAATTGAAAAATCAAAATGTGGCGTTCGGTATAATAAGATAGAGCGAGGAATAACTTTTTTGTTTAGGTTGCTCAAAGATGTTACCTATAATGAGGTTATTTCTGCCTGTGAACATATTATATATTTTGTAACTGAAAATTAAATTCTATAAACACCTTCCATTTCTAAACCCTTCTGAGTTAAACTACATATTAAATTAAACTCAGTGATAAAAGATATGAAATTTTATTATCAATAAACATTCAATTCGATTATATTATTCAATTTATACAGACATTTCTTGCCCTCAATCTATTTAACCATAATACAATTCTCGAAGCAGAGATTTGGTGTCTTCAATCGTTAGTAATGATGTACTTCTCTATCATTAATCATGACCTTTAATGATGACCTTTATTTATGACCTTTGATTTAGGCCTATAACTTAGTTTGAAGTCAGTCTTCAGGTTGAATACATATACTGTTTTCTTTAATTCAGTAAGACTATAAAGCAGTAATCATAATTATAAGAGGATACCATTAGACGGTATGGATTATTTCATCAGTGAAGTTTATATTTCACATTGATTATCAAAATAAATAGTATACCAGTACCCATCACAGTGTCTGGTATAACTGTACCCATCACAGTGACTGGTATAGCAGTACCCATCACAGTGACTGGTATAACAGTACCCATCACAGTGACTGGTATAACAGTAACCATCACAGTGACTGGTATAACAGTACCCATCACAGTGACTGGTATAACAGTAACCATCACAGTGACTGGTATAACAGTACCCATCACAGTGACTGGTATAACAGTACCCATCACAGTGACTGGTATAACAGTACCCATCACAGTGAGTGGTATAACAGTACCCATCACAGTGACGGGTATAACAGTACCCATCACAGTGACTGGTATAACAGTACCCATCACAGTGTCTGGTATAGCAGTACCCATCACAGTGACTGGTATAACAGTACCCATCACAGTGACTGGTATAACAGTACCCATCGCAGTGACTGGTATAGCAGTACCCATCACAGTGACTGGTATAACAGTACCCATCACAGTGACTGGTATAACAGTACCCATCACAGTGACTGGTATAACAGTACCCATCGCAGTGACTGGTATAGCAGTATCCATCACAGTGACTGGTATAACAGTACCCATCACAGTGACTGGTATAACAGTACTCATCACAGTGACTGGTATAACAGTACCCATCACAGTGACTGGTATAACAGTACCCATCGCAGTGACTGGTATAGCAGTACCCATCACAGTGACTGGTATAACAGTACCCATCACAGTGACTGGTATAACAGTACCCATCACAGTGACTGGTATAACAGTACCCATCGCAGTGACTGGTATAGCAGTATCCATCACAGTGACTGGTATAACAGTAACCTTCACAGTGACTGGTATAACAGTAACCTTCACAGTGACTGGTATAGCAGTACCCATCACAGTGACTGGTATAACAGTACCCATCACAGTGACTGGTATAACAGTACCCATCACAGTGACTGGTATAACAGTACCCATCACAGTGACTGGTATACCAGTACCCATCACAGTCTGTACAATATGTTCTCTCTACAAGTCCTCAGTCGTAAAGACTGAAGTCTACTCCCTAGCTGTGATATAAGGAATCACTGCAGAGAAAACCCTGCCTTCTCTATTAACATTTCAACAGTTTATATCAATGCTGCAGGACGTTGAATGCCAGAGAATATTCTGCCGTTTATGAATCCTTATTTGCGTTTGAAATGAAATATATGATAAATACTCAGCAATTATTAATTTCCTTCTTTGTTGCTATATATTTTTTAATTATTGTGTAATTGCTTAGATTGATGTGGCCTAGATTATAGTAAATATATGTGATGTATATAAAATATGAATTTCGAATGATATTTTTTGTTTACAATATTAATTTCTATTCCCATTGAAACATTTTGAATTAATTTCTTAATTTCATGTAATTGATACTCAATATATTTTGATTTGCGTCCCATGTATACGTTACACTATTTAATTACAATAAATTAATACATTTTATCTTGGATTTTCATATATTCTGAAGAATTCCAACTAATCAGACGATCTAATATAGCTGAGTGTAACAATTTAATCCTTTAACAAAGCTTATAAAGTCTGGAAATTCTTCAAACACGAAGATGTTGATTAAATTTCCTCAGGTATTTGAAGACGAAGGAAAATCCTGACGAAAAATTATCCGTCACTTCAAGTTGCTTTTAAAGCTGTAAGGATTTGGCCCGAGAAAATCTACGGAATATTAGTTAGGCTGAATGAGTTGGATTCTTCTTATATTCTGCAGAAAGCTTCTGAAACTGTGGAATTTACGTGAAAAACTCTAATGAGAACTATTGTGAACTGGATGTTTTTTAAAGAAGGAATAGTGTACAAACTTTTACTTAAAATCAATTGCTATAAAATGAAAAAAAATATCAATAAAATAACTGTTAGATAATAAAGTGAATGATGAAAAACGTTAATTCTATAAACAATAATAAATATTAATTGATTTATGTGTCATTGGTAATGCAGTGCTCTACAATATTCATAATGCCTTTTCATATTACCTGCAGCAATTATCTACATTCACTCAAGTGTATCATTATCATAAAATTCAGTCTTGACAGTTTACCACTCCGTATCATTTAATTGCAGAGTAATGCATCAAATGTGACAAGGTTATTAGGCTTGAGTTATGGAGCCTATAATATAGCTCATCCTTTGTGATGTACCTAGATTTGTTTAATGCATTACCTAGCTATGTTTAATGTGCACCTAGATATGTTTAATGTGTACCTAGATATGTTTAATGCATTCTCTTAGCTATGCACCAAAGCTATTTCACTTCACTGACTCAGTACGTATCTTTTGTTAGTAATTCATAAATTATTTATACGAATCCTGATATGATTTTTAGGTGTGTTAAACTAGGATTTTTTTTTATTTATTTACAATTGTAAACATTAAATACGCTTAGAATAAAATATGTGTAAATCATGAACTTGTGAAATGATGCTGTTAATTTACAGAAAAAAATTGTAATAATAACAAAGAAGCGAAAATGTTTCTGCAATCACGCTTTTACCAATTTACAAGCTTTTGATAATTCAGAGCCCGGTGCATGGAATGTATCGGGATCACTTGACTAATACAGACGTGATTGGTTCTAGCGTGAAACGAAAGAGGAATACAAATGAATGCCGAAATTGATCAAGCTATGATTGCCTGTTGAATTCTCGCATGTCAGCATACACTACTGCCAGTGAATGATGAATGATGAATGTGACTATTGAATTACCACTTACACTATGCGTGTAATTGCCAACTGATTTTGTGCTCATTATTAGACGTGATTGTAATAAATGGTATAATTATATATCACCTGTAGAATCTGCCTCGGTTGTTATTTTTATTTGAAGTATCCTAATTCTTATATGGATTTTCCTTTCCTTGTTTATCCTTTTTTAACGCTACTTGCAGTTTTAGAAGATAGCGCTAGAGTTATGCTCTTCAAAATGGAGGTCTTATATTTTATATTGAATAGATTTATATTAATAAATTGTATATTTTACTACTTCTTCATTTTAACCTAAAATTCATGAATGCAGTCACAGGTGCTTGTGTCCCTTTTAGTCACATTAATTTGACCTTTGATCATTTTCATCGAAAATGGTTGATGACTTCAAGAAAGGAGTCACTTTTCAATTTGTCTGTTTCTTCAAAGTCCCTTTACACCATTTTCCTATCGACATCAGTGATATAATATTAGGCATTAAGCAGACGTTAAACCCCTCACTTTAAGACAATTGAACCAATTATTATATCACAGTGAACTCAAACACTACATACCTACTACAAATTATATTCCAAATTGTGTAGTCATTTGATACGGAGATGATATCAGATCGAAATCAAATAATTAATTGCAGGTTGAGTGTGGTGCTGGAAGTTAATGAAGCAATTAATTCTTTTGGTCAGGTGATAATAGCTTCTAATTAGGGCCGAAATGAGAACTGATGATATCATTAGTATAAACTCCATTACATTATATTTGATGACTTCTCCACAAGATTTATGGTGTCGCGAATGTTTGGAATTATTTAAAAAAGATTTTTAGACAATTATACTACCTTTCATTGGAAAATTTTGCCAGTTTATAACGGTTAATTAAAAAAAATTAATCGTAGGAATATGAATATGAAGATTGAAGATGTATATAAAATAATAGAATAATTGTAGACTAGAATAATTATGTATTGGAGAATTGGAGAATTATGTTGAAAGATAATGTTTGGAACATTCATGTTTTTCTCGCATCATTAATAGCTGTAGATTCAATGTAGTATACTAATTCAATAATAAATTATTATTAACCTTCTTTTTCAGTTACGTCCGAACATTTTACAGTGAAAAGTGAGATCTTTCACACTGCACTACCATCTCTTTCATAGCAGTTCAACAATATCAAAATATTATTGAATCTGTGAAACCACGTGTGTTTTAAAATGAATAATAAGCCATTTTTAATAGAGTGCAAACCTGCTCAAAAAGCTTTTGAAGTGATACTTTGCATTATGAGTTTTATATATTCAGTTTAGAGCTTCATGACATTAACAATACTGGCATATCAATTGACTAAGTACATATTTTCTATGTTTGATATTGGCCTTAAATGCCAATGTGAAAGGCCAATATTGATTAACGATATAGAATATTAGAAAAGGCTAACTATTTGATACTACAATCTCGTAATGTTGAATTGTTTAATTAATATATTCTTTACTATGGACATACCATTTTAGTGAAGCGTAATTTAAAATAAATTTCGCGATCGATGTAACATTAAATCTGTTGGGATTGTAAGCTTAGAGCAATTACTGTTCCTGACATGGCGACGCAGTAGGTTTTGCTGATATGTAAAGGGCCGTACACACGTAGGGTTTTTCAAGTCTTTCCACCAGACTTTTTGCTAAGCTCCTCCTACTTTTTCCAAAAGAATATAAGAAAAAAAACGATTTAAATCGTATAATTAGTATTTGGTATACATGATACATGTAGATATCCTGGATACCAACTGAAATAAATAACAATTATATCGTTTTTTCTTATATATTCTCGTGGAAAAAGTAGGAGGACCTTAGCAAAAAAGTTTGGTGGAAAGACTGAAAAAACCCTACGTGTGTACGGCCCTTTAGTCTCTTTAGTTTAAAATCTCTACTGAGCCTTTGATTCTAATTTTAATGATTCTGAATTAATAGGCTGGAAAAGTGAACCCGATATCGCTGACCTTCATATACTTGATCACGAAAGTGGTGGGGATTACGTTAACTTCCGCTTTATTAGAATTCAGTTTGTTATATTACAGTAACTGTTACAAAATGCAGTATATAATTAATGATACTTTAGAAATGTCAGCATATGTTCCTCTCCAAATGATTAGCCATGAGACGCTCTAAAATAAATTTGCTGTTAAATATTCATTTCTGGTGTGAATAATTATAATAAAGTATTTATTGAAATAAAAAACCAGAGGAAAATTATCGTTCAACCTCTTGGGTTAAATTACATTCCAATCGGTAATTCATAAGATAATACAGGAAGCATATAAAGTAGGACTTATTAGGATCAATTCAATACCATTTAGAGTCTTCCGTCTTGAGTAGCCGTTAAGTGCTAAAAGATTTCCTCTGAAAATATTTCAGGTGGAGGATTAAAGGTCATGAGTTGCTCGGAAAGGAGTTAATTGCTACCTCGTCAGGACTCGCAATTACTCTCCTTAAGAAATTAGTCAACAACTGATACAGTGTACCAACTTTGGTATAGTTAAAATAAAGTATATTTAGGTTTCATTGAAAATATACCAAAGTAAATCACTCCCCAGAAGATTCGTGTTCTCTTCTTTAACTTGTTGTACCTAATTTACATTGATGAGAGACTCAGACTAATCTACTTTCTAATCTGAGACCAGGCATCATTTAATCCAAGATCAATAGTCAGGCTATTTCTGAACAAGTTAGTTTCACATTTTATCAGGAGAAGCAATCAAGTCTTAACTTTCAATGTATAATTCCAAGAGTTTACAATTTGGCTAATGAAATTGTTATAAAAATGGAAATATGATTCATTTCACACTGAAATTGCAGCAAACCAATTAGAATAGTATGATAGATTAACGATTATTGTTAATAAGGTTTGAAATGGATTGAAGATTCCGATTGTCTTAAAATTAGAAGTCAAGTATTTTATAGTGGAATAAATTTCTATAGTGACATACATTTTATTGTATAGCTGTATACCTCAATAAATAATTTGATACACTAGTCCTAAGGCTGATGTTACATAGCAACCATAAATTTCTGATTGCTATATACATCAATAGAGAAATTTCGATCTAAAATTTCTTTGATGTAAAAGTTCATTAGGTTGTTATCTACATATGTTTACTTTATGAAATGCAATTTCTATTTTCTACCTGACCGCAAGAAAGCAGTCCCCATGAAATGAGTCTGTCAATCATTGTTTAGAATGGTATGATTTCGATCAGAGATAAAAGATGTAAGCTTACGCATCGCCTAATAGCATTTCCTTGATCAATCGAAACAGATGATAGGGGCTTGGGGAGAGAGAATGGCTTATGGAGAGAATGGATTGACGAAGAAGTGTAGCTTGGGTCGAGAGAATGGATTGACGAGGAAGAGTAGCTTGGGTCGAGAGAATGGATTGACGAAGAAGTGTAGCTTGGGTCGAGAGAATGGATTGACGAGGAAGGGTAGCTTGGGTCGAGAGAATGGATTGACGAAGAAGTGTAGCTTGGGTCGAGAGAATGGATTGACGAAGAAGTGTAGCTTGGGTCGAGAGAATGGATTGACGAGGAAGTGTAGCTTGGGTCGAGAGAATGGATTGACGAAGAAGTGTAGCTTGGGTCGAGAGAATGGATTGACGAGGAAGAGTAGCTTGGGTCGAGAGAATGGATTGACGAAGAAGTGTAGCTTGGGTCGAGAGAATGGATTGACGAAGAAGTGTAGCTTGGGTCGAGAGAATGGATTGACGAGGAAGAGTAGCTTGGGTCGAGAGAATGGATTGACGAAGAAGTGTAGCTTGGGTCGAGAGAATGGATTGACGAAGAAGTGTAGCTTGGGTCGAGAGAATGGATTGACGAAGAAGCGTAGCTATGAGTGAGAGCATGGATTGACGAGGAAGAGTAACTTGGGTCGATAGAATGGCTTATTGAGAGAATGGATTGACGAAGAAGAGTAGCTTGGGTTGAGATAATGGATTGACGAAGAAGTATAGCTTGGGTCGAGAGAATGGATTGACGAAGAAGTATAGCTTGGGTCGAGAGAATGGATTGACGAAGAAGTATAGCTTGGGGAGATAAAATGGATTATGGAGAGAGTGGAATAAATTTAACGCAGTTATCACTTATACAGGATATTGGCATTCGACAAATGATTTGTAATTAAATATTTATTTTCAATTTATTCCTATTCATGAGTGATTATGAATTCCAGAGAAAAAAATAAAGATTTATAATATGTTCCATTACTTCCATATTAAGCGGTCGGCTTTTGATAATTTTTTTCATCATATCTCAATATATCTTACGACGTTTAAAATGTTCTTTTAATAATACACAAATAGAAGCATTTTATATTGTTATTTTCATCAAATTATAACATCTAATTGTTGCTATAATTTGAGGAATTATTGCATGAATTCGATTAGAGCGTTAATTAAAATGACATTGGAACAAATATAGCGAAACAAAAATAATTGATAAATTTAATGAAAAGCTAATCAATAATCAAAATGCTCAATACGTGTTTCAGATAATCATTTGGATGATATTTGTTATAACTTTTAAAATGCCGAAGAAGCGACACATCTTGCTGTCTCAGATGCAGTGGTTTGTCTTCATCGCAGTCTGCCTATCGACTAGTTTTTCTGTTCCTGCTTATGAATTCGGTGAGTGAATAAATCATACATTGAATACATTCAATTTATTCAACCTTCAAAGACAGAATTCTAACTGAATTAGTACTATAACACAGTGCTTCAAGAAGAAGATTGTTCAAAAAATTTAATATATGTCATATTTTCAAAAATTGAAAATTTCAAATATATATAAATTAATGTACTTTCTTTGAATTATTCGAAAGCAATAGAGGAGTTGTTTGTTAATTTATTATCTTTATTCAATGAAAAACTTGTTCATGGTAGATCACGTTAGTTAAATTTCACTTCTTTACAGCTGTCCCAAAGCCAGAGTTCGGAGAGGATCCGGAAGATCTGAACGTCACAAGTTTTACCGGACACACCAGTAGACTCCCGTGTACAGTGCGTCACTTAGCCGGAAAGCAGGTAAACAAATGTCCCTATTTTGTCATTTCTGCAAATATTTAATCGTAAAATTCCTCAGCACTATTATAAGAAAAGCCAAACTAATCTCACACTTAAATTGCAAACAAGTTAACCATATGTACAGTACATAGAATATTATGAGTGATTATCGATTAGTTGACTAAATAATTTTAATCTATGGATGATGAATTATGTCTCAATTATGTCTTCATTTGCCATTCATTGATATTCCTTGCATAATTCAGTGTTAGCAAAGAATGTTAGCTGCAGAGCTTTATCAAAAATGCAGCTTTCAATTCCTTATAACAGACGCAAAGTAAATGGCAATAACTCAGAGCAGAAAGGAATACAGTATAATGCATCAGTGGACAAAGGACAAAAGAAACGCCATCGATAGAGCGGAAAGGGAGCTAACAATGCTCTACTTTCTGAATATGTAAAAGTGCATAGCCATTCTACAATACAAAGAACTCACATAAATATGGGAAATGCTCTTAATATTCGATGTGTTAATCTTGCGATTTAGTAGCATTTTATCGCGCTGTGTAATGTTGTTTTGAGATTTATAACTGGTTAAAAGCTGTAAACAATGATGTAGCTATAAATTTTCTCTCTTCTGTTTATGTGACAGAAATTGTATTAAGAAATACTTCGAATATTTACATATAATTAAAGTCAACTTTCAATAAATATTTATAAAATAGGTAATAAATTATTACTAGCCCGTATATAGGATATACTTTTCGGTCAACATCAAGGAATGTGTGTCAGTCCACTTAATTGACAATAAATAACACGTTTTATTTGTTATAAACAAAATTAAATATAATTTATTAATGATTGTCCATTAAGTTAAATGTTGAAGGTATTTTATGGTAAAATATCCTAATTTCAGATATTATCGTAGGAAATCTTGGAGAAAAATTAGATTTTATATGAAATATACTAATTTTTTGTATGAAAAAAATTGGTTTGTTTATGAAAAAAATATTATAAACAAAAATTCCGAATTATAAACTACGTGCTGACCAAGACTAACAAAGAAAATTTAAGGTATTAAGAAAATAGTTATGAATATTTCGACGAACGATATTTTAGCTTATGGATTGTAACTAGGCTGAGTAGAGATGATCTCTAAGACCCTAGTGGTCCATGTTTCTTAAATGGATCAAACTTTATATCTTCCGTTGCTATCTTTCTGTTTTTTTTTCAAGTAAATATAGGTGGGAGATAATAAAGCGATTTATATTACAGGTTTCATGGATTCGTGGTCGTGATCTGACAGTTCTCTCTTCCGGAAGAATCACTTTTGCTACAGATGTACGGATCACCGTTTTACCTGGAGCTCATGCAATCAGCACCAGTGAGAGAAAACGTCCTAGAGCTAAACGCAAGTCCAACAGGGCAGAAAACAGTTGGTCATCAACAGGTATAAACAATGAGCTTACTAATGACCTAAAGGATCAATATTCAAATCCTACCTGGGCCTCTAAATCTGACAATGATAGAGTGTCGAAACGATCATCAGCTCTCAAAGGATTCAATCAGAATGACCATTACGTTGGTAGAAACAAGTATGGATTTTACTCAGACTTTGGCTACCAAAAGTATCAACCTACTTCATCAAGAGATGATATTATTGAGCGTAATTACCAAAGCAACAGCAGGAATATTGCTGGCGAGCGTCACTTGCCAAATCTTGACAAATCTGGATTTATCCAAGGTGAAACATATTCAAAATCTAATTACGATGACTACATGGCACAAAAGCAATATGAGACTGATTGGAATGACGGAAAGAAACAACAGAGAAACACCAAGAGAGCTCAACATGATGCCGAAAACAAACACTCTCCTTCTCAAATTAAAGTTTCTAGTTTATATGAGTCAAACCACAATAAGAATGACTTCAACGCGAGAAGTAGAAAGTACAACTACTCTGTAAAGTACAAGGATGATGGGAATCATTCTTCTGCGTCTTCGTTATCATCAGCTTCGTCCGTTCTTCCCTCTAACTACCTTGAAGGTGTTTGGGAACCTGAGGACTTTACCCTACAGATTAAGTACACTGAACCTGGTGATGCTGGTACTTATATCTGCCAAGTGAACACTGAACCAAAGACTGCCCAGAGGATCCATCTCACTGTCACTGGTGAGTTTAATCATACTCTTCTTGAAAAACTTTATCAAATCAGTAAAGTTGAATTAATTTCAAATTCCCATTAAATTTGTTTAAATCTAAATTTTGTTAAGTTTACTACTATTTTGGGAATTGTGAGTTTTCTCTTCACCTGGTTTATCTATTTCGATATTTATAGGTTATTTCTATCACAAAAACTGTTTCGTGGCACGAATTCAGTAAAAAACAAACAAATGATGAACGAGAAATTTCAAACATTTTTCCCTTTTAAAATGGAAATAATATTTCGACATAACTCAAATAATTTTGAATTCATCTATATAGATATATTGATATTCGATAGAAAAATAAAAAAACATTTAAAGATAAGGTTATTGCAGTACGGGGAATTTAAAAAAATTATTATATCAGTTTGAACGCGTTTAGAGTTCACATCTATTAAATAATTTTCATATTCCTCTTCAATTTAAACTTCATATTCACTACTGCATAATTCTTTTTTAAATCATATAAAGCAACTAACTTGGGTAGTATTAAAAAATTATAATAATAATTTGCTTTTCCTTAAAGTACTCCTTTTTTACAGATTAAATTATTTTAATGATACAATCCAATCTTTGAAAACTTTACAATCAGAGCTTCATTTTGTGATTTCATTTGGCACTCTTGTTTCTTATTCCTATCTCCGAAGCCTCCTTTTGCCCAAAGTTTTAACATAATTAGGCTAATTTTGTTGGCCGTGTGTCCCTATTCCCAAAGCGTAGGATGTGTGTAGCAACTCTTCTAATTTATCTTCTCTTTGCTTATTCATGACAAAACTTGTGACTTAATTAAACCCACCAACTTACATCGGCCAAAAAATATATTTTGTTGTCAACATTTAGAGAATGAACAATGGTTGAATGGAATACTTTTTTGTTACAATTAATCTTGTTTTATCAGGATTAACTGAATGAGAATTGTCTACTAAGATTGAATCGAATTTATTATAATCTTTTGTTTTAAAGCAAGTTTTAGGAAGGGATTTACAGTGAAACTTTAATTATAATTTTATATTTTATTTTCATCGTATCTGGAATTATGATTTGCTATTGATGATTATGGTTGTGACAATATGCTTTTCAAATCTTTACCAGCTTCATTTCTGGTCCGTTAACTTTACTTGGTTAAATTATTAAATAATTAACCAATAATTGGAATAAGAATACAATTTTGGAATCATAGATACCACATTACAGGATTTAAGCAGAAGTTTTTTTCCATCTTTTTACCACTCGTTCTTCACAACTTCAAAATGGATCATGTTTTTATCAATTCTTTCAATTAATAAAATATGAAAAATTAATGTATAATCTTTAATACTATCATTTATGAGGTTGTATATATAAAATACTAAAGCAAATATTTTTAAAACTAGAAAAAGTTTTATGGTCCGTTAACTTTAATAAGTAAATTTATGGTCCGTCGTCTGTACCAGCTTCATTTCTGGTCCGTTATCTTTACTTGCTTCCTTTAATTTTAAAAATATCATAGACGAAACGAAATAAAATGCTATCGAATTCTATATACCGCTGGTATAGAACGATTCAATGCTGTTTAATGTTCTCCATCCATTTTATTTTCGTGATCTAAGATTAAAAATCATATTGTCACAATGATCATTGTTTAATGATCAAACACGAATTAATTTGAGGTACATTATGTTTTATAAGTTTTTTCAAATATATTTATTTTATGAAAATATTGTAATCCAAGGTATGAAAAATTAAGGTATTGTGAAAGGGAATATGGATATTGGTCGCTTCTGCATTTTATTTAATAATAATGCATTTTAATAGATAATAGTGAAAGTTTATTTTCCTAATTCGGCTGAAACATTAAACAGCGAGTGAGATAATAATAATTTAATATATAAAACATCAAATGTAATTCCATGTAAAATTATTTGTTCATCGTTTTAGTACAATAATTTCTTTTACCAAACAAATTATAAATTTCTTTATGTATTTGAACTGAAGTAAAAAGAACACGTAGCCGTTATTAAGTAAAAAAAATAGAATACCAGTATATTTTACATGGATGATATATTAACAATCTTTATTCTTCATGAATAAATCACGAAAAAAGTTATTTCAACACGGAAGCTTTTAGCAATTTAGACAGAATTAATTCAATATTAGGAAAATAGGTAAGTTAAAATAAAAATAAACCAATTAAAGATTCACGTTCAAATACATAGATTAAATTTTAAAGGTATATTTTTTACCCTCACAGACATGGTGGCGAAAATTGTTGGTCCCAAAGAACTGTTCGTGAAAGCAGGAACTCAAGTGACTCTGGTGTGTCAGGTGGACAGTTCAGCAGCACTACCTGGTGAGTGAGTGTGGGGTGAGGAGTGATTGAGAGGAGGCGTGAGTGAGTGAGTGAGTGAGAGGGAAATAAGAGGGAGGAGTGAGGGGAGATTGAAGCTGCAATGTTGTTAAGCAGAATTTAAATTCGGGATATGAAATGTTGTAAAAGATTAAACAATGGATATAATTTTCAAAAATATAGAATAATGATTTTTATTCAAAAAAGCTCAATTATCACATTTTCTTTCATCTATCGAAGAAAATTTCAGTGTAATTTAAATTTTGAATAATTTCAGGCTTCATCTACTGGTACAAAAGAGACCAACTGGTGGACTACGAGGCCAGCAATGGACGCATAGAAGTCGTGACTCACGCGGAGGGTCAAAGTGACCTCATTTTAAGGCAGGCCACTCAGGAAGATTCCGCTAACTACACCTGTGGTCCGTCAGGGGGTCAATCAGCCTCAGTGATACTTAACGTCATCGTAGGTGAGTGGAACGATCCAACTTGATGTGAATTCCTCGCCGTGACTTGTTTCTTTATTATCAGCATTAACGGTAAGTGGTAGCGGTTCCAGCTGCGCTACATCTATTAAAGTCTGCGTGAAACGTAGAAAAATAAAAAGAATCCTTGCAACGTTTTCCTACATTTATAAAATTCGTTTGGTGTTTTGTTTGATGAATTTGATCTTAATTAATCATTCTGCAAATTATTAATTTACTAATAATAGTTTCATTACTTTCATTTTTTTTCAATAAAGATTATCATTATTATCACAGTGGTCATTCTGAATTCATGATTGATATGAATATAATATTTCTTTTAGTGAAATCAAAGAATTATTGAAATAAATAAAGATTTGAATCTAAATATAACAGATTCTTAAATATATTGCCATACATTTTTATCATTAATTCATCATAATATTTATTATACAAATTTCCCCAAGAAAGGAATATCCATTAGGGCTAATTTATTCCCCGAATAATATTTTCCACGATATAGGCGGCAACATTTCTTCCATATTTTAGCCAGGTTTTCTCGAAGCAAGCAAGCTGCAATGGCGAGAAATTGGCAGAGTTTTATTGCTCTCCAATATTAACGACACATTCTTTCTTCTATCTATTTGCAGATGAGAGACCAGCTGCGATGCAACAAGGAAACAAGAGTGATTCCACGTCAGATGATAAGAGCCTCTTACTCTTCCTGCTCTTAATACTCTTTATGACACATGTTTCCTTTTCGGGCTTCGGCCAGTCTTGCCAGGGACGTGAAAATGAAGATGATTTTGATGAGAAAGTGATGACGATTGAAGCGGTATCCGGGCCAGAAAATTCTAATGCCCTTCTAGACAATATGCTTCCTGATTATTTTAACTCAGAAGGGTTTAATTTTTTTACTTTTGGAAAGAAATTCGAGGGTCAAAATTTATTAGTTCGAACCGACAGAGTAAAGTATCCAAACTTCTCAGAAAACTTTTCTAATGTTTTCAGCTCTCGTTCTGTTATTTTCGAAGATAGAAGAAAGTTTGAAAAACGAAAACTCTTCAAAAGCGGTTCTTTTCTCACATCGAATCTGCGAAGCAAAGAATTATCATATTTTGAACCTATTTTTGGCAGATGGGAGCGTACCGCTAGGACTTAGTTCATTCACTTCGTCGAAAAGGACACTATTCAATGTAAATACTCGATATGGATTTTGTTTCAAAATGTGAATGTTTTATTTAGGAAGAATATATTCTATGTATGTATGTATTATAGAGTAAATTAATGGTTCTTCTATTTTAAGGAATATTTCGTGTATTTATAATGTAAATATATCATATAAATATCATTGTGATGATAAAACTTTTAATATAGAAGATTCCAATTCTATTTTCTTATAAAAAGAATATTCTGTTATTTAAATTCTATTGTAACAACGAAACGTTCGATCATATGATATAGGTTTCTTGTTTAGAATAACAGTTTTCAAGTGAAATTGTATACATTCAGAGTGGGCCAGAAATGATGCCTCATTAAATATCTTTTATAACTTAAAACTCATTTATTGATTACTCAAATCAATTAGATTTGTTAATTATTATTTGACACTATCATTTGATTGAGTAGCATGGGGCGTTCTATCTGCCCCGCCCCTTGTATAAAGAATTATTTAATATTCTGTTGTATGTATAAATTCTGATAAAGTTGACGAATTAAGAGATGTAAAAAATACGGAAATGTATGTTTCAGGAATAGGAAAATTTATTCTCTTAAAGAATACAACTTCAGAATTACCTTTTTGAGTCAGTCATACCGTTTGTACGTATTTTCCCCCTCACCCTCCTTCTGAACAGCTCACCTGTTCTCCCTATTAACCAGAGATACAAAGTAACTCAATGACTTCATTTGGCAAGAGCTGTTCCCAAAACCTGAGCCCCAGTGTGAATAATAAAAATCTCTCATAAAAGCAAAACTTTCCTAGTTTATGGTCGTGTTCCTAACTTTTGCCAATTTTAGAGTTCGGTTAAGTGTCCGAGTTCGCCAGATGAGTTTGGAGGTCATCGGTACTGCAGTGTACGGTCCAACGGAGATTTTCCGCCAAAATTGGAGAGTAAACAATGAAGTCGATGAGACCTGGGAAATTGTTTGATTGGGAAATTGTTTGATTGGGAAACTGTTTGATTGGGAAACTGTTTGATTGGGAAATTGTTTGATTGGGAAACTGTTTGATTGGGAAACTGTTTGATTGGGAAATTGTTTGATTGGGAAACTGTTTGATTGGGAAACTTTTTGATTGGGAAATTGTTTGATTGGGAAATTGTTTGATTGGGAAACTGTTTGATTGGGAAATTGTTTGATTGGGAAATTGTTTGATTGGGAAATTGTTTGATTGGGTAACTCTTTGATTGGAAAACTGTTTGATTGGGAAACTGTTTGATTGGGAAGCTGTTTGATTGGGAAACTGTTTGATTGGGAAATTGTTTGATTGGGAAATTGTTTGATTGGGAAACTGTTTGATTGGGAAATTGTTTGATTGGGAAATTGTTTGATTGGGAAACTGTTTGATTGGGAAGCTGTTTGATTGATTGGGAAATTGTTTGATTGGGAAATTGTTTGATTGGGAAACTGTTTGAATGGGAAATTGTTTGATTGGGAAATTGTTTGATTGGGAAACTGTTTGATTGGGACACTGTTTGATTGGGAAATTGTTTGATTGGGAAACTGTTTGATTGGGAAATTGTTTGATTGGGAAATTGTTTGATTGGGAAATTGTTTGATTGGGAAACTGTTTGATTGGGAAATTGTTTGATTGGGAAATTGTTTGATTGGGAAACTGTTTGATTGAGAAAATGTTTGATTGGGAAACTGTTTGATTGGGAAATTGTTTGATTGGGAAACTGTTTGATTGGGAAACTGTTTGATTGGGAAATTGTTTGATTGGGAAACTGTTTGATTGGGAAGCTGTTTGATTGGGAAACTGTTTGATTGGGAAATTGTTTGATTGGGAAATTGTTTGATTGGGAAACTGTTTGATTGAGAAAATGTTTGATTGGGAAACTGTTTGATTGGGAAATTGTTTGATTGGGAAACTGTTTGATTGGGAAACTGTTTGATTGGGAAATTGTTTGATTGGGAAACTGTTTGATTGGGAAATTGTTTGATTGGGAAATTGTTTCATTGGGAAACTGTTTGATTGAGAAAATGTTTGATTGGAAAACTGTTTGATTGGGAAACTGTTTGATTGGGAAACTGTTTGATTGGGAAATTGTTTGATTTAGAAACTGTTTGATTGGGAAACTGTTTGATTGGGAAACTGTTTGATTGAGAAACTGTTTGATTGAGAAACTGTTTGATTGGGAAACTGTTTGATTGGTAAACTGTTTGATTGAGAAACTGTTTGATTGGGAAACTGTTTGATTGAGAAACTGTTTGATTGGGAAACTGTTTGATTGGTAAACTGTTTGATTGAGAAACTGTTTGATTGGGAAACTGTTTGCATGGGAAATTGTTTGATTGAGAAATTACTTAATTGATTAATTCTTAGATTGTTGATTTCATCACTTAATTGAATAATTATTCTATTTATTAATTACTCGATTGAATAATGTTAAATTGTGACAAGAATACATCGATTCATTTATGTAAATTACAAGAATACTCGGAGTTCTGTTTGGAATTAAAGATCATTCATTTAACAAACTTGATTTCGAGTAAGATTCAGATTAATGTTAATTCCATTCTTTATTATGAAGGTCACAGTGTTCGAAATAACGAAAATAATAAATAACACAGAAGTGTGATTTAAATGCAATGCTACGTTAGAATAATTCATCTATGCGCAACAAAATCAAAACACTGGTTATCATTTAAATTACCTGTATAAATGAATATAAATTAGGATTCGAGCTGATACAAATAAAGCATAAATTAGAAACGGATTATAGTGATCAGGGATCAGTTTCTGTGTAGCAGATTAGATCTCAGTAGAGTACCGGATTATTCTAACTGGATATCATTTCTGTAGTTCAGTACCGGATTATTCTACCTGGATATCATTTCTGTAGTTCAGTACCGGATTATTCTAACTGGATATCATTTCTGTAGTTAAGTACCGGATTATTCTAACTGGATATCATTTCTGTAGTTGAGTACCGGATTATTCTAACTGGATATCACTTCTGTAGTTGAATACCGGATTATTCTACCTGGATATCACTTCTGTAGTTGTATGTTGAAATTGAATACTGCAGGGTGTTTTCTTGGGTCCTTATTTAATATCCTTTTCCCTCCTGACGGTATCTGCAGTAGCCATATAATTATATGCTATTTTAACATGCTGAGCATGGAACTCGACGGACATAACCACATTGGCCCGCGAATGTGTGAATGTTTTATTTTAGTTATTAAATACAGTGTGTTATTGTGACTCCAATAAGATGCTTTCTAAGAGAAAACAAAAAATCATCAAAAACCAGTCTCAGGAGGGAACGGGTTAAAAAAATTACCCTGTATATTATTTTACAAATATACTCAATATTTAATTATTCATTTATCATATAAAATATTTTTAAATATTTGGTGTTGTTCAATTGACTTTCGTTTGTATCTCAATTTTTTCACTACATTTTGATAGGTAGCTTTTCATTTAAAAAGCTAGTCTGATAATCTTACCAATCAATGCTAAGCTCTACGGTATTTCAATAGTAGTTCTATTTAAGTGATTAGTTCATTTTCAATGGGTATTGCTCTTTTTCCGATATAGAAATTAATTCCATATAAGCTTTGGTCGTATACAAAAAGGTGAACAATCGTTGCAGATTCAGTCCGTTGCATCAATATTTTGCACTGTATAAATAATTGAAATACTGTTGAATGGAAGTACGGAATTAACTATTTTATCTGCAGGATATTTGATGCTATTGCTCTCATTTCTAAATAAGTTTAGAAAATATTAATTTAGAAATTGTAGGATATTCAGCTATAATGGCAGGTTTTTCCACGAAAATCATAGAATTTGTGTTAAATTTGAAGTAACAACTAACATGGAACTTTCAGCAAATTTTCAGTTAAATCTTTGCACTTGTATAATGTTGTTGAATGTACATAATATATCTTCGTTTGTATGTATATGTATGTATATATAAATAAAATATTATGTGAAGAGTCTGTAATTATATATAATGTAAATTTTTATTTTATTATCCCGTCTTAAATTAAATACGCAACTGAAACTTTTTGTGGATATATTCATGATTTTAAAAGGGTAAACAATTAAATATTAGCTAGTCATAGCTTCAATTTTTTTTGTCTGAAACCCTATCTGCAGAATATAGGACATTTGAATTTTTTTGTGTGCAAACAATCCTCATTCCTCCTAAATTTGAATGCATTTTTCTGTGGACAGAAGACAAAATACAATATTCTTGGAGGACAATTCACCAGCTTCTGCAGTCTGGTCTGATACCATATAAGAAATGCCTTAAAAGGATCCACGGTGCAAATAAAAAATGGTATATATGCCCTTACCAAATTTCTGTTTATTAAATTCTAGGTTTAGGAAACAAGAAAATTATTATAGGCTTATTGATTATTTTAAAGACAATAGTTTTTATTAAAAAGATATAGATTCATATCGAAAATTGAATTCATTACTCGAGTTAGTTACACGAGCAGTCGCCAGAAAAATAAAATTGTTTAAAATCATACAAATAGCAGTTAAAAAGTATGTATTTTTTATCATTTCAGTAAAGTCGTTTAGAACTTTTAGAACAGGATCTAAAATCTGTGCTTTAGATCTTGTTTAGTCGGTAACTCAGAGAGGTGTTTCTACACACATACAGACTATGTTAATGCTATGGTTCCTTCCTTTACTGTCTAACTATAGCATTGTTATTATTTGTCGATATGCAGAGGATGAAAAGAAATGGACACATCGTAATCTTTGAAAACAATATGACAAACTGCGATTTCCATATATCAAAGTTTTTGCTATTTAAAATTTTATAAATGAAAAAAAAAATCATTTAACAGAAATTCAAGAAAAGATAGTTACAAATAACAAATTAAAAATGGCACATCTCTCAGACTTACAAAAGGCCAAATTGTTTGTGCTCGTATAGCAGGCGCTATATAGTACAACAAAAACTGCTCTATTGCAGCTTTTCAAGAGATACAGTCTCTAAACTAATGACTTTCTTTGTATGAGAGAGACACCATCGAACTTTAAAACGAACTGTTGTTAGACCAAGGCTCCCAAAATCACTGCAGAGCTCAATGAACACCTACAGAATCCAGTTTCCACGAAATAAACTGTTTATTTGCAGCTTCACAAATCTGGAGTCCACGGAAGAGCAGCAGAATGTTTCAATTTTCTGGTCCACTCCTTGTATATTAAGAGTTATATATTTATCTGCTTCATTATTCTTCCGCATAGGGATAAAATCCTAAATAGGGTAAGCTCTTAATTATCGATCAGTTCCACAATTTCTTACGTGTCCGAAATTGTGAAACTGACCGATAATTAAGGACTTACCCTACTACATTGCTGCATAATTTATTCAATATTTCGAGAGCATCTCTTCAGAATAGCTCAAAAGGTGATACCGTTAAGTATTTATATTCCCAGAGAAGACGTAATTGCACTCTTTAGATTTAAAATACGAGATAGGAATAATGCCACACCGTGTATTATCTCTCAAAGAAAATATTTACTCTGAGTTGCTAAACATTATAGGTTGAGTTTAAATGTAGTGAAGGACTAAAGTGAGAAGAAGATAGGCATGTGGAAGAACTTGAAGGGGATATTTGTATTTACTAATAAAGTTACAATAATCAATTATGCATAAATATTAATAGCTATGTAATCAAGAAATTGAGAAAAAAATAAACATTTGAAATAGTTATCTCTAGGATTCTGTAATTATGTTTTTATAAAATAAATTTTGATAATCATATTATTATTAATCAATAGTTATATGACTATCAATAATAATCAATTATTGAAATAATATATATTATAACTTTCATCTTGTAATTGATTGATAGTATTTTACACTAATAATCATATGAATTGTCATCAAATTAAATAAGAAAATCTTTCAATATACATTTAATTTTACAACAAAAATCTCTAATTGATAATTAACTGACTATACTATTCTTCTCAAATACCATTTTAATGTTATTCATAGCCATAATTACATTACTTCTATACATACATTTATTTTATACCAGTAACAATACTTAGACACCAATAAAAAATATTCTTTGCTTTTCCAATTAATTTCACCGCTCATAATAAGCGGCATAAGGAATTTTTCTCCACTCACTCGACAACATCACAAATTTAATTTGAAAACAGAATTGCGATCTGAATGAGAGAGAAAGCAGTCCGCTGTGAATAATAAAGAAAACTTCCGCGTTTTATAAACATTTTTAAATAGAGTGTTGGCAATCTGTAAGTTAATTAATTGAACGAGGTAATTTAATCAATTCTTGTCGTTAGAAGAACGCCATTAATCATTCAAATTGATTAATTAGAGTGTTCTATGGAGATTAATTAAAGCAACAATGACTCTGCCGATAAGTTACAACAGAGGAAACTATGAGATATTTTTAAATACCTATTTATACTGGTTTGTTCCACATCAGTCACATCTAAACATTATTAACATCTGCATAACATCTGTTCCATTGATAACTATTTTTATCAATGACTTACAATTAATTTGATTCTGTATAAATACTTGGTTCTTGTGGTGTCTTGGAACAGTAATATATATCTTATATACATATGCATAGAATAACCTATACATATGTATAGGTTAGTGGTCCGATTGGGGGATGGGTTCTTTGATAGTGACCATATGTTTACTTCAAGTAGGGTTACTATTTTACTCTTCAAGCAAGCAATCAAAGTAAAAAACAGTGAATAGTATAACAAGAAGTCGGTACACAATTCGTCACTAACGAAGACCCCCAAATGGCGTGCACAGATATCTAGCACTAACCTTGAAAAGTGTTATTAAAGTGCAACCCAGGTTGTACCATTTTAATTTGTCTTTTGAATCTGAATCGATTTCTATGTAATGAATTGATAATAATAATCTTTCATTATATCCCTCAGAAATAATATTTGCGATCAGAGTTATAGCCACAGCAAAAATATTCAAGATTATTGACATGAAAGCAAAAAAGGACTAAAACAGAAAAGAAACTAGTTTATTTATAAATAAGTTTTTATGAATGAAGGTGATTATGCCGTATCAGCACGAAGCAGCAACCAAAAACTGTTCTTATGTCGAACAGTCAAAGACTGTCGATAATATACTGGCAGAAATCGAATCCATTGACAGAAGTCAACAAGCAGTAATTTGCAGATGGGAAATCATGCACAAATTGTCGAGTCAACACACAAATTTGGTTATTGGATGATGGAACTGTATATTCAGAACAGACTGAATTGGCAACAAATTAAGAGGATATTGCTTCCATTTCCTACAATATTAAATTGGGCATAGATTTGTTTTGTAATTATTATCCACAAGATTTTGAAATTGGAAATAACTCATTTATTATTGATTTTTTTTTAAACGTACAGCTACAGAATACAAGATTTAAGGGTTATTCTAAACTACGGAAACATATTTTATGGTATTAAATATTTATGGAATATTATTTTATTTAGAAAAGTGGTGATTTTTGTTCGAAAAATTGATTTAAAAAAATTAGGATCGTAGATTACAATAAAATAAACCCTAAGATAATGGACTCTGAAATGGAAATGTTAATTCCAACAAAAGAATGAAAAATTCTTTTATTTTTGCCAAAAATTAGAGATTATAGAAAAATGTTATTTGATTATTTCATAAAAAAAGTAATTCATTTACAGTGGGGGCAGAGCACTAAAGCTTTATTGCTCCGGCCCCTATTGGCTCCTTCTCCTTGCTTATATAGTTGAATTAAATTGCTTTCAAATAAGAAGAACTTTGAAACTCTCAACATGTATGATTGCAATGTAGTTTGTTATATCCGCTAGTTTGTTGTACTGTACACTTTATGATTGTTTAATGAATCGGTAGGAGGGTTTGAAGACTCATGATACACTCATTATTCAGCCTCCATAGCCAATATATAAGCTAGTAACATTAACGCCAATATCGTTAAAAACATATTTGCAAGAAACAATAATTTTGAAACTACATTCTTAGAGTAGTAGCCTTAACATTTCTAACCTTTGAGGCGCCACTCCCTTCCCGTCTGGAGGCGATGAAGTAAGTTTTGATGGATTAGTGTCTGAAATTCCTGATGGAAGAAGTCAAGAAGCTCTATGATTCCATTTCGAGACGTATTGAAGCTGTATAGAGAATTAAAGGGAATCTGTTCTCATAATAAAAAAAGTTTCCGAAATTTAACAAGAGTTTAAAATATTTTTCTCTATACTCACTACTTTTCACTACTTTTTTCTTTATCTATCAGAGTCCATTATTAATAGAATACAAAATTTAATGACTGCTCAGGTGTCCATAATTGAAGACACCTGTAACTCATACCCTTCATTCTGAATTGTATTGGTAGTATGGTAAACCTTAAAAGACTGACTGAGGAGTTCTAGCTCACGACACCAAATTCATTCAATATAATAACACTACTTCCATCAATCTTGGGTGAATAAAATTTTGCCCAGTACATTAATATGATAAAAGCTATTAACTGACAAAAAATCGTATAATTCGAGTGGCTGGTTCCCTAAATATTATTGTGTAAAGAATTTGTCAGTACAATCAGGGTTAAACTGTAGATGGACTTCACTTTAATATCTAGATTTTGTACTGTGCGTAAATAGTCTCCTCCATTATGATTACGATCAATACCACCCAGCCAATTAAATTAGTCCTAGTTATTTATCAGTTAATCTATATTATCGTAGCTTCAAAACGCTCTTGCCGATACGCTCTTTACTTTATTTGCACTCTCCTTCACTCTAAAGATATTTTCTTTCCATTCACTTAATGAAGTAAAGGAGTTAACTCAATTCGACTAGATAAATAGTGATAACAAATAAATGCTTTTAATAGTGCACAGTAAAATAAAATGCAAAACAGTAACTGTAAAATATTGTAACTAGTGTATTTGAAATTAGTGATACTTAGGTAGCCATCATTGAGTCTTGTTTTACCAGTTTCTCCAGGAAATAATTTAAAGTTATATAATATATTTAATTAATCACTAATTTCACCTAATCTTCGTAAAATATTTAAATAGTCAGTTGATAAACTAATCAATTAAATATCATTACATAATTTCAAGAGTTAGAATCAATTTGACCTCACTTGTTCGACTGCTAATTACCACTTAGTATTTACAATAATAAAATGAATTTTAAATTGATAAGGAAATTTTATTAAATATTATATATATTTTATTTAATATTATATTATTACAAATTATATTTAACATTATTTTAATTATATATAATGTTTTATAATTTTTTTAAATAATATATGTACAAATTGTATTAAAATATGACATATATTTTATTAAATATTATATTATTGCAAATTATATATAACATTATATAAATTATATAATACCATAAAAATTTATTTGATAACACAAATTTTATATATTATTATATTTATTCATTAAGCAAAACAAAACTTTACGTATTGCCACGCTACATATACTACTGCAATATATATTAATCTAAACTTGTAGTAAATTAAACACATAACTAACAACAGTAACTATTTGTTACATTTTTGTCAGATTTCGTTACATTTATACAATCAAATAAATAACTACATGCCCTGGCAACACATTTCCATGATTGACATGTTTTAATATAGTGAGTTTGATGTCATGTACCGTATTTGAATGATAGGTAGTTTTACCATCTGTCAAAGGAGTTAACAGCTCTCGAAATATAGAGATATGATTTAATTGACAACAGCAGATGACAAAATAGATCACAAATCATATTTCTATTGTGCTCCACCTACTAAATCATAAACCTCTTGCTAATACTGAATCACCTTTTTAAATTAAAATCCTATGTCCATGTCGCGAAGTTTTTATCGGTAGATCATTTATATTGAAGGAACATACGATATCAATTTATATACCATACTATTATTACATTCAATTTCAGGTATATATAGTTTTTTAAGATATTTCCGTGGACCATCGATAGACTATTTTACTTTTAAGTCAATGTTGAATTCTTATTGAATAAATTGATCTTCCTAGATGGTATTTTCTATTGAATTTGGTATGAGAAAATTAAAGAAGTCAATAATTACTGCACACAACACAAAATCACAGGAAAGATTCAAACTCTACGTAAAATTAGTATAAGTATTATTACCTTCTCCTGATTATGAATATAAATCTTTCTATTCGAAAGCTTGAAACCGGAAAAACCCTTCAACGTTGAGTTTAAATAACCTCTTGACAACACTATATGAATACTGTTCTCTCATGCAACTTCAATAAATAGCTGATGTACAGCTCTCACATCCTATCTAGATATGTCAATATACAGAACAATGGAGGACAAACGCGTCCTCTAACATAGGTGACGGTATCGACTTCCTTGTTAGTTTCTGCATCTTGTAACACAGCATCAACTCCACGGAGGAATTAATTCACATTTGAGAAATATAATACCTTTGAAACAGTAGTGTAGTATGTAAATATTATTATTATTCTTGACGTCTTAGAGTTACTGTAGCACTTTATTTACATCAAAGAAATAAAGCGTTAGTTGTTAAATGCATATCATTTACCATTGTAGCATTTTGATATTATTACATATAACATTATTCAAATTTATATATAATAGATATTTTCCTAATGTATGATGAATTAGTTTAACTTCTTACGAACGTTGATATGTCCCATTAATTGAACTTGCAGATATAAATAGTTTATTTAATAAGGTTTTATTCTACTCATAGTACCTATGCAACGTCCCAAGGAGCTAAACTATATTGAATATATAGGGATAAATATTTCACATATATGATATCTATATTGCTTACATTTCTCATATTGTGGTAACATATTTAACAAGGAAAAAGTATTTACTTTATATAATATAAATAATTGCATATACAGTTTTCTGTGTTCATGGATAGAAAAAAATATTTCTTTACTATGCAAATTATGATCAATATATTGGTTGCAGACTTTAAAAAAAAATTAAACCGATCTCTGTAAAACTAGGATTATTTCATAACATTAAAGAACAAAATGAACAAAATAAATAACAGTTCTCAATATAGTAAAATTGTAATTTTGTTGGTATAGTTGGGGCCTTGCCTTATAGCCTAAATTTCTATTCAACCATCTATTTTATTAAAATATTTTTCGATTTCCTAAATAAATATAATTGAGTAAAACTGTCGAATTAATTTTTTTCGGGATTTATACATCTTACTCTAGAGACATTCCAAAATTTAAAATCTTCCAGAATATTCATTGCGTTCATCTTTTAGAGTTTGGCGGCACAAGGTGCAAGATATTGCATCGGGAAAATGTTCTCCTATAAATTTCTCCTCCTCGATAAATCAATTGTGAGACTCTGTTCCTTGTAAAAAGTTAGACATCTTAGCTTACTCGGAGAGACTTTACGAGACACTTTCTCAGTCTGAACTATTGTGCTCTGTTTATTATGAATATCATCCTTGCATATCATTCTATAATCGTCTTCAGATGGAGAACAGAAAAAAAAATGATAATATTGTGGAGCTATGTTGGAAGTTTTGTATATCCCCTTATGTTTTCTTTTGCATTTTATGTATAGGGGTGAATCTGCCGCCCTATAAAGTTTTTTGTACTTTTAAAGGGGCTTATGTACATTTATATAATTTTATTAATAATAAATAGTATTATTATTATCTTTAATATAGTCAGAATATTTTAACACTACGTGAAGAAGCACTATTAAGAGATCTGGTCATTTCGATCTTTTTTTTTAAAAGAATAATATTTTCAAAGATTTCTAAACAGTTTTCCTGCATCCCGATAATCCCTGCATCCCTATAATTCCTACATCCATATAATTCCTGCATCCCGATAATCCCTGCATCCCTATAATTCCTACATCCATATAATTCCTGCATCCCGATAATCCCTGCATCCCTATAATTCCTACATCCATATAATTCCTGCATCCCGATAATCCCTGCATCCCTATAATTCCTGCATCCCTATAATTCCTGCATCCCTATATATCTCCAAGAGATCTAATATTTGTGACTGTCATTTCAATAAAGAACATTCAAAGTCAATCATCAGAATATCCCTAAAAGGTTCTTTTTTTTCTCCACTGAAAGAGTCTGATGAGCAGCCCACATCGGGGAAAAGATCTCCAGAAAAAGAGTCAGCGGAGGGGAATGTTTCGTGGCCACTACATAATTATTGATGGGAAATATGGTAAGGAGCCTATCTAACATTTTGAGAATTATCTTATATACCCAGGTAGCAATTTTTCTTGGGCCAATATTGGGACAACATTGGCAATATTGGGACAACATTGGCCCGAGAGTCATTGAGATGTAGCGTGAATATTTTGTAATAACCCTTCTACCACTTAGAAAATTTACTATTTGACCTTCAATTACTATTTATGGGTGAAATAGTTCACTATAGGCTATTGGTAATAATAGAATAATGTATATTTTTAGATGGTATATATATATATATAATTAGACCAAGTATGCTATACTAATTCGATTGTAGTTAAACCAACATTAAACGGACCAGAAAAAAGGATGGTTAAATTACAATAAATAGATTTATATTTGAGAACATAATTATAAAAAATAATATCAAAAATTTATTAGTAATTGATTTAATGTTAAGTAGGTTAAAATTATCTAAAAAGCAGCTCCAATAATGTCAAAACTTCTTTACCTTAATTAATATTAGTAGTAATAATTCATTTGAGTTTTCTGTCTTTGAAGATAAAACTATTCTTTCTTCCATTATAACATTTAATTATAGTGGTAATATAAAACGAATATAAGAATTGTTCAAAAGTCTAATAACTCGCCAACTCGAGCAACGAATTATTATCTCTGAGGGAAGCTGGCTATGAAAAATAAATAACGAACTTTTTAATGCTGGAGAAAATTTAATGACACTAAGATTTTCCTAACAATGGAAGGTGTACGATGTCTATTTTATTAAAAACAGTCTTTTCAAACATTAACTGAAGAGAAAATGTTGAGAATTTAAAAGCAAATAAACATTTTCAGGCAAGGTAATAAAGATTCCATTTTAATTTCATAAGACTCTCTCATTCATCATTAATTTATGATTACAAAGACTTCATTCAACACAATCAGAGACAATCACAGAGCCTTCATTTGCCGATGATGGTACAGCAGTTTGTTTGTTCTGCTTATTGCTGCAGTTCGCTTCAATTAATCACACCATTCAATAATTAGCTCCAAATCTGTGTGTAGATGGCAGACTTGGCGTTGTAATTGTTACTAGCAGTTCAATTACGCTAATGTTAAGTTCTTCTCACGGTTAAGTTTCACGTCATATGCACTAATGATTATATGTATATTATGTAGAATATTATTATTATAGTATATTATATTATGTAGAATAGTATAATTACCTTCGCAGAATGCGGGAAGGTCATATTTTCATCGGAATTTATTTATTTATTTATCATCTTGTTATTCGCTTGACTGAAAAAGTGTTTAATCAAATTGCCTGAAATTTGGTGAAATGATTGGTCCATGTTCAGTGACCTGCTGGTCAAAGGTCAAGGTCATGGTCATTTATAACTCAAAAAGTATTGAACCATATTGCATGAAACTTGGTGGGATGATTGGTCAATATACAGGAATCATTTTGTTAGATTTTGGGAGCGATCGGGTCAATGGTCAAAGATCAAGGTCAAGGCCATTTGTAACTCATTAACTTCAAAATTATTCAACCAAATTGTCTGAAATTTGATGGGACGATTGGTCAATGTCCAGGAACAATCTGGTAGAATTTTGGAAGCGTTCCGGTCAAAGGTCAAGGTCAAAATCATTTATAACTCGATGGAACTTGGTGGGACGATTGGTTATCATCCTGTTAGCAGTTTCTTAAAATTTGGAAGAGAACGGGTGAAAGTGGAGGCGAAGGTATTTGCTCTACCGAGTGCACATAATCTAGTTATTGTATAATAATATTATCAATATACGGTAAGTAACGAACTATCGGTCGGTTTCACAAATTCGGTCATATAAGAAAAAACGATAAAATAATATTATTTTAAATTGGTATTCAAAGATACCTGCAGGAGTGCACCAATACAAATATAAATTAATTAATAACTATTATATTGAATTTTCGTATATGACCGAAAATGTGAAACTGACTGATAATTCGTAACTAACCCTATCCTAATTATAAAGTACAGAATATTATTTAGTAAGAGAATATCCAAGAGGAGCAACAGTGACAGTAGTTAATATACCTAGTATACATATTTCAGGTTGCTTTTATACTTCTATATTTCTTATTCATTTTCTTCTAATTCATAATAATTATAAAGGAAAACAATGAAAACACCTAAAATTTTTGCTTCATAATCTTTGAACATTTTACAGACATATGAAAAATTGACACATTTTAATATATTTGTTCATTTTAAATAGCTATTTATTACAGATGTTTTCAAAAATTAGTTATAACTTATAACCTAAGTTTAAATTCGTTACAACCAAACTTTCAAAGAAGTGAAATTGTTGGTCCTCCCTCATATGGCAGTGTATCAGACTCTGTCCGAATGTTTGGTGTTCCAATTAGAGGTACTGTCTCAAATCGCTGCAGAGCTCAATGGATTACTACAGAAACCAGATTCCACAAAAGCTGTTCGTTAGCTGCTGCATAAATCTGGATTCCACGAAATAGCTGCAAGGTGCTTCCGATTTTTTTTTGTCCAAGCCCCGTATAATAAAATTGTAACGGAAATTTTAATTAGGAATATATGTTATGAGAGAAGAGATACTTAACAAACCCAGGTAGCAATATTTCTTGGGCCAATATTGGGACAACATTGGCAATATTCGGACAACATTGGCAATATTCGGCCAACTTTGGCCAATTCGGACAACATTGGCCCGAGAATCATTGCTACCTAGGAACGTTATAAGCTATCCATCAGGTAAGTATTAATATAAAATAATAATTATGTATCTAATTTGTTAATACATTATTCATATTTATTATAAACATCAGGTGATAAACACTCTCACCAAGACTTCTTCCGCATATACAACATATCTCAGTTTTCTGGAGGAAATGCAAAAGATCCTACAGAAGAAAAATCTTCGTTCGTTTTAGATGTTCACATTTGCATATCTATTTGCTTTGAAGTTATACAAACTGAAAGTATGTATATTCACGGTGCTGCAACACTGAAGAAAAAGAAGAGTATTTTCTCCAAGCATTTATGAATAATACAGGGGGAGAGAGATATAAATTGTACAGTTGAATCATGCAAAATATTTGACTGGTAGTTTGATATTTGTGATATTTGTCCCAAAGATAAAAGGAAAGTGTTAGTGATTTCATAAAGAAAACTTCGGTAAAAATTCTTCACAAAATTCTCACAAAAACAATCGTCTATTTAAAAATAATGTCGC
The DNA here is from genome assembly GCA_947561585.1 of Caprella mutica. Lineage (NCBI taxonomy): Eukaryota > Metazoa > Arthropoda > Malacostraca > Amphipoda > Caprellidae > Caprella > Caprella mutica. The sequence goes on from CANNZV010000165.1 coordinate 432,531, forward strand.
AAATACAGTTTCCTCTTTAACAAGTTTAAGATGACCAAACCAAAATTTATTTTATATATGATTTTATTATGATATAAATGAATCTTTTATAACAACGTATGATGATACATCAGTATTATGAAGAGGTTATTTAAACTCATCGTTGAAGGTGTTTTAAATTTTAAGCTTTCAAATAGAAAGCTTGTAATACTTTCAACGGTGAGTTCAAATAACCTCTTGATAATATGAAATCTCTCCCATTTAATAGCCACCACCGAATTTAATGATATTATATTTTCTTATGTACAATACATAACCCTATGTATTGCTGAAGGATTGAGAACTTTAAAAAAAACCTGTTATCACACTTTTAAGCCATATGGTCAAAGATAGCCGTAATGTAGTTTGTTGTACTGCACACTTCATGATTGATCAATTACCAGGCAAAAGGATGTGGGGTGGCATGCCACACATTTCGCATATACGTATCAGTATTTGTAATAAATGGAAAATATCACAGGAAATGGAAATATTCGATACCTATATGTATTTGACCAAGCCCCTGCCAGGTCATGAATCAGGTATGAAGTTTCAGTACAACAAACTAGCGGATACAACAAACTACATTACAGTTTCAAGTAATGTAGTTTACTGTAACTACATTACAGTTTCAAACAACCACGAGTTGTTTCAAAGTTTTGCATCCTTCAGTAAATATACATAGGAAATAAATAACTTTAAACCCTCATATCTCAAAAAAGTATTAGCTTCTACAAAAAAACGTTTATGATTTTCGGATTCTATGTACAAAAATACAAAAAATAAATTAGATTTAGTGGGGTAATCAAATGGGAAAGATCCTCTGTATTAATATTTTTTAATGTTATTTTAGCACGAGATATATTTAAGATGTTCATCATGCAGTTAACAGCGATAAAGCTAATGCAGAGTTATGCTATATAATGTTAATATACTGTAATGTGAAACCTATTCCAAACTTTATAAGCAAATCCAATATTGACACGTGGTATGAATTACCTCTACATAAACTTGTACTAATGAAGGTTATTGATAGGTTTCGAACGAATGTTTACAAATAGATTCCGTAGACTCTAACCTTGCTGAAGAAAATATTTTCATCAAAAGCGACATACAAATATATTAATTCATAACATGTGTATCTATGTAATAGTTTTACACTATATTGTAAATAAGAAGAAAATATACGCATTGATCATTTAAATGGAATAATATAAGATATAGTCAAATGAAATAATGATAATAATATATATTCTCATCAGACTGGTAAATGAATAAATTGTCCTCTCTGTGAATGATTTCTACTTGAAAATTCTTCTTTTTTAAATTTTACTTTAAACATTATTATTAAAACATGTTGCAAGCAATATGGAGCATAGAGAAATAGGCTCAATTAATTGAAGAAAATAGTTTTGCTTCTGAACCGCTAATTGTTTTGCTGATGAACCGCTAATTGTTTTGCTTCTGAACCGCTAATTGTTTTGCTTCTGAACCGCTAATTGTTTTGCTTCTGAACCGCTAATTGTTTTGCTTCTGAACCGCTAATTGTTTTGCTTCTGAACCGCTAATTGTTTTGCTTCTGAACCGCTAATTGTTTTGCTTCTGAACCGCTAATTGTTTTGCCTCTGAACCGCTAATTGTTTTGCTGATGAACCGCTAATTATTTTGCTTCTGAACCGCTAATTGTTTTGCTTCTGAACCGCTAATTATTTTGCTTCTGACCCGCTAATTGTTTTGCTTCTGAACCGCTAATTATTTTGCTTCTGACCCGTTAATTGTTTTGCTTCTGAACCGCTAATTGTTGTGCTTCTGAACCGCTAATTGTTTTGCCTCTGAACCGCTAATTGTTTTTCTTCTGAACCGCTAATTGTTTTGCTTCTGAACCGCTAATTGTTTTGCTTCTGAACCGCTAATTAGTACATTATTGAAGTGATCCCGGACAAAAATTAAAAAAGATTGAGTGTTTATTCTACAAATTAGGCCAGCATTGAGAAGTCAAATAGAGGATTTTGTAGTGTTTTATTCATCATTTTCATTTAGCAACTGCACTTCAGGAAATTAAACATCATTTTTCAATTATCAAACAAACGAGCTCTTACTTGGTAAAACCATGAATATTTATTAGAATTTATCGCAAAAAAAATAGAATATGAGAAATTGATGATAGTTCTTTTAAATATTTGCATAGCTCAAAAAATAAATTGACATAATTATAGATGTGTAATTAAATTAACATTCTAAACTTTTCCTTAACTGATATGGAGTAATGTTCTTGATAGTTTACTTTTTAACACAGTAAGATGCGTATGTCACACACTCCTGGATGTGTAGAGCTGAATTTAACACTCTTAGTAGTGTTAATCTACTTAAATTGTTTGAAACACTTGAGTAATTAATTTCAATGCTAAGTTTGACGTTAGAGTTCTTTATATTTAAGTACTTATGAATAAGACAACAAAGGGACTCATTCTTTCTGAGAAGGTTCGGACAGATCAGGTAGATAAAATCATAATAAAAAACACATTGCGAACATTAGCACTGACATCACGACCAGGAAATGGTATTTTCGCTCATATTATAATGAAAATGCGTTCAATATCCGGAGAATGGTGTCATTCGGAGGAGAAATCAGGATCATCAAATCCCATCGGCTGCAAAACTCTCCTTCCATACCTACAAACGACTCCTGCTTTCCTACGAGAAAATATCATCTCTAAGTGAGGTGTGAGAATATTCACCAATTTGAGAAGAATTGGTGAATATTCTCACAGTTTGTTAGTGAAGTGGGAGAAGAGAATTGGAGAAGATTTGGTGAATATTCTCTCAGTGTTAGTGAGGTGTGAGAAGAGAATTGGAGAAGATTTGGTGAATATTCTCTCAGTCTAAGTGAGGTGCGAGAAGAGAATTGGAGAAGATTTGGTGAATATTCTCTCAGTCTAAGTGAGGTGTGAGAAGAGAATTGGAGAAGATTTGGTGAATATTCTCTCAGTCTAAGTAAGGTGCGAGAAGAGAATTGGAGAAGATTTGGTGAATATTCTCTCAGTGTTCGTGAGGTGAGAGAAGAGAATTGGAGAAGATTTGGTGAATATTCTCTCAGTGTGTTAGTGAGGTGCGAGAAGAGAATTGGAGAAGATTTGGTGAATATTCTCTCAGTGTTAGTGAGGTGCGAGAAGAGAATTGGAGAAGATTTGGAGAATATTTTTAGTAAAGACTATTGATGATCAATATTATATTTCCCATTTTTACCGAAGAGTCAGGAGTGAAATGATTAGTTTCGTAGTGTTCCAAATTATAATTACTATATATAATTAGTTAATATAAGATATTTCAATATAGCTACTTATCAGATAATATCAAACGGAGAATAAATGAATTATCAAAATCATTGGATAACAAAAGTGTAATGTTGATATTTCATAGAGTTTTCATCTATATTCTTCAGATAAAGCATTTGTATTCTTTACAATATTCTTAAAACAGTACGCTTCTTACTCAATGAAAGTCATAACGTTATTGAAACTAATAAAAAGGTTCCAATGCCATTAAGAGGAGAGTCAAACCATACAACTGCAAACTCTAAATTCCCAAGAAAGGCTGAAGGTAGGTTGTCTTCGGTACTTTATTTAGTGTAGCAGCTCGAGAAAAGCAGTCAGTCCCTGTTACTCAGTCTGTCGTTATTCCTTAACTGCAGCAGATGATTTCATAGTGAAATGACTCCTTTGTCTGCTTACAGTCGGTAATGCATTGAAGATAATGCACATAATTCCTTAATGAATTAAATAATGAGAGAGTGTCAATGAAATATGAATGGAGGGGCTTTATGGTCAGTGATTTGTACTCCTTTGTAATTTGTAGCGTATTGTCATTATTTATGGTCACGAGAATCTCTATCTCGTACTAACTTGACTTTTGATAAATATTTAAATATTATATTGATTTAACTGGATATCTAATTCTTTAGAAATATATTTTATCTATACATTGTTTCAAATTCGTTCGACATAGAATTAAATTCATAAAACGGGCTTAGGATTATACTGAAATAATGAAATAAGAATGGAGGGGCTTTATTGCTAATGATTTGTACTTTTTCTAATTTGTAACTTATTGCCACTATTAATAATCACATGAAGTACACTGGTACAAACTTTAATGTATGATCTAATGGACTGTAAAGGTTTTTAAATTTCAAGCTTAATGATGACATTGCTCTTTCTGTTCTGAACCGTAAATTGGGTCTAGGAAAATTGATCGAAAGAAATTGACCAAAAGGAAAAATGATCGAAGGAAAAATTGGTCGAATAGAAAATTGATTGAAAGAAAAATTGATCGCACAACAATAGATCGAAAGGAAAATTGATCGGATAGATCAGCTCTATTTATTTTTTTCCATCTGTGAGTGCAGCAACCGGTGCCTTTTGTCACATTCCTTGGTAAGTCACTGCACTCACAGAGTAGCTTTTCTGCATCCATGAGCAATTTCACCTACGGTGTTAAGTGATTTTGTTCATGAAGCCACTTTCCTTTCTGACTGCTTCTTCCTATCTCTTGTATTTAATCCCTTTTGCCGTCAGTGATATGGCCTTTGGTTCCGAAACAGACGTCAAACCTATACTAAATTAATTAATTATTTAACTTTCATTTCACAAGTCATATAGAACTATCTAAATCCTAGAACTAAGAAAACTTAAAGTTCTTCAAATTATAATATACTTCAAAGCATATAATTCTCTGTTATAACAAAACAGTTGATTGAAGAAATGCAATACACAAATTATTATTATATATTAATATTATATAAATTGTTATTATTATACATAAATCATGGTAACAAGATCTACTAACTGTAATATATTGTAAGTAAGTTTCTCTGGTAATCCATTGTTTTAATTATCATTGTCAATTAGTGTAAATAGATCCATTATCATTTTCGATCAATTTTGTTTCGGTCAATTCTCCATTTGATCAAATATTGTGCGATCAATTTTCCTTTCGATCAATTTTTCATTCGACTAATTTTCCTTTCGATCAATTTTAAATTCGACCAATTTTCCATTCGACCAATTTTCCATTCGACCATATTTTCATTCGACTAATTTTCCATTCGATCAATTTTCCATTCGATCAATTTTCCATTCGATCAATTTTCCATTCGATCAATTGCTTTCGATCAAATATACAGATCCCCCGTAAATTGAATTATTCAAACCTCAACCTCTTTCAAACAGAGAAAATAAAGGAGTGTTAAATTTTAGAAGAGGCCAGAGAAGTTCTAACGTCTCTCATCTATCACTCCCAATCTCCATTTGAATCTCCAATACTTTAAACAGATGAATTTCATTCTCCAATACTATCATCGCTCTTTGAAATTGCATTTGAAATGTGTTTACTTACTGCAGTGACATCAGAATAACCATTAAGATTAATAATTGTTTTATGTTTCACTTATACTGATTTGTATTTAAATAACAAGATTTATGTGTATATTATTATTTACATATCCAAAAGTATTGGATACTTTTTAAAACTTTGATTCATTTTTCAATTAGGTTGCTAAAGAAATCTAATATTTCGCAATAAAAATGACATATCATTTTCCAATATACTGAGTGTCTGACTTCTAATACTGATTTCTTAGTTTATAGTTTCTTAAAGCAGTAAAATGAAGAATCTTGAGAAGATTTTGCATCATATGTATTTTACTGCAATACCGATAGCAAAGACGAATGTTATTATTATTTTATTTAACTGACTAAACAATAGAGTAAAATTAATTGAAAAAGAAATGAAAAATTGGGTGCACAATTTTTACCCTCGTTATAGTTTGATAAATTTTCAGATGCTTAATTTAATAAGTGAAAATTTGCAAAAAATAATTTATTATCCATAAATGTATTTAATATCTACAAATTAAATTTCATATCGATCTTAAATATATATATATATATGTAGGTAAATATTTCTATCTTAACTACTCTTTTTAATGATGGCACAAACATATGAAAATATATAATTTAATAATTGAAAATTTGCAAAAATTAATTTATTATCCATAAATGTATTTAATATATACAAATTTAATTTCATATCGATCTTAAATATATTTATATATATGTAGGTAAGTATTTCTATCTTAACTCCTATTTTAATGATGGCACAAATAAATGAAAACATACAAGATTCGTGTTCACACATTGAAATAAATAGTTGACTAATCATTATTTTCCATTCGCGATTATATAATAATTAACTAAACAAAACTATCTACTATAAAAAATTATTCAATTTTTTTACAAATATATTAACGTTCATCGCTGGACAAATGCTTATTCAACATATGATATCCGTTAGAATATTGATATTACTTCCGTAATGAATAAATCGATTTATTAGAAATAAATAAATTATACATCTATAAAAAAGAATTAATAGACGATAAAATATGAACAATATTTGCAGCAATAGTCAATAATAGAGAATTTACCCATAATTAGTTTTTCCACTGGGTATAGCAAGCTGCTGAACGATCTAATTTTTCATGCTAGGAGATTATAGGAGTTTGTCTCGCATAAATCGTGAAAGATAAACAATATTTCAGAGATGATGACACAATTTAGGTCTTTATTTTCTAGCAGAGAGAAGAAGGCTGTTGCATCTTTCCTCGTATTTCACTTTTGGCTGTTAATTTAGAGCAGAAGGAAAGGAGAATTTAATGATAAAGTGTTATTTTTCAGTTCATTATTTTGTAAGGCCTCATTGAATTAATTTCTATTTGATATTTTCTTCCAATGAATAATTTAATTAGATGTGATTATACATTAGTTATTCTGTTCTTTGATTTTTAATTAACAATAAGAAAATCTTATCGTTATGTAAGTCATCTCATGAATTGTTTTTATTAATCATTTCTATGATTGAATATTGATGCGTAGTAGTATTTACTCTGATTATAATTAGAAATAAGTTGTATAATCATTCAATAAATGTATTGAATAATAAACTTCGTTGTCTTTACAAAAATGAGATGATTCAATTTATTGATGAAATTAAAAAAATAATTAATTAGAAGAGTATAATAGTAAATAAATATGAATAGAATGAAAAGAAAAGACAAATTAATGATAATTAAAAAGTGGAAACATTGAATACAAGGAAAATATATTTTATTGTAAACAAAAGATTTCAATTCAAAACAAATGAGAATTAAATTACAGAATATTATACATAATTATTAGAGTGGTATCACTATTATATTTCAAATTACAAAGCATGGATAATATTAAAAATGTAAAAATATTTAAAAATGTATTAATATTGAACAAAGAAGAATTAGTGTTTCTATAACAAGAAATATAACACTGACTGAAAAAAAAACTCTTGACGTGTTTTCTGCGGATTTCGTTCTAACTCTTGAATATCTCTAGTGTTTATACTCTTGAATTCTGCTGGCAAATCTTTAAAGAATTGATTTCGGATATTGTTTCAAATATTGAAAACTCTATGGTATTTACTCCTAAAATTTTACTAACTCATAAAAATCTAGGGTATTTACTCCTAATATTTTAATAACTTTTTACCTCTAATATTTCGTAAATTCTTTCTTGATAAGAATGAATAAAAATTGTGATTATCCACATCTCCAATTAATTTTCCTCAAGTTATCAGATAGAAAATTCTTATTGATCCGAATATTTTCAAATATTGTGGCTAAAAAAAAAACTTAATGAAATCTGTAACTTTTCCAAACTATCAACCAATAAATAGAAATTGTCATTTCAAAAAATAAAAACTATAATAAAGCGTCAAGTCCAATCGTCTTGTGTGTTCAGCATGTCATTTTATCACTACTATCAGGTATTATTGTACAGTCTAAGGTTGACTGCAATATGTTGGAGGTGAGAATTGGGGTCATTACTTGCTATTTACGAGACCATTAACTGGCTCCTATTGAACCTCTTGCTAGCAGTTATTCGCTACAATTGTTACACAAAACTGGTGTTACACACAAAATGAAATATAGCAGGTACTTGTGTTATCGAAATGTAATTACCTGACTTGTAAAAATCTGACTTGTAAACACCTCACTTGTAAACACCTCACTTGTACACATTTCACTTGTAAACAACTCATTTGTAAAATATCTGACTTGTTATCACCTGACTTGTTAGCACCTGACTTGTAGCACCTGACTTGTAATCACCTGACTTGTAATCACCTGACTTGTTAGTACCTGACTTGTAATCACCTGACTTGTTAGCACCTGACTTGTAATCACCTGACTTGTAATCACCTGACTTGTTAGCACCTTACTTGTTAGCGCCTGACTTGTTATCACCTGACTTGTTATCACCTGACTTGTAATCACCTTACTTGTTAGCACCTTACTTGTTAGCACCTGACTTGTAATCACCTGACTTGTTAGCACCTGACTTGTAATCACCTGACTTGTAATCACCTGACTTGTTAGCACCTTACTTGTTAGCACCTTACTTGTTAGCACCTTACTTGTTAGCACCTTACTTGTTAGCACCTGACTTGTAATCACCTGACTTGTAATCACCTGACTTGTTAGTACCTGACTTGTAATCACCTGACTAGTTAGCACCTGACTTGTAATCACTTGACTTGTAATCACCTGACTTGTTAGCACCTGACTTGTAATCACCTGACTTGTAATCACCTGACTTGTTAGTACCTGACTTGTAATCACCTGACTTGTTAGCACCTGACTTGTAATCACCTGACTTGTAATTACCTGACTTGTTAGCACCTGACTTGTAATCACCTGACTTGTAATCACCTGACTTGTTAGCACCTTACTTGTTAGCACCTGACTTGTTATCACCTGACTTGTTATCACCTGACTTGTTATCACCTGACTTGTTATCACCTGACTTGTAATCACCTTTCTTGTTAGCACCTTACTTGTTAGCACCCGACTTGTTATTACCTGACTTGTTATCACCTGACTTGTAATCACCTGACTTGTTATCACCTGACTTGTTATCACCTGACTTGTTAGCACCTGACTTGTAATCACCTGACTTGTTATCACCTGACTTGTTATCACCTGACTTGTTATCACCTGACTTGTTATCACCTGACTTGTTATCACCTGACTTGTTATCACCTGACTTGTTATCACCTGACTTGTTATCACCTGACTTGTTATCACCTGACTTGTTATCACCTTACTTGTAATCACCTGACTTGTAATCACCTGACTTGTAATCACCTTACTTGTTAGCACCTGACTTGTTATCACCTGACTTGTTATCACCTTACTTGTAATCACCTGACTTGTAATCACCTGACTTGTTATCACCTTAATTGTAATCACCTTACTTGTAATCACCTGACTTGTAATCACCTGACTTGTAATCACCTTACTTGTTAGCACCTGACTTGTTATCACCTTACTTGTTATCACCTTACTTGTAATCACCTGACTTGTTATCACCTGACTTGTTATCACCTTACTTGTAATCACCTTACTTGTTATCACTTTACTTGTTATCACCTGACTTGTAATCACCTTACTTGTAATCACCTGACTTGTAATCACCTGACTTGTTATCACCTGACTTGTTATCACCTTACTTGTAATCACCTTACTTGTTATCACTTTACTTGTTATCACCTGACTTGTAATCACCTTACTTGTAATCACCTGACTTGTAATCAACTGACTTGTAATTACCTGACTTGTAATCACCTTACTTGTAATCACCTTACTTGTTATCACCTTACTTGTAATCACCTGACTTGTTATCACCTGACTTGTTATCACCTTACTTGTAATCACCTGACTGTAATCACCTTACTTGTAATCACCTTACTTGTTAACACCTGACTTGTTATCACCTTACTTGTTATCACCTTACTTGTAATCACCTGACTTGTTATCACCTGACTTGTTATCACCTTACTTGTAATCACCTTACTTGTTATCACCTTACTTGATATCACCTGACTTGTAATTACCTGACTTGTTATCACCTGACTTGTAATCACCTTACTTGTAATCACCTGACTTGTAAACAACTCACTCGTAAAAATCTGACTTCTAATCACCTCATTTGCAATTTATTGTTAAAAACAAGAAAACAATTCATCAAAAGCAATTATATTTTGAAAAAGTACAAAGGTTCAGTTATCCCAGGTAGCAATCTTTTTGGGACAACATTAGCAATATTAGGACAACATTGGGACAACATTGGCCCGAGAATTATTGCTACCTTGGATATAATATTTATTGTTCATATAAGGCAAACACTATATTAATATGAGCTATCTTTTATAAAAATTGTTATTTCTATTCCTTTTAATTATTCATTTTAAACATCATGAATGTAAATTAATGCATTAATTATTAATGTCATTCTTATGCATTAAATTAAAAGAATACAGCGAACAATTTAGGCTGACACATTGAGCATAATTGTGTTTAGAATTTTATAACTAAGTTAACATTATTAATTAAGATGATTTGTTTGTGTGTGACTTCTGTTAATTATGAAATATGTATACTGATTATTTTCTTCTATAATGTTTATTTATGATTAATTCAAGTGTTAATTCACATTTATTAAATATTAAGACATGATCGGCTTAATAAAAAATGTTAAGACAATAAACGTTATTATTTTTTTTATTTTCTATAAAGAAAGTTTCAAAATTGCATTAAAAGTGAAAAATAATACTTGTATAAGATCACTGAAAAATTCATGTCACATTATGTAAAAAATAGCTAAACCATATATATTCTTTTACCACTACTGTAATTTTCAAACAAGATACTCTAATATACAACCCAACTAATTCACTAATGAAAATCTAATAGCTATCATCTAATATCTATTGAGCTTTATTATTATCATTATACTATTTATCACCGAATCAATTGATAGTGTCCACAATAAATCAGGCAGTGGAATATTCATTGAGGTTCAGATATCACGCTGAGAGAACCTTATCGACCGTCATATGCAGTAGATGGCTGATGGAAATAATATATTGTATTGTTGTAGCAACTGTGTAGGTTTGTTATAGTAAAGACATTTAGATATGACATACATGAACCATATCAGAAGATGGGATAGTTATTAATAGAGAACTGAGAGAGGTTAAAGATTCAACTATCTAACAACCTATATACTAATGTACAATATGTATTAGTTATGTAAGTTTGGTTATTTCGGTCAGTTGGTTTGATGTTGTTAACTTGAGAGAAATTTCACGAGTTAACATTTAATGTACGATATAATTAAATGACCAAAATAGTTGGTATCGTTGATACAGGCTGGACACATCTTGATAAGCGTAACTAAAATCTGGATAACAGAGATTTGGAAATCAGATAAACAGGATAAGAGAAAAATACGGTAAACAAAAAAAATATAAATAACAAAATAGTTTGGATAGGGAAATAATACGGAAATTTTGGGGAATCTGGGTACCGTTATCTGGGGCTCTAGGAGAACTCGGTCTTGGAAAACTCGGACTAGGAAAATTCCGTCTCAATTAATAATGATTATATTTAAAAATAATAGTAGGACAAGTTGAAATTATGAACACTAAAATCTGTAGAGCATTTATTAAAAGCGGATAACATCATTGATACGTAACATTAGTAATTTTGAAATGTTTTGCAATTTATTTAACATGAGATTCGAGTTGAAAATCGGAATATTCGGTCTGGGTATAAATAAAGCTTTTGAATTAGATGTATCAGGGGCATGCCGCCTTCAAAACTCCATGCCAGATCATTAAACAATCATGAATGTGCAGTACAACAAACCAGTGGATAAAAAAAAAACATAACGATTATTTATGTTGAGAGGCCATACGTAATTATGACACTGAAATTTCCGAGACTGAAATTTCCAGACCAAAAATTTCGAGACCGAAATTAACGGTCACCCTTAAAGGATAATTAAAAAAATATATGTTTTTAATATTTCGCTATTTTAGATGAATATTTCACTAGTATACTTCCATTACTCTGTTATTCTGGCTTCATGTCTTCTTTCCTTCTTGTTTGTATGTTTGAACACTGAAAATGTTAGGATGAAATTAAACCAGCTGCGACAAGACCATAAATCTATCACCACTTGACATATTTTCAAATTTCTATTTTGTTGACAATTTAGAACACGATTTTCCAAGATTACAATCATGGCATGAATAATATTGAATATTCAAGTAATCAAGAATTTAATTAATTTAAGACATTTTAATATACGTACATAGGCTATATAACGTTAGTCATGGTTCAGCGAGTCAAGTGTAGTCTATTTTATTTCAACTAAAATGTTTTTCAAATATGATTTTTCACATTCTAAAGAAGATTATTGATTTCAAAAAGTTTTTAATTTATATTGAAAATATTCCGGCTTCCTCGTTCATAAATTGAATTGAACTTAATTTTAGCTGTAAGATTAATTAGCATTGTTTTAGTTGTAAGATTTAGAATTACTTCAGCTGTAAGGTTTAACATTAATTTAGTGATATTGTATAAAAACCATTCACCGTGGCAATTACATCAAACCAATCATCACCTGTTATTCCTATCTCTCCATTTCCGACTCTATGGTAGACACCTCGTAACAACAATAACGTAGAGCCTACAATTGCTTTCCTAAATCCCATTTCAAGGGAGAACAACTGAGACAGACCTGCAGAAATGAAAACTCAATCACCATAATTGCAATCATGAATACTAGAGAAAATCAAGTTATATTGCTTGCATACTCAAAAATATCAGAGGAGAGTTCTGCATTGTACAAATTGAATCATGCAATATATCGTAATAAATATGCTTCCCAGACAAGGATTTGTTCCTGGGATATTAAGGGAATATCCCAAGCAAACAGGATTTATTTCTGGTATATTTCCTGAAAATCCAACAACCAAACCTTTCTTGCCTTTTTAAATTCTATTTTGTTTGTTATTTATTTAGCAATTATAAATACAATAAGATTGAATATATGATGTATAATTTCATGCTATAGATAGGTATAGATAATAATAACAATACTAAAAAGTAATATTAATGTATCTAAAATATTTTAGTATAATTTCAAATAATAAGATCATCTTTTTCGATGTTTGATTCTTCTCGATATCCATTTAATTTAGTGATAGGACCGTTGATTCCTATCTTCACTAACTTATTCTCTAATTCCTACCATAGTCTAACTCCTCCATTATTAACTTTCGCAGGCATAACTTAATTGACCTTCCGAGTAAGACAATCTTCTAATTGGAACTCGAAACTGGCTAAGTTTCCTTGATTAAGAAATGCTAATTAAAATGATATCGCATATGCAGAGTGAAGTTTTTAGACACTGTTACTTACGGAAATGATTTTAAAATATGTATCAATTTACATTTAATGATTTATAGAATAATATTAATAATGATTGCTTATATTTAGTATATATAAATAAAGAATTGATCATTTTTTAATAAATAACGATATTTTAAATATATTATAAAAGAATCAGGATTTTCCTTCATGCTTTCTCGATTTTTGAAATGCCAGTGAATACAGTTTAGATAAATAGAATCATATAAACATTCATTTTTCTACTACTATTACATTTTTTTAATTTTCAGCTCTGGGATCTCCTGGGCATCGTATGAATAGATCGTACTGTAAATAGCAGTAATATGTTCCCAGGTAAGTGATTTATTCTCAAAAGTTTTGATTAGACTTTGAGTGAATTTAGGATTGCAATCACACATTGAAAATTTCATGGATTCATTGTTCCCTGACGATTGATAAACGCTATTGCATCTTAATCAAATCCTTTGAAGATGTGGATTAGGTTATCTTCAGGAAATAAGGCGAACGAATGAATTGTTTTGTTAGAAACTGAACTGTAGAGATTTCACTGAGTGCCACAGGAAATTAGATTAAGATTTCAATCAAATATCAAGCAGTAGAACACATTTAAAGTGGAGTCCTCTTTAGTGAAAGTAAAGTTCTGAGTAAGAGAATTAGCCTGTATAGTGAAATATATATTTCTAAGTATTTAACGTGTAAATATACCTGAAAATCACTATCAAACATCAATCAAATTTCTGTCAAAACAACCAAAATATCTTAAATCTTGTGTTTACATTTTCCAAAAGCTGTTTCAAAACAATAACAATATTATTTTAATGACAAAGGGCTGCTATGACATTGTTTTGATCAACATGAAGATATAATTTACATTATTTGATATAGTTATTGAATATTAGAGACAATGTTTGTGTTGTTTGGTTAAATAGAGAAGTGTGTTTAATATTATACAATATTATGTGATTTTATTGTATTCTATTATTATTAATATATTTTTCTATATGATGATGATGTTTTTTTTTGTTATTTAGAGTTTGTTAGACAATTTATTCAGCTTTTATATCCATGTTGAATGTTGTCATCTGATGTTGAATGTTGTCATCTGATGTTGAATGTTGTTATCTGATGTTGAATGTTGTTATCTGATGTTGAATGTTGTCATCTGATGTTGAATGTTGTCATCTGATGTTGAATGTTGTCATCTGATGTTGAATGTTGTCATCTGATGTTGAATGTTGTCATCTGATGTTGAATGTTGTCATCTGATGTTGAATGTTGTCATCTGATGTTGAATGTTGTTATCTGATGTTGAATGTTGTCATCTGATGTTGAATGTTGTCATCTGATGTTGAATGTTGTCATCTGATGTTGAATGTTGTCATCTGATGTTGAATGTTGTCATCTGATGTTGAATGTTGTTATCTGATGTTGAATGTTGTCATCTGATGTTGAATGTTTTTTTCTGATGTTGAATGTTGTCATCTGATGTTGAATGTTGTTATCTGATGTTGAATGTTGTTATCTGATGTTGAATGTTGTTATCTGATGTTGAATGTTGTTATCTGATGTTGAATGTTGTCATCTGATGTTGAATGTTTTTTTCTGATGTTGAATGTTGTCATCTGATGTTGAATGTTGTTATCTGATGTTGAAAGTTGTTATCTGATTTTGAGTGTTGTCATCTGATGTTGAATGTTTTTATCTGATGTTGAATGTCTTTCATCATGCTAATTTCAAATTCTCTCCAAATCTTACCTCTCTCACTCTCTCACCACTTCCTTTCTTCATCTTTCATCTGCTCTCTCTACTCTTACTTTCTTCCTCTCTCATCTTTTCCTTTCTTTATCTCCTCCTCTCTCTTCTTCTTTCATCTCTTCCTTTCTTCATCTTTCATCTCTTCATTTCTTCATCTCTTCCTTTCTTCTTCTCTCATCTCCTCCTTTCTTCCTCTCTCACCTTCCTCTCATTCACCCACTCATACTCCTCACAATGGTAGTTATTTGTCAATATATAAATATTAACGGTGGCGTGTCACCAATGAGGACGCTAAGTAACGGTGATTGATTACCGATATCGTCAAAATATCTCCTTGCTATCATTATCAGGCAAATGAGGAAATTTGAAGGAAAACTTCATAATCTAAAACTTCATAATCTAAAACTTCATAATCTAAAACTTCATAATCTAAAACTTCATAATCTAAAACTTCATAATCTAAAACTTCATAATCTAAAACTTCATAATCTAAAACTTCATAATCTAAAACTTCATAATCTAAAACTTCATAATCATAAGCAAAACCTTCAGAATATTCATGAGATTTGTCTTTTTAAAATTAAACCTCCTGTTCTATTATTATGGTGAAGAGAAGCAATGAATTTAATAAAGTATTTATTGAAAGGTCCTAAAATTTTATTAAAAAATGACTTGTGACAATGACTTAGTTGAAATATTTATGTTTAAGATTGTCATTAAAAAGTAAAAATAAAATAAATTGAAACTCTAATTAGTTGCAAATTAATATTAATTGCTTAACAACATCTTTGGTTGGGTGAAAACTCTATAAAAGCTATTTGAGGTGATTGATATAATTCATTATATAATTTGATAATATGTTATTTTTTTCTAAATTTATTAATATTTGAATTTTTTTTAATACAATTATTAAAAAATCATACAATAAAATTTATTCACTTTTGTACATACATTTCAGTAACAAAAATTTTTCTGTAATTTTTTTTTCAGTATGATTACTCGTTTCCGCTGTATGACTTATTTTTCTGTAGGAATTAGTTTTCTATCTGTAATTTTGCAATGCACATTTGCAATGCAGCTAACCCAATAATTTGTTTGAAGTGTGATGGCCCATGATGGCCTATCTTCTTATTACTGTATTACTTAGTACTTGAACGTGAATAGCCTAGTCTTGAGGGTGTGAACCCTAATACTTGCTCACTATACTATTAACTTTAGATCTTTTCTTTTCTCTAGATCTCTTTACTAATAAGTTAATACAAACGGATAATGGTAACTCAGAATATAGTTTCAACACTACTATACTTCGAAAACCCTATACGGAACAGTGCATGGTTAATAACGTTAGCTGAGAGTAAATCGGTTAGGTGTTAACCGAAAGACTATATGTGGCTGACTGAATAAACATATTGAGACCCCAATGATTTATAGGTGAGGACTGATGCGAAACGTTCATCACAGAAGATAGAATTGACTTTCAAATAATGTTCATTGTTGGAATGTTACTATTCTATTATATATGTACAATTCTTTTAAATACATTGAAATTTTATTATGCTTGAAACAATTTTATTTTTACTCCAATGATTAATAAAATACTTAAAATCTCCATTTTCTCCAAAGTGGATTCTTTAATTTTCTTTTGTAAACTTGTTTCATTTATCGATGCGTTGGTGGATTCGTGTTTTGGGCTAGATAACCGACTATGTATCTATTAACTGTTTACACTGCTTTGAATTAACAAGTAGTTTCTTTATTATGTCTAAGCAATTTGGTTTGTTGGCGAAGGGCCATAGATAAAATAAATTGAGTGCAAATGTTTCTACTTGAAATTCATTACCAACTGATAAATCGGCGCACAATTTCATACCGAATTTTTATCTCAGATTAAATTTCGATAACATTTAGTAAAATTCGAATGTCACACATGTGATTTATATTCGCTATCACAAAAACAACTACACTCCATTCACTCACATTCACTCACATTCATGGGATCAAGCTTTGAAGTCAAAAATGTTTTTCTTTTATTTCTTGTGTTCATTAGGGTATAAGATGTTATTATTTATTTACTGTATAGCGTTATTCATTCACTGTATTGAATTTCCAGTCACAGTCTAAAAAGGACACACATTTATTTATTGAAATGAGATCGTATCACAGATTAACTATTTCATGAACTAAAATTTAATTTGATAATTTGACAGAAAGTAATTGTAAGTAGATTATTTATCATACATACAGAGAAGGATCTTAAATAATTAATAAATCATCTTTCGATTACTATAAATATTGATCATATTTTATTTTAAAATATCACGGTATTGAACATTGAATATTCTCTCGAAGATGGCCGACGAAAGATAGATTATAATAATATAACAATTATAGATTATATTATAACCAAAATAAGTTTTTTATTACTTATATAGGGGCTTGAGTTCTATGTACATTAGAATACTTTCTTTCTCAATAAATATTGTCATTATCATTATCAGATCATAAGTGTTACATAAATTACAATTGGATTTATCTATAAATCATTTATCGACATTGATAGATTATCTTTTTGTCATCTGGTATAATCACCGATAGAAAACTACCTCGTCTCCCGCACTCCACATCATTCATTTCACTCTTAAGTAGGTGATAACACTCTACTCTTAACCTTAATTGAAATACTTCCCAACAAAATTCAGCCGCTCTTTCGACGGATGATTTATAACCTTCCCAGATAGGAAAATAGGTGAGGATAATTATAAGAAGCACTACTTCTATACGATCCCACCTAAAATTTTTAACTGAGTCTTATATATATTTATTATAACATACATTGTATTCATGAGAATTTCCTCATTCATAATGATTTCATATATTTGCTTGACTCTTTCGTTATAATTTATAATGATTCTGTAAATCAAGTAAGTGGGAAAAAATCTCTAAGCTATGACAATAATTTTATTAAAACAAATTTGATTTTCTAAGATTAAATTGGTTCTTTCTTAATATTAAAATATATTTTTATATTAACTAATCCCTAATTTCAGGAGTTTGATTGTGTTTTATATCTTCCATTGCTTTAATTTCAGAAAGGGCAAGGTAAATCAAATGCCAAATAAAATAAAATATTATTATAGCAGTTTTTATGTACTTCATACCAGTAATCTGAAAGCAAGTTACATAGAAAGAAGTTTAATTTGAAAACAATGAGATTGGAAACAATTTCCCAAAATATCTTTCAATTCATAGATTCAATCAAATTTTCTGTACATGTTATAAATAAAAGTGCGTAATAAAATATTTATTATTTAGTATCTTAAAAGTCTCAAAGAGATAAAACAATATTTTAAATTGACATCATTAATAGCTTTCTTCTCTTGATGTAAGCCATATTGACTTACATCAAAGAATTTGAATGTTCTATCACATTTGTTTTCGGAATGAAGATAGCAATTGGACGGTAGTGCTTGAAGCAGTTCAGGAGTATGAATGTAACTCAATTGGTGAAATGAAAAGCCAGTATTCCTTGTGATGTTTTTTAAAGACAAGTTAGTTGAAGCTCTTTTATAGTCCCCCGTGAAATCAATGTGTGTAACAACATATACATGGTTAGACTACATACATCAGTGGTAGTATAATTCCGTGCTATAATCGTATTATCTATTATATTATTATATTACCGTGCTATAATCGTATTATCTACTATAATACTGCTTTATAATCATTTTAGCTGTTATATTATTATTATATCGTGTAAACATTCTATCACGTACCTTAAGCAAAAAACTTCTGAGAAACCCATATCCCGTTTGTGATTTATTAAAGAAATAGAGTAAATATAATATTACATTGTTTTGCATTCATATTAAAGTATTGCTATTTCCTAGTTATGTGAACCGAATCAGCCACCTCTTAAAATTAATGACACAGTTTGTGATCAGTATTCATATTCGTATAGTACATGCAACTATTTATCATCTTTATTTAATAAATGTAAGGCAAAAATATAAGTTCAAGCCATTGTTTACCATACAAATATATAGCTCTATAATTATTAATGTATATGAAATAAGTTTGCTCTCGGCGAATTTTTATCACCATCATATCTTTGTCCTATAAAAAAATGTGAATAAATATAAACGGGATGGAATTTATTTATTATGAATATAAGGATCATGCGAATTAATTAAGGTTGTTAATTTAAAATGAATAACAAAACTAACAAATTTAAATATATCTTTTTACAGTAATACAGGATTATTAATATCCGCTACTGAATATGACACTGGTTTTCCTTTAATTTGAAAAGATACATCATCTTCATATTTAAATGTACGAAGTATATCTTTTTATTTATATTTTTTACTAAAGTTCAGTAATTTATATTCGATAGTATTACAATGAAGTTATCCTGTTATCCCATTGACTATTTCAATAAAATAGTTTCGATTCACTAATTCCATATCCTCCTCCTAATCCCCTCCATTTATAATTGATATCAACTCTCCAATATATGATCTGCAGGATTTATAAATGAGTTTCGGATTAATTCTGATTAGCAAACATGTCGCAAATACATGAGTTTATTATTTGTATTTTTATGAAGCTGGAGTGGAAATTTAGCTTTTTGTTATTTTAATGAATGGTTGTATTAAATGATTGTCTATGTGATAGACTGGTATGTAGTATTCATTAATCAAATGGCTAATGAAAATGACTTTTTCACCATTTTTGCTTAATTATGGCGGATTTGTTGATGAAAAATAGTTTATTAAAAACTTTCATTATAATATTTAAAAGTGGATAGTGTTATTGGTATTTTAATATTAATTAAATTTCAATATAATTTTATTAACTGATAATACCCCAGGTAGCAACTTTTTTTGGGCCAATATTAGGACAACATTGGAAAACAATGGGACAAAATTGGGAAAACTTTGGCACGAGAATCATTACTACCTGGGACATTAGATATAAACCAACTTACACTAATTTATGAAGAAAATTCTTAACATTAATTTCAAATTTTTTTCAATATCTAAACTTAAAATATTTTCATACACATATTTTTCTAGCCCTGCAGATATCCCCTGCTGGTATAATGGATACCAATTGACATTAACATAAAATAACAATTATTATATCACTTTTTTTACATGAACTGACCGATAATTCGTAACTTACCCTACACAGATGTTTAAAACAGGTGGTCCTACCAGTTAGCATTATCTGGATGCGAATCCTCTCCTGCATGGGAATGCATTAGCACATACCTGTAGCAGAGCAATCTAAATCATGATGGCATGTGCAGCCGATATTAAATTCCTTCTGCTCAGCACTAACTGACGTACAGACAAATTATGACTATAGACTATAGTTCGTGTTTTTATTGCTCTCACTCAACTTCTATACCAATTTTGGAGTAACTTTTATTTTCAACGATCCACCATTGCGTTAGAAAGACCCTCGCATTTTGTATTCAAAAGTTAGTTAGGAAAATATAAATGGATAAGTTGAATGCTCCTAGCAAGACTTCATTAATGGAAGTTATTTGTTATTGTGATTCATATAAATAAGAAAAAGTTGATACATATGTACATATATTCTATTAGCACTATTTTAGTATAGACCTAATTATTATAGTAGGTCCAATTAGGTCCTTTCCAAGATACTGGAAAAAAAAATAAAGATATAGATATATCATATGTAAATCTCCTACAAAAAATATTCTAAAGTGAACTGAATAGTCAAAGCTTGACAGTTGAAGACGAAGAACATGAGTAAAAATGATGAGGATAATTCTTCATTCTATTAAAGTTGGTGTGAGAGAGATTTACTTTCTGTGAATTTGTTTTGGGAGTGGCGTAGAAGTTTATTTTCCTATTAAACTAGATTAATTAACCTTAATTTCTTAAAACTGAGCCATAAAGTACAAGCTAACCTCGACTTGTAGTTAATACAGTTTCGGATAGACTTAATTAAACGCCTGAAATGTTTTCTCACTTAGAATGTTTAGTCAAACTCAACGTAACTTCTACAAACATTTCGTTACTGTCTTTTTAGCTCTTTGAAATTTTCATATTATTTGAAGATTAGAATTTTCTTTGCTAAATTACCCATAAAACTCTTTAAAATATATAGACGAATAGAATATTCTAATTAGTGCTCCCTAGTCTGAAATGCGTCAACTTGGAGATGATTTAACGATCCTAGTTAGTATGTGAATAGAAACTGTTTTTGGAAATGAAGACTAAGACAGCTTAATTGGGCCATTTTTATGTCTGCAAATCTGAGATGATACAATATTAAGCTTGTGCAAATGTCTATAATGTGCTAGTTTAAATACACGTTGTCAAAATATGGGACCTAATTAAATTATATTTTATAGTCACTCTGTGTTCCCAGTTAAAATTAGTGCAAAGGATTCGAATCTCTTCAGCAAATTCAAACTAAAGTCCTCCTATCAAATCCCCAGTATTAATTTGAATATATTATTTCAATCCTGGAACGACCAGCGGGCCTCAGAGGTACGGACCGAAAAATATTGATGTCTAATTTGAAAAGTAATTGACGTGAGTTAATTATTAAAACTTCTTGACTTAAACTGGCTATGACTTATTTATTCATTGTATAATATTATCAGTGAAAATAATGCATCAATTCTTTTAATTTTTTTTTGATAAAGTGAGCCTCTGGTACCCGGGTGAAGTACAATCGATGTTGCCTCATATTTTTCATCACACTAGTAACATCAGTTATAGGAATATTAGATATTTTTGCTGTAAATTAAAATGTGACGCAAAAGCGCATGTATTTCACAGGAAGTCTAGATTTACGCATGGCGATAAAATGTTATAAAACTAAATAAAAACTAAATATATACCGTTATTTTCATTGATTTTGCTTCAATAAGTCATAAACTATAAAAATCCCGTATTTCCACAAACTTGAATATAGTGTTAATAGCGAAAAGTTATAATACCCCATGAACAAGCCTCTCGGGAACTCTGATCGTTCCAGGGTTAACTGGGAAGTATTTTGATGTTCATGAATAATTCCATTAATCAATCACACACGCACTGGCTCCAATATAATATACAATTATTCATATTACCTTAGTAACGCTTTCTTCATAGCTATGTATTCTCTCTAGTTACCTAGCAGTTAAATCGTAAGTGCATCTAGAAGTACCTACTTGACCAACGTCGATTTCTTCTTTGGGAGTATACATTATTTGGCCTGAGTTCTAATTCAACTGGAAGCAGTTGAAGAGTATTGCTAATAATCTGAGAGTGATTTTCCTGAGCCTCATAATACTATCGGCATCACGAGCTACTCTGCATGGAATTAATTGGATAATTATGATTAAAAGCAACCGAGGGTATTAAGTATGACAAGGAGTTAATTGCAGAGTAATTAAGTGCTAAACTGAAGGATTTGAGTGATTGGCAGGATCCACTCAGAGAGATTGAGATACTTAGAGTGATAGTAGAAAGATAGTTAAAACGATAGTAGTGGTTGTAAAGTGATAGTAGTAGGGTTAGGTAAAGTGATATCAGTGATGGTGGAGTGAGAGTGATAGTAATGATAGTTTAAATGATAGTAGTGATTATTAAGTGATAGTAGTGATTTTAAAGTGATAGTAGAAAAATAGTTAAAATGATAGTAGAGATTATTAAGTGATAGTAGTGATTTTAAAGTGATAGTAGAAATTTAGTTATGGTGATAGTAGTGGTAGTTAAAGTGATAGTAGTGATGGTGGAGTGATAGTTAAAGTGATAGTAGTATTGTTGGAGTGGCAGTTAAAGTGATAGTTTAGATGGTGGAGTGATAGTTAAAGTGATTGTAGTATTGTTAGAGTGATAGTAGTGATGGTGGAGTGATAATTATAGTGATAGTAGAATTGTTATAATGATAGTAGTCACGATAGAGTGATAGTATTTATGATCGAGTGGCAGACAGGATTTTTCTGTATATTGACTTGATTTTCGTATTCTGATTATTCCATTGCAATTCTATGATCTATATTTTAAAGATGACCGGGAAACTAGGGACACCTTCTATGGAAAACTACTGTCTAAATATACTCTTCGTGTACTTAAATCCTCTCTTCTTATCCAGTTAAACAACAAAAATTCTTCAGTTAGCTACACGGGTGTGTAAATGACTGCATTTCTACCTCAAATACTGGTCTGAAGTAGATAATATAGTTTGAAGATGTTGCTGCATAACGGATATGGAGAGGAACATTGTAGCTATTTGCATATTACAAGCCTAGGAGCTGTTAGGATAAAACTGGATACAGTCTCCAAATTGGATATCCGTGGAGTGTCAATTAATTTACAGGAATGTTCCATGATTGCCTTTCGGAAAGCTATTAACTATCGGTAAAGATTTCGGTGATGTACTTGGCACGTGTTATGCCTATTTATAATGCTGTAAATGATGTATCATTTTTATTTATAGAATGTAATATAGATTAATAATTGTTCATGTTTAATGTCCATTACAATTGTTATTACGAGGTAACAAATTGATTATTTGTTTATTTTGAATCCTATTACTAATGAGTTAACTTAGGTATAATGCAGGTTGAATAGGACTGTAGTTTGTAAACGATTTAGCTATAAGACTGAAACAGAGTTCATTTAAAAGAATAGAATCTCAAATTCAATTTTATATCATTCATGTGTATAAAGAATATAAAGGCACGTCAGTAGAGCTTCAGTTTCATTATAGCGGTTTATTATCCCAAGAATGGCACAATTAACAGTGAAATAGAGAAAAAATATCCTTGTGGAGATGTTTGAAATGGATCCGTGATGACTACTATTCATCGATTTAAATTTATCGAAAAATTCAGGCTATGAAAAAACAGCAAAGACAGAAACAACATTAACATTGTTGGAAAAATTTAATTATCGATGATTAAGCGAAATCAGTGGGAAATTTATTAGCTGGGGTATAAATAAAGAAAAACATTGTTCATTTTATCAAAAAAGGTTAGGTAATACATTTATTTGATATCATTTTAAATGTTATGCCATCAAGAATCCAAGTTAATATTCTTTAACCTGAAGTGAATAATTTTTTTTTCGTCTTGATTAGTGTATGAGTGTGATGGTGGTCATGCAATGCTAAATTTATGATGAAATGGAACTTTGTATTCGTATCTTTAAAGCCTATTCAATTCTTCTAGCAATAATGCTTTACAAATTACAGTCCTTTTTTGGGGACATACTGTATATACCTTATTTCCTAGTCTATCACGCCTTTTTTACCTCTTGGTTGTTGAGCGTAATTGATAAATTGTTTAATGCTACGCCACACAAAAGTGACGGCTCCAATTAAGTGAGGGGAAATGCATTAAGGAGAGGGTGTATTAAGTGCATCAGCTTCATTTTATAGAATATACAGTAAGTATCTCGGAATATATTCGATGTTAATGGTTGAAACGTTCGTCATTCGAATATCAGACTTTTGGTTGAGTTTCAGTAAAAATTACACTGTCACTATAGACGAATATTTTGATTCTTCATTTTTTTTTGTAAAAGTAGTATGAAATTGTACAAATCATAGCAATATTAGTTTTCTAATTGTTACACACTTCTTGATTCCAGTTATTTAATTGATCTTTAGAGGTAAATTTATTTATAGTTAGTTTTAATCTGTTAATCCAATAATAAATCATGAAAGTTCATTCCATATAATAATCAGTGAAAGATAATTAGTTTTGCTGACCATTTAAATATTACAGCATTTCCATCGGTGGAATTGGAACGAGTTATACGTATTCTTGAATATTCAAACTCTATATTTCAGCTGTACATTTAGAATTAATTAATTTTAGCATTAATTAATGAATGAATTATCTGAATTAATTAATAAAGTAATTAATAAAATTACCTAATATAATTTTTATATGATGAACGTTTAATTGAGAACTATTTATTAATAAATTTATATTTTATCGCATCATTGAATCCAAAGTTTTATAAATGAATTATTAAATATTTGAACTTTCACAAGTAAATAATTAAATAGTTTAGTTATATACACTTCAATGTTTTGTTTGATAATATTTGAGTAATTGTTTCACCGCAAAATTCTCTAATCCTGCTGCAACCATTTGTTCTATTGTTCGATAGAATGAATGAACTATATTGCTTGACTGATTACATCGGAATAAATTAATCGAAAGGGAAAATAATATCGCGGAGGGGAATGCCAATGAATAATTAGGTACAACGATAAATAACCGACAGAGCAATATGGTGTATGTAATAATGTTAAATAATATTAAACAATGTATGCAATAATGTTAAATTCCCACTCGGAAATTTATTATCGGGAGATCGTCTGATATTATACATTATGGTCAATATTGGACAGATTTTTTTTGATCGTCGTATATAAATGAACCTTTCAACTACCTTTTTCAATTCCCGACTAGACTGTAACTGAACGATGACGATTTTGAGTGAAATGATTTACTCTTTTAAATTTATTTTATGTCTCTTTTGTTTGTGAAAAATATTTGCATGTTTTTAAATATAAAATGTGTGAGGTTTTTATTCCGATAAATTTGTTTTTATTAGTTCTGAGGTAAAAAGAAATGTTTTTATTTAATGAAAAAGTGATGCGTTTGTGTTAAAATCAAGCAGGGTAAGTTCCAAGTTATCGAGTGGCTCTACATTTTCGGACACATACTTTTCATAACATGGTCGAAAACGTAAAACCGTTTTATTACTTGGAACATACACTAAGTATAAAATATCAATAATGGTTTACTGCTTAAGAAAAGCCTTTTTATTTTACTTCTTATATTGAAGGTTAAAGACTTATAGTCTGAAATAATCCACCTCATTATGATAATTGATATGAATGGACTAATATAAATCACTTTAATGACATAATTTGAGATTACAAGAAAGATAACAGAAGAAGGGAATATACTACTAATATTGTATCTACATGATTCAATGCAATGAACAATGTATATATGTATACTATGTAGGAACTATTGTATAGTATAATGAAAAAGTTATTATACTAAATATGACAATATGAAAATAAAATAAAATATAAAATAAAATATGTATAGTATCAACTAAAATATGAATAAACATTTTTTTAATTTACACAGTTCTATCAACTAAAAACTTTTAAACATAGAGCAATAAATAATATTTCTTATTTATCGGCAATTCCGTAACCGTAATTCAGGCGTTAGTTGTAAATCAACTCCGTACTCCAAAACTTTCAAAGTAACGCGCATATATTTTAGCGATTTGATTTACATCACATCTTGAGAAAACATAAACCTGACACAATCGAAACAATTCATCTCAACATTTGCTAAACAATCTCTCAAACTCTGTCGGCTGAAATCTCCATCAGAAGTTGCTGTAAATCCTTGTCACGGACAGCCCAGTGCCAAATCTGTAAGAGACTTATTGATACAACGCTCTGAAATAATACAAATAAGACGTAGTAGAAATGGAATTACCATTTCTTTTAATCAGGGAATTTCGAAATGATAATCAAGAAAAATTGTTAAAATCTAACCGCTCATTCCTATTAACTTTCAATATTTGACAAATCCATGCTGTTTCATTTCAATCAATGAATTTCCATTGAATATCAATCAGCCAGCGACTCCATCTTTTCTTCCATTCCTCCACTGTTCAATCTCTGTAAAATGTCTTTGAAATAAGAAGAATTTCAGAATTTAAAGTTTTTTTTTTCTTACATTATTTATCAAAATGTTTCTGTATATCCAAGATTTTGGGCCACTCTTTTTAACTATTTTGCGATTCATTCAAAATAAAACAATGAGATAATAATTTTAATATATAATCATGATGTTCATATCATTTTAACATCATAATATTCAACTACCCTTGGAAGATTTTTAACGGATACTTCAACAGCAATTCAGGTCAAGTCTTTGCTAATATCAATTTAGTGGCTTTGCCTCATTTCCAATTCCTCTTGCTACTCAAAATAACAAAGAAGCAACAAAGCTTTTCAGTTCGAAGAGACTTACACACAATGAATTCACTGACCCTATTTGTTTGCGAATAGTTTATTAAATCAACTTGTTTCTTAGATTCGATCTGATAGTACCTGCAAGTTCTGTGCTCTCCTTCCTCCGTGTAAATTACAATATTCAAATCAGAGGATCGGGCCATCTTGAAGAGTCGTGTAGTTTTATGTCTAGTTGGAAAAAGAGTGAGTTGGACTGGTTACAATGTATTCCTCATTTATTTATTTTTGAAAATATACAGACGGTATTAAGGCAAGTTATTATATCGTCATTATTCTTGAAAAGACAATTCAGATTATTCTAGAACAACTACGGTAAAATTTAAAGTACTAAGGTTTTTATCTACACTTACCTCCTATGCAAATAGCATTCCTGGACCTTGCCTTATTTACAATTCCGTCGCTATGCAGAATGAATGCAAATTCCGTGATAATGCACTCCAGTCCGAAAATATAACGCTTGACTTTGTCATCCATCTTCTCTTCACAGACCATATCCTGTGAGATAACCACGCCGTTAAATTCTCTGAAGACCTCACAATGGACATCGCTTAGAGCAGTTCTAACACTTATATGATTTTTGCTATCAAGAGAATTTGAATGGACACGGTTAAAGGCATTGTAATCTTTTAGAGTGTATTTGAGATCTACTATAGCGCCTCCTGAATGATCTAACGGGGAATAGTGTTACATATAAAACTATATAGTATTTTTCATATCTTTTGTTGAGAGGCTATAAAATATTCAATGGAATAACATGTTTATGTATTTGAAATAATATACAATATTAATGATAACTCTGGAAAAATATTTGGGGAAATGTTGTGAGATATTCAAAAATGGTTTTCAAATGGAGAAAAGCTAGAATATTTATTATTTCATCTCATGAATTTATATTATTGCAATAAACTATTATTTGGATGACTAAAATTAAATACAATAGAACGATATTCTATCATTACTATTTATAAAGGTATTATTTTTTTATATTTTAATTTGTTTTCTAATTGTATCGCGTAGATAAAATTTCATGTTATATATATTTAAATACTAATTTTTCAAATCTGATACAATTAATGTACTCAATGATATAACTAATTCAAATTTTTTTACTGTTTGTACAATCGTTATGGTATAGGGTCGGACGGAGTATCACGGCACACAATCCCGCAAACTCTAAATTTACTCAAAAACCAAAGGTACTAGAGAAACTCTTTTTCTCGTGATGAAATGGTCATGAATGAGGATGGTTCTCAACCAGTTTCGAAATAATAGCTAAATAAATAAACAACTTATTGGAAATTTTTTGTGCGTAAATTTTAGTGAGTGTATCGGGGTATCACTGCGCACATGAAGGGGTATTACTGCGCATTGAATAAATACAGTTCTTCCCTCTCTCACCTAAATACCTCCTGTCCCCATTTTAATGCCCCACCTTCCCCCTATCTAAACCCCCTTCTTTCCCCATCTAAATATCCATCTCCTTCCATCTTAATCACCCTCTCTTCCCATCTAAATCCCCCTCTCCTACCATTTCAATCACACTCTCTCCTCATCGAAATCTCCCTCTTTTCCCATCTGAATCCCCTTCTTCCCCATATAAATCCCCCTCTCTTCCATCTATCCCTGCCCCTCTCCCCCATCTAAATCCCCCTGTCCCCATCGAAATGTTTGTGTTTCCCTCTTTACATGCCCTCTACCCAATCTAATTGTCTTACTTTTTAAACACATATTTAATGAATCTACAGCAATTTTAACACTTAATTTTAAGCAACTAGTTAACTACTTATATCAAGTTATATAATTCGATCCTAGGTTTAATTTTAATCGGTATTATAATTCAATAACCTCTTACCCCCACCGAGATACGCCCTCTCTCTATCATAATACCCCTCACATCAAGTAGCATAGCAACTACGATCGTAAGTTTATTGTTAATTAATTTTTATAATTCAATAACACCTTATTCAATATTTATGCCTTTATTGAGAGCTAAAAACTCATAATTTCAATATTTATTTACATAGAAATATGGTTATTAATGATGCGCAGTGATACCCCTCTACCTCTAAATTATCTGGGGTATCACTGCGCACGGTTGTGGCGGGAAAACCGGTAAAACTGAGAAGTTGAAAATTTGACATAATGTAACTGTTAATGTTTGTGTTGACATGTTAAAACAATATAAATCTATAAATCTCGGTTGTAGAGTTATTGGAGAGTTTGCAGGATTAATATATCACCAGCGCAAACTTTTTTTAGATCGTTTTTAGAGCACCACATACACCGCGACTTAACTAAAGAAATAATAATAGGATAATACTTCGTCATTATGTTTATGGGAGAAAAGAAGATGTTTGAAATGATTGTGTAATCAGATTTAGTCTAAAAAAAGTGGTTTTAAAATTATAAGAGGTGCGGAGTGATACCCCATAAAAATAGTATGCGCAGTGATACCCCGTCCGACCCTACTCTTTTATTGGTATAAAATGGTATGTTCCATTAATATATTTCCAATATGTCAATTTATCAATGACATATTGGAATGAACTATTTTTTAATAACTATTCCTCATTGATGTAAGTAAAACATTTCTAAAAGAAAGAAAAGTTACACTATTATTTATGATCTTCAACAGAGATTGAAATTGCTGCAACATTTTCTATATAAAATTATAAAATGTTTATATTATAATATCAAAGGGTCTATTGTTATTTTTAAATGATAATTTAGATTCAATGTGATACTCACCTCTATTAAAGAAAACTTATTTGTAATAATTGTAATGAAATTGAATTCAGTTATCATTATATTATTACTCGATGTAGAATTATCAATAGCATAATTAACTAGATTACATGCTCTCGATAGAGCGCATATCTATGCCGACGCTTTAATTCATTCACTCCCAAAATCTAATAAACTGGTAACTGGGTTACTGGTAACCAATCGTCCCACCAGGATTCATACAATTTGGTTGAATACTGTTTGAGTTATAAATGACCTTGACCTTGATCTTTGACCCGATCGCTCACAAAATTATTTATCCAATCGTCCCTCCAAGTTTCATGCAATATGGTTGAATACTTTTAAAGTTATAAATGACCTTGACCTTTGGCTTTGACCGAATCGCTCATAAAATTCTACTAGCAGGCTCCTGGATATCGACTAATCGTCTCACCAAATTTTTGAAAATTTGGTTGAATACCTTTTGAGTTATGTGAATGGTAAATAAATAAATAAATAAATGCCGGGTAACAAATAACCTTCCGCAAATTTGCGAAAGTAATAATATAATGAGCTTTCAGAGAATTAATTTTTTTTTCAAATAATATCAGTTATTTTGTCGATAGTCATTTTAGTTAATAGTTATTTGATCAATAATTATTTGATCAATAGTTATTTGATCAATAGGGACGGACGGGGTATCACTGCGCATACCATTTTTATGGGGTATCACTCCGCACCCCTTATAATTTTAAAACCACTTGTTTTAGCCTAAATCTGATTGTACCATCATATCATGCATCTTCTTTTCTCCCATAAACATCATGAAGCACCATTATCCTATTAGTATTTCTAGAGCTAAGTTGCGATATATGTAGTGCTCACAGAACGATCTGAAAAAAGTTTGCGCTGGTGATTTTTAAATCCCGCAAACTCTCCAATAACTCTTTTACCAAGATTTATAGATTCATACTTTTTTAACATATTGGCACAAACAAAAATAGTTACAGTCATTATGTCAAATTTTCAACTTCTCAGATTTAACGGTTTTCCTGCCTCAACCGTGCGCAGTGATACCCCAGATAATTTAGAGGTAGAGGGGTATCACTGCGCATCATTAATAACCATATTTGTATGTGAATAAATATTAAAATATGAGTTTTAGCTCATAATAAAGGCATAAATATTGAACAAGGTGATATTTAATTATAGATTTGATTAACAATAAACTTACTATCATAGTAGCTATGCAACTTGATGTGGAGGTATTGAAATAGGGAGAGTTGGTATTTAGAAGGGGAGGGTGAGAGGTTTTTGAAATAAATATTGATTAACATCAAGCGTACGATCGTATTATGTTTCTTGATATAAGTAGTAAACTAGTTGCGTCAAATTTAAGTGTTAAATTTGTTGCAGATTCATTATTTATATGTTTAAAAAAGCAAGGGACAAGTAGATTGGGGAGAGGGCATGTAGAGAGGGAAACACAGACGTTTAGATGTGGGATTTAGATATGTGAGAGGGGGATTAATAGTTTTTTGGTCAATAGTTATTTGGTCTACAGTTATTTGGTCAATAGTTATTTGGTTAACAGTTATTTGTTCAACAGTTCTTTTACAATTGCAATAAGGTTCAAAATTATAATTACTATATAGCAACTGTTTGACTCAAATTAAATTAAATATATTCTAATGTTTCAATGTAATAAATTACTATTTTTAAATTTACAAATTAATTTATTTTGTAAGTCGTAAATTAATGAGTTTTCAGGCCATTTATAAAAGCTACTCATATATTTTTTGTCCATCCAATTAATCTATTAATAACTTTATTCTAAAGTCCCATTCCCGGAATAGATTTACATTATAGTAACGAAAACACTTCTTCCGTGCTGCCCCGTGGAGCTGTAATTAACTTATAATACTTCGGAATTAAGTGGACTAATAGTTTTTCATTTAGCCTGACAGAATAATTAGAGTTAATCGCCCTAAAATTATACTGAAACTATACAGTTAAATTATCTGAAGACTAAAGAAATAATGGAGACTGTGACCTTCAAATATGAGCGTATTTAAGGGGGAAATAATAAAGTATGGTGGGGTCGAAGAGGACTAAGTGGGGTCCTTTTTTCTTATCTACATGGTGGCCCAGCATAACTTTTTGTTGATTTATAACATACAATAGTTTGGAAAAGCTTGGAATAAGTTTTCCCTCTGTATAACTTTTATCATCAGTATAATATATCAATCGATGACAAACAAAGTTCCGTATCAAAGCGTTATGAAACTGTTATTTCAGGATGAATTGGTTGTTTATACAATTTGCATTGAAATGTTTACATAAATCCAGTGTCATTATTTTGAGAAATTGAAAAAAAAGGTATTACACAATACGTGTTTTTCTATAAATAAAATTGATATTATTTATTATTTACAGTTTATATTTCCACTCACCTAAAGTTCATTAACAATTAAAATGTATTTAGTTTGCATTGATTTATATTTTTATTATAAAACACACTATAAGCAGTAAATTATAACGTTAATTTGCCATAAATTTATATTTTAATGTATGAGATTATGATTTTAAGAGATTATTATGTTATGATATAGATTTTTTTGTAACAAGTTTCAAATTAATATTACAAATTATGTAATTTTATGTTACTATTTAATCAGATGACACAGAATAAATTGTTCGGCTGTTACATGCACGTTTAAATCCACATTGTTTGAGTTATGTTTGAGCATTGTTTGAGATATGGGTACATGAATCCCATTCGGGGAACTGTATGAGGAATGTGTATGTGGACCACAATTGGTGCACGGTATGAATAATGAGTAAATGGACCCCTCCTGAGGAACTGTATGAGTTATGAATATATGGGATCCCTCCTAGGTACAGTATAAGGTATGTGTATAAGGGATTCATCCTGGAACGTTATACTAGGAATGGGTATATGGAACCCTCCTGAGGAACTGTATGAGTTATGGTTATAAGGGATCCATCCTAGTCACTGTATGAGGCTTGGGTATATGGACCCCTCCTGAGGCTCTGTATGATGTATGGGGATATGGACCCCACCTGTGGCACTGTATGAGGTATAAGCCTGTTGGGTTCACATGAAAGAGGAAATGGTTTCCCATTTCACCTCTTGATTAATCTTCAAAAAGTTGGCAAATCAGCAGACAATTCTTGCTCACTCTTCCTAATTGTCTCCCTGGGGTAAAAACTTGCCTCATTAGTTGCTAGAACACCTGATGAGGAAGAAAATGAGATAGAGAGAGAGAGGAAGTGAACGAAGAGGTGAGTAAAGTGCCCTCATTGAATGAAATGTGATCTACTACAGTGCTCATTAAATGTGATCTACTATAGTGTTCATTAAATGTGATCTACTATATTGTTCATTAAATGTTATCTTCTACAGTGTTCATTAAATGTGATCTACTATAGTGTTCATTAAATGTTATCTACTACAGTGTTCATTAAATGTGATCTACTATAGTGTTCATTAAATGTTATCTTCTACAGTGTTCATTAAATGTGATCTACTATATTGTTCATTAAATGTGATCTACTATAGTGTTCATTAAATGTTATCTACTACAGTGTTTATTAAATGTTATCTTCTACAGTGTTCATCAAATGTGATCTTCTACAGTGTTCATCAAATGTGATCTACTATAGTGTTCATTAAATGTGATCTACAAATTTACGAATTTGAAATACAGTAGTGATAAACTAATGTAATCAACAGTTGTAATCTAAAAATGAATCTAAAAATGATCTGCGAATGTATTCCACATTAATGTTAATAATGACGTTAAATTTAATAACCATCAATCGTGATACAAAATAATTAGCATCTTTGAATGGCACATATTTATAAATGAACCTAGATCGAATCCTTTGATATCAAGTCTACTAGTATCTAGAAGAGACTAGTCATAACTTTTGAGGTGAATTGGTACTTAATGATACTAACTAGCTGAACCCCGTGAAAATTTCACAGAATTGGGAAATCAACAAATAGGTTTTGGTCTTGGTCTATTCAACAAAATATGTCTTAAGCCTGTTTTGCCAATTTTGGGACGGATTGACAGACTGACACCGCTATCTACCAATAGGATATTTATGTATGATAATCTATATACTATTATAATCCGTCTCATTCGGTCTGTTTGGCACAAAGTGGGCTAAAGTTAAACAGACATTATATCAATAGCGACTCATATGTAATATCTCTATGAGGATATTTGTGAATGATAATCTATTAACTATGATAAAAGATGGCGTGCCAGTTCGTCAGTCCGTCGCTAATAGTTTAACAGTCAATCTATAATATTTTAAAGGAACATTTTTGTCAAATAAAAAGTAAAAAAATCAATGTAATAAAATATTCAAGGAGCTACAGTTCTTTTCATCAATTGAATATTATCACCATAGAAGCTTTTACCTAAACTAAGTTATACTTTAGCTCCACAGCTTACCTTCATTTCCTCACCTTTACTCCCCCCACCTTTCCCTCCCCCATTTATACTTCTCCCATCTTCACTTCCTCCACCTTCACTTCCCACACTTTCTTTTCTACCACCTTCCCTTCCACCACCTTCTCTTCCTCTACCTTCACTTCCCCACCGACACTTCCCACACAAACTCGTCCCCCATCGACACTTCCTCCACCTTCACTTCCCCCACTTTCACTTCTCTCACCTCTACTTACGAACCACTCATTACTATAGTATTAATATATATAATATATATACACACACGCTATCTTATTAATATATAGATGATAATGGTAAAGCTTAATGGAAGAGCAGAATTAAAAGGCTTCATGATTGATATTAATAATAATACAATTAAAAAATTTCACTAAAAAATCGAAGATATTTCATTAATTAATATATTTACTCTATTTCAAACATAAATTAAACTGATTTTTTTGAGCACGAATTGTAATTTTTTTGAAGCTAATATAATACACACGAACATTGATCACTTATATCTCCATAATCAATGAGCAGACTCTAACTAGGCATTGCATCTAATCATTGTGTGGTTAATCAACCAAATAACTTCAATGACACATCGAAGTTAAGTGCAAATAACTGCATTTGATTCGGTCAAACCGTAATTATTTTGATTACAATTGGTTCACGGAAGGCATCTCATCTTTTCATAAAATCTAAGAACAATAATTACTGTGTTTCACTTAATCAATGTGTGATTATGAACTTCATTATAATAATTAAATGTTCTTAATTTTGCGATACTCGCTTCGTTATATTCAAAAATATTCATCAAATGATCAGCAGATTTTAATTTCATGCTGGAAATTAAAGGTTTCTTTTAATTACAACTTTGATCAAATGCGCTAATTAAAAATAGGAAAAAATGATCCCGTAAAAGTCCGGTAATTTTTTTGCGTGGAATAGCTCAGGCTTCGGGTTAGGAGACATAATTTCAAGGTTAATTGATGAGGTGCAGTTAATTGATAATTTTGTTGATTGCTTTAATGATTTACAGATGATTGAGCATTGTTCTAAGTTAAAAAAAATCTGATATATATTTGAATACACATTTCAATTGTATATGTAAATTGTATAATATTTCATTAAATTGTTTTCGTTCTTATTTGTCTAACTTTCTAAAGAATTGCTAACTTTTATTTATTTAATGTTGATAAACTTTCATAATGCAATGGAATAATATATATACTTTCTAACTTTATACAATTATGGTTTCTTTGCACCCATGTTGATTTTGAATGGCACAAATATATGAAATTATATATGTTTACACGAGTATTTGGTGTACTATTTTATAATTTCAAATTATTCTTGATAGCAGTAACAACGAACTTAAATACCCACAACTAATTATCTACAACCATTTTCAGCAACGGTATATATTCATATTTAATCAGCAACGTTTTAATACATTCACATTTATATAAAAAATGTTCTGCCATTTCATCTGAAAAAATTAGTTGACCATTAGTATGGTTCATAAATACAAAAGATTATAATAAACTTAAAAGTTCAATGTCAGTCTTAATAACAAAATGCAGGTGACAATACTGGATAGCAAATCATTTACACCATTTCATAATATTTACTTATCTCGATAGTGGACATACATCGAACAATATTATATTTCTTACTGAAATTTCCTATCAATTTCTTCCATGTTTATCTCCAAAATAGGAACCATCGTCGCTTCCATAGAGAGCAATTTAAGCTGTGAGATATACCTACAGTACCTCTGTAAATTGTACAGTAAGTAGGTATTACAGTACAATTTCACAGCCTAACATACGGCGTACTTTCTTCAGTATTTCGACACAAATTACTCCATTTTTATCATATGGAGTTTGTTTTATTGACTGGATAGGTGTTGAATTATAGGAAATGTGCAGATGTTTCTCACTCAATGAAGTGAAATATATGAAGCGAATAAGAAGAAGAAATTCATATTTCAAATTTGTATTTTCATTCAGTTATCAAAGTTAGATATATTTAATTAATTAGACTTTTTGACGTTGAAAACTTATTTATTTTTAATTATAGCTATATTACTTCATAAGAAATAATTCACTATGTTTCAAAATTTTTCAATGATACTTAAAGTTATGTTATAATGTTACTTAATCAAGGGATTCAATCGATTACGAATTAATTTTAATGTTCTAAAATCTCATCCAGGGAAAGATGAATTTATTCCTGGGATTTTAGGGAATATTCCAGTGATAAAACCTTCTCACTTTGATAGTTTTGATACTGAAATTTTGAACAGATTTTAATATAAATTTTAATTACTGATTGTTATTGCATAGTAGATTTTATTTTATAAAAACAAAGTTCATTTTTTATATCCCTATTCAATACACGATTAGAATTAAAATGGTATGAAGTGATAGCTTCTTCCAGCTCTTTCTATCCCAATGAATTACCCTTCTAATGCTATAGAAAGTATTACACACTCAATATATCAAAGCTGATTCATTTGAAATTAACTTCTGTGTACACTTTTTATCTCCTCATTTGCTAACTAATGAGAAAAGTTCTGCGGGGAGAAGACTAATTAACTAACTTTCGAGTGAGACCAGAGAAGTCAATCTTAGAGAGAAATGATGCACTGACCACAACTTCATTAGTTAAAGACTACCTAATTATGTTTATTCTAATATTACATGCTTCTTTATAAACTTTTATATTTCTTCAATAGAATAAGAATCAGTACTGTAGAACATCTTTATAATGAATTTCTGTAGAGTGAATTTAGTGTCCTGAGTAAGGAAGTAGCCTCTATAGTGAACAAATTTAATTTAGTTAACCATGAATGGCCATCAGATTAAATAAAATTGGTTCACTATACAGGATTTCTTTATCGAGGAGTTCCACTGTATATTCTTTATTAACATTATGTAATTCCTAAAGGAAAGGTATATCGTAAAATAAAGTACATAGAAGTACCAATTCTCAATTATATATTTATATTTTACATTTTGTGAATAATAAATTGTAACTGAATGTATTTGACTGTGATACTACACACAGAGAAAGGATTAGTTGAATCAAATCAAATTTGATTTGAATCAACTAATTCAACAAATTGCCCCTCTTAACGTGGTGCGTTGCAGGTACTACCTAAAAGTTGTTAAATTATTGACGTTCTTTAAAACAACGTAGTCATTTCGACTCAGTCCCAACCTAAAAAGTAGCACCAATCTCATAATAAGTTAATTTATACACCAGACACATTGGATTGACACTCTTTGTGAGTTACTACAATACATTCTGTCATAGTTATTTCAACATACGATAAAATTCTAATAAAAGTAACTTTTAACTCTTACAGTAAATTGATTGAATCCATAAAACGAATTGAATTAACTACGTCATAGTTGTTTTAATACACGTGAAAACATGAATAATTGAATAAAGTCCAACCAACTCACGCAATAAATTGATTCAAAGCATAAATTGATGACCCATTAGATATGACAACATTGGTTGTACTTTTTTTCTGTGTGTAGATAATGTTAACTCTACTGTTACTTCTTAACTTCTGATTCTTAATTTAATTCACTTGTAGTTAAAACCATCT
The DNA here is from genome assembly GCA_947561585.1 of Caprella mutica. Lineage (NCBI taxonomy): Eukaryota > Metazoa > Arthropoda > Malacostraca > Amphipoda > Caprellidae > Caprella > Caprella mutica. The sequence continues at coordinate 470,542 of CANNZV010000165.1, forward strand.
TGTGTTTGCTCTCTTGTTAGTCTGTCAAACAGTTTATTGAGTTAACAAATTGTTTAATTACAGCTTCAAGTTATATTCGTGCCTATGGAAACCGAAAACTATTTATAGTCCATCGTTTTAATTTAATTATAATGTTAAAGCAAAATATAGAGAACTAAAAATGAATTTGTGATATCATGAAGAATAATAGTGCCTAAATAATTAAATAATTGATAAAGAAAGAGAATAATCACAAAATAGGAATATAATTAGATATTTCCTTTTTATTTTATTTTACTCTAATTATCAATTAAAATTTTGGCGTTTCAATTATTTTTAAAAATGAAGAGAATCTCACAATTCATCACTTGAATGCGAATATTTCAATTCTATTTTTTATTGACAATTTTGAATCATTTCAATCATTAAAAATCAACATTAATTTATTGCTCTGGTAATAGTTTTAATGGTGAATCGAATAAATTATTTAGTTCAATCATTTATCTTAATTGCATTTCTCGTTATATTTTTAACAATAAATAGTTACCCTTAAATTCAGAATTCCTCTTTTTTGAAGACTCTACATCATTTCCTATTTATTCACATTAATGGTAATTATTACCCTTTACTTTATCTCTTATTTATTCACATTGATGGTAATTATTACCCTTACTTTATCTCTTATTTAATCACATTAATGGTAATTATTACCCTCTACATCATTTCCCATTTATTCACATTGATGGTAATTATTACCCTCTACTTTATCTCTTATTTATTCACATTAATGGTAATTATTACCCTCTACATCATTTCCCATTTATTCACATTGATGGTAATTATTACCCTCTACTTTATCTCTTATTTATTCACATTAATGGTAATTATTACCCTCTACTCTATCTCTTATTTATTCACATTAATGGTAATTATTACCCTCTACTCTATCTCTTATTTACTCACATTATTGGTAATTATTACCCTCTACTCTATCTCTTATTTATTCACATTAATGGTAATTATTACCCTCTACTCTATCTCTTATTTATTCACATTAATGGTAATTATTACCCTCTACTCTATCTCTTATTTATTAACATTAATGGTAATTATTACCAACTACTCTATCTCTTATTTATTCACATTAATGGTAATTATAACCCTCTACCTTATTTCCTATTTATTAACATTAATGGTAATTATTTCCCTCTACTTTATCTCTTATTCATTCACATTAATGGTAATTATTACCCTCTACTTTATCTCCTATTTATTCACATTAATGGTAATTATTACCCTCTACTCTATCTCTTATGTACTCACATTAACGGTGATTATTTCCCTCTACATTACCCTCAGATTCCTAACAATGACAATGCATTGTGAGGGGAAATAATCCCTTAAAGAAGGGGAAAAGGAAATGGTAATGAGAAGGATTAGCTAATAGCTTCTTGTAAACTATGTGTATAACTTGATTGTTATATAATAATGGATAATTGAAATAAGTAATACTGTATTAACCTTTTTGCCCATATTTTGCAAGAACCTTGCACTGAATACACCGAAAATTTTAAAAAGTAAATAAAACATTAGGTGTAAAATCCGTAGATTTTATAACAAAAAAATAATTTTTTGAAAATTATTTTAACATCATTCTATCGATCTTTTTAATTAGATATATCTTAATTATGTTTGATATTTATACAGGAATTTAAATGAATAATAAAATATTTTGGTAAATATTCTAATATATTCTATTTGTATATTACATGTTAAGATTATTTCCAATACTAAAATTTTACTAATCGTAGCAGAAAATTTTCAGGTGCATTTTTGAATATTTTTAGTAAGTTTCTACAGAAGAATTAATTTAAAAGAAAAATATATCAACAGCTATGAATTATTTAAACTGGACATGAAGTACTTAAGAAAGAGCTATTATAACTTTAAATCATTAAAATGAGTATTATTTTGAAACATGTTCCAAATTGACATAATACATCATATAATTCCATGTTAACATTTAATCGGATGACACAGAATAAATGGTTTGGTAGCTACCCACACGTTATAATTATTTGTGTTATATAATAATGATATGAACGCACTTTACTTAGAAAGTGTATTATTAGTTGAATATTATTTGCACACTCTTGCCGAAATGAATAGTTACTACTTCTTTTTCCAGTTACAATAGGTGTCAAAATTATTTTTAAAACTGTTCATCAAACGTGTACTTATATATTAATATAGAATATTCATTTGTAAGCTAATAGAAGACATATATTATGTCCAACAAGACGGTACAATTTAATAATAAATGGAATTGACATTCATCGTTTAAATATTATTTCGATTTTAATTATATCAAAGCTAAACAATTCAAATTCATGACAGGATTTGTTCGAGTGGTTGAATGAAGCATAAATTAATTTCTGGTAGCATGCGTGTACTGTATAAAGAACCACTGCTATTGATGCAGTTTGCTTGTTCATTTAATGATTCTCATTACATACGGTAACAAAGGCACAAAGGAAGAAAATTAGTTAATGTCAACGCAATTGATCGTCTGTATGTACAGTTGGTCTTTGCCGAAACTGTACTTTATATACAGAACGATAGGTACTGATGGAGAATTTTTTTTAAAATAAAATTAAAGACAAGTTAGTACCTTCGTAGAATGCGGGAAGTTCATATTTTAGCCGTCATTTATTTATTTATTTATCATCTTGCTATTCGCTTAACTGAAAAAGTGTTAAACCAAATTGCCTGAAATTTGGTGAAACGATTGGTCCATGTCCAGTGACCTGCTTTTAGAATTTTGGGAGTGACCCGTTCAAAGGTCAAGGTCATGGTCATTTATAACTCAAAAAGTATTGAACCATATTGCATGAAACTTGGTGGGACGATTGGTCAATATGCAGGAACCATTTTGTTTGATTTTGGGAGCAATCGGGTAAGAGATCAAGGTCAAGGCCATTTGTAACTCAATAACTCAAAAATTATTCAACCAAATTGTCTGAAATTTGATGGTACAATTGTTCGTTTATATTTTTATGATATGAAGTAAAACAGTTTCCATTGTACAATTTGAATGGAACTGGGGCATTCACTTTGTGCCATTACATATTCATCCATTCTTCAAAATTTAACACGTACGATTTAACTAAAGTTCTGGTGTCGGACCTAAAGCAATCTATCTAAGTTTGATTTCATTCCGCTACTCGAAAACACGTCAAAGTTTCTATGCTCGAACATTAAACTTGTACGTGCTGCAATTCCTCATTTCTGACTTGCTGGCCTAACATTAATTGAAAAACCGTTTGGTTGGATGAAATGGAGATGTGAGTTGTAATAGTATGATATGAATATTTTATAATATAGATGTGGTATTCACTAATTATTATGCAACTGAATTATTGGAGCAAAGTTGAGTTATTGTTAAATGGTGAAGACGGATATGAAAATACGTACGATGGTTCTCATGGAAGAAAATATGATATGAATTAATATGATTAATACTCTGCACTTTTAATACGGATTCAATTACTGAGTCAATCAATGTTTCAATTATTTATCATTTATTTACCAATAATAGACACAAACAATTCAGATGAAATTTCAAGCATCCAACTGTTTAACTTAAATTAATTATTCAATTAATTATTCAACTGATACAGCATATCAATCTAATGAAGATTCATCAAATTAAATGTAGTTTATACAAGCAGTTTTAAAGATATTATATCCAAGGTTTAGAATACATCTATATGTGATAATCTCCTAAACACGTGAACGTCCATGATTTATAGGATTAAATTATTATACAAGAATTAAATTATATAATAACAGCCTTTCAAAAAAATTCTAACGTATTTTAAACTTAATTTAAATGTTATAATAAGTGAACGTAAATATCAATTGTCATAATATATTATAACCTATTACGCAATGAATACTGCAGATATGACTTGGCAAGCCAAGGATGAAATAACAGTTCAAAATAACTGAATGATATCTAGAGAAGTTAATAATGAGGTAAGTCATTCTGCGTGCGTCAGTCACATGAGAAAAAGAGAAAGATATGGTAGGTGTGCGACTGACTGGAAAATTAGTTCCTTAGAACCTACGTGAGATTCTTGAGACAAAATAGAATAGCAGTGGGATCGAACATTAAAAGATAAATAATATACTAATGTATAAAGATAATTTTTATCTAATTTCTAGTTCAATTGCTTCAATTGCAAAGTGATAATAATAAGGAAACTGACATAAAAAGAAAGAAAAGAACCTCAAGAGATGATGGTTTCTGGGAAGAAAAATCTCTGTAGGTTTTCTGAATCAGTTCATAGAAATGAAGAGTGAATTAGTTAACATGGAATTTCAAATAACCAATTAACTTCATTGAAGAATTCTAAGCAAGAGGAACTTGCTTAGCTCTCAGAATTGTTATATTAGTTGTTGTTTATATAGTTTCTCATCATCGTTATAACGAAGAATGTATACTCTTCAAGAAGAATATTTTTAAATATGGAAACTGCTCTCCATTACTCAACAGTTATTATCAGCATAAAATTAAAGACTTTGAGGTTCAGCTTGTTGACAGATCTTCTAGAATAACATACTCTCTGTTATTACAGTGAGTTGCATAAAGTCATAACAAGAAGAGTAATCAAGAACATTCTGCTAATTTGTTGTTAAGGAAATAATTGCAAGGCTCTGGAGTCTGCAAGGCGCACTGATATTTTGAATCCTCCTGATCTCAAATCTCTGAAAAAAAATCTGAACACTCGTATTTCATTAATCAATATGATTTATTTAATGATGTTGATCTTAAAAGATGCGCATTTTTCGAACGTAAGAACTCATGAAATCTCAAGTAGCTCCCTACATTATTGTATTATGGGAGTTATATATTAAAAAGTGAGAAGTTGGTCTCTATAAACATACTTACCCTTCCTACTAATTGGGTAGTCACGAATTACTATCATTCGACTGCGGTTAGCGTGATCCGATCGAAAGCAAGTCAAATATCGAATCTGTAACTCAAGTTTAATATCACACTTTTCACAGAGCACCTTTATTTTCCATTGTACATCAATCAATCTGTAAAAATCTCAGTGAGAAAAATGTGATAGATTGTTTCAAAGCGTGATAAAATATATTAAATTCGATTCAACTTTTTATTTCCAACTTGAACTAAAAAAATGAGAAGAAAAGTTTTGCTGTGCACCGAATTAAATTAACCAATCAATCATTCTGTTGATATGAGGACTAACGTGTTTAATTCGGTCCTAACTTTTGAGGACTGCTTCAATTTGATATTACTTTAAAGAAATGAAAGTTTATTAAACTATTTTCATTAATGTTATTGATTAGAACACTTGTTGAAAGACCTCCACTGAAAACAAATTTCTAATAAATTTTAGGCAGATATATTATTATTATATAATTTAATAATATAATTTAATTATAATAATTATTATACAATTTTTACATGATGATGAGCAAGAGCAGGTAGAGCTAAAATATATAGAGAAATGGAAAATTAGATACTAATATGTGAACGAATTCTATAATTACAGTTATGGGATTTGGTTTAAAGTAAATATTATAGTGAGTGTTAATTATTATGGTTCTATTTATTGTAAATTGGGCAGCTTTCCTTTGTAAATCTGAAACAATAGAATCAATATTGCAATATATTTTCCATTGTCGGCACAACAATGGTGATACCGGTCTTACAAAATTGTTACAGTGAGAATTTTATCCCCAGCACCGAATCATTTACTGACTATTTTCAAATAAAGTTTTTGTGACTGCTAATAAAATAGTGCTTGCCTTGAATATTTTCTTGTATTTTGCCATGACTTTTTTACGTATCTCTAGAACTTTCTGACAAAGTTTTCGGGAATTTATTCTCCATTTGCTTCAACAAAACAAATGTAAAAGAAAACTCATTTGAATATCAATTGAATACGAATTGCTTTGTGTCTGCAGTCAAGCTTTTGAATTTTGATACGACACTTTCCAATATTGAAGGATGGAAAAAATTTGAATATAAATTACAATTTTATGCCTTTTATGGTGATGATATTTTTGATATAAAATTGATAAATTCATAAAATTTACGAGCACAAATAATAATCCCAGCTGAAATTTATCTGCCATCTTGGGTTTTCAATTGGCCAATAGAATTTTTTTCACAATTGATTTAATAATATAATAATATTATTATTAATAATAAATAATAGCAAAAAAATTATGACATGTTATGTATCCCACATTCTGATATCTGATATTTATGTTGGAAATATTCAGAACACGAAGAAGATATACTGTGCACAAGTTTACAATGATGTGTCAGCAGTTGGTGAGGAAGAGTTTCGTGATTTCCATTTGGTGTGATTTGAATAATTCAAAAGAGACTCACCTCAGAGATCAGTGTATTCCATTTTAGAAGTTAACCTAACTTCTACTTTCTTAACTTCTAGAGTCAAACATTAGAAGCTTTTGTTTCGGTAGAAATTACTCGCTGTCACTGAGGTTGTTCCGCAGAACTAATTACTCTGGGGCAATAACTCTTACACTTTTTGGAGAGAGTTGTCGCGATAAATTATTTGTGAATGTAAACACTTAAAGGATTCAAACGGTTCTCATTTTTACAGTAATATTAGTGGAGATATACGGTAATCAATTGCAACTAATATTTTATAGTGAAAATTGTATTTACTAATGTAAATGAGAACATATAGGAAGTTAACATTATATTAGGTTCAGGATGAACGAATCTGACCAGAACCATCATGACTGTCTGGTTCGAATACGAATTTCCTGAGCTCCACGTACAATTTCTTCGTTTTCTTTAAATGGTATGAATTTTTTAAGAGCAACTGATTTGTTTTGCCGTTCAGTATAATAAAAAATTTAACAGAATCTAAATGTCCCAATGAATTTTTCATCTCCTGATAGTGATTCACGCAAGCGCTGATACCATTTAAATACCGAAAGTTAAATCTTTACTTTCAGAGATAAATTTATCTTAGTTTTTGTTAAATATAATTCATGATGAGTTTTAATAAGTGTATAATTTAACTATAACGGGTACTAGTAGAGCACATTCTCTCAACGCCCCTATTGAATGCTTTGTGAGCTGTAAATGACCTTGACCTTTGATCGGATCTCTCTCAAATTTTAATTGAATGGTTTATAGAATAATAATAAATCGTCCCACCAAATTTCAAGGAATTTGGTTGAATACTTTTTGAGTTATTCGAATAAAAAATGTCCCATTAATTTATGATAAAATAAATAAATAGAGTGAAAATATAATAATTGCCAATATTGTTATGGTTATCAATTAACATATTATTTTAAACTATTTTCTATAAGTTTAAATAATATTCAATAATGATATATTACATTGAGTAATTGCAGTTATATACAAATTTTGATTATTCACCGTCATCCTATTGTTGTATAAAAAATATCACTAATATAGTTCTGCAAAAGAAGAAAGATCAATTTAAGTTAATTTATATTTTCTTTATAAACTAGTATTAGGTAATGAGAGAGAGAATTTCCTCTTGAATTTATTCAATGAATTTAAATTCTCCGGATAATCTGATGTCGCAGAAGATTCTCTCTCTAGAGCTGTTTTGTCAAATCTAACTAACTCAGTCTGCTAATTTATATGCATGAGCAAATAATCCCCAGTGTATCTATTCGAATGAATTACTCTTCTGACTCAAATCTGAAACTAATGGATTCAGTTACAGTTAGATTACATAAGTCAGGGTATTAGTTATTACAGGTGAAATATAATATCATGTTATTGATCAATGAATACACCTAAAATTGATTATCTCTTGCCTGTGACACTGAATCAATCTAAAAAACAAATCAAATATATAATATTTTTGCATATCCGACTAACATTATATAATTTTGTAGACACTAGAATTTTATAAATCTTAAAAAGAATCTATACTGATAATTTCCTTAGTGTGTTTATTTATTTATTTGGTGTCCTCTTCTACACGACGGGTATTAAACATGAAGAATGTAACTATGATACGCACGGGAATATATTGACTTGATATTTAAATAGTTCTGTTTTTAATCAATTTTTTAAATGCTTTTATCTATGAAAAAGTATAAGTTTATGCAGAAAAATGAATGTTATTTTAATTTACTAAAAATAACTTAACAACAGGTGATGAATTACTATTGGAGACCCGTTATTTTTAACGGGCAAATACACTAGTTTGTTTATAATCTGGTAGTATCATATTCTAAAGTCAATTTGTATAATCATAACAGAGTTTGTTTAAAAAATAATTTTTCCATATTGAAAATTAAATTCTCGGACATCAACCAATATCATTCTAATAACTTTATAGTCTATGCATGTAGATTTTATCCTTTAATTTAAAAGATCAGTTAGAAGACCATTCATTTGAGCCCCTCAATTACAGCCTGTGCTCTAATTTCCTCCATTCTAGCTCTACAAACAATTTGCCTTGCGAGTCTACGTGCCCGGAAAGTCGATTGTATCCAAACTACAATCAACTCTGCAGTTTGAAGCTAACATTTCGTTGATTTAATTGGAGTTTGTCTCCTACGCTTGAACTGTTATAAGGTATCACAAATAAATTGCCCTGCAACATGCAGCAAAAAGACAAACAACAGTTAAAAAGATCGGCAACTGATTTGCATTCCAAATAACGTCGCTCACCACTACTAATTCCTACACTAATCAACCGTTTCAATCTGAGCCGCTCAGATGTTTTGCATATGGTACCAAATATGAAACACCTGAGTGCATCTTATTATAATTGTGATATACTTGGTTGTTCCAAGAGTTTTCAAGTGTCTCAGTGCGATGCAGTTTGGTATTTCATCATTTTAACGTGAAAAAGTCTGCAGAAATTACTCTCATCGTAATCTAAGCTTGGAAGCACTAAAGTGCACTTAACTGAAACAATTTCAAGCTCCTCTAAGAAGAAAGGATATCAAATTATAATAGAATGCACTTATATGTTTCAGTTTTGGGATTATGCGAATACTTGAGCGTCTCAAATTTAAGGTGTAATTTAGAATTCAGCTTTTGAATTCAATCTCCAAGTTAGATGATTAATAAAGCTTCATTGTGGAGAAGCTTATTAGGTTGATGTAACAATTGTTATTCTATATTTTTATAGAAAATTATATATTTTCAAATTAAATTTGGCAGTTGAATAAAGATATGACCGGTAATTTGCTCCCGGGTAATTTAATTATTATTAATATATTATTAATATTCATTAATTTCATTAGAAATTTGTTTTCAGTGCAAATTTATAATACTTCTCAAGAATTTCATCTGCAAAAATTGTATGAAAACATCATAAAAAAGTTTTATCGCGCGACCGCTCATTATAACACACCCTACCCGTCACGCGAAACGTTGTATTATTTTAGCCACTGGCTCACCACTTGGTCATCGAGTATGTCTTATAAGTACTATTTATAATTCATTAGTGTTATTCCACGTATCTATGGTACCAACATATTATGCATATTATCGTATAATGAATAATGCAGATTCAAAGCAGTGGATACATTTTTTCTGACACTTCGCCGAAGGACATTTGACCGAAGGACCCTTACATGGCCGAACGGGTATTTAGCCGAAAGACATCTGGCTGAACGTATATTTGGTCAAAGACATTTGGCTTAACGGACAATTATTGTCTGAACGGACAAATTATTGGCCGAAATATTTTTCATTTCAAACCAAAAATATTATTCAATATAATATAAATAAAAAATTTAAGTAATACATAATAACCAATGATAAAAATTGAAAAGTATGAAGAGAAGTTTTTTTACACCCCTTCTATTTGCGTTGAAATCAAGTGTTGAGTCAATGGCCAAAATAATATCGCGTCTTGCGGGACGCTAAAATCCTTATTTTTGGGTCACGTGACTGGTAATCTAGCGTCAGTTTAATGGAGAAATGATATAACTGAAACAAAAATTAATGGAGAAATGATATAACTGAAACAAAATAAGGTTTTACACCGTCTTCCTTAGCGTCCTGCAATCGCTGCAACACTTCCTCTCTCTAGAGTAGTTTGCCATAACTCTATGGTTGAAATCCATGATTATGAAAAAGAATGAGCAATAGATGCTTACAGTTCGTAATATGGATACACATTATGTACATACTAAAATTAATTTTCCTTTTTATAAAATAACTTTCAATTCCACGGAAATAATAATTTTTCTATTTGACCGTAGGTGACAGTTCGTAATATTAGGATACACATGTCCGTTCGAACAAATTTACGCAAAATCAACTTTCGGCCAATTTTTTTCGGCCAAGTGTCTTTCGGTCAAATGTCCGTTCGTACAAGAGATCATCGACCAAGTATCTGCTCACGACTCGGCATGTATTTTAGTTTACTATCATTGGACAGATAATAAAGTTTCTTGGAGAAGTATTCCTCACAAATTAGTACAATATTGTCAATATTTGAACAATGATGACCGGGAAATATTGTGCCTTGGACACCATAAATGAAATAAAAATTCAATAAACTATTGACTGTATAGAGTAATATTTTTTATAAACTTTTCTAAAAATATAACCATGAGAAGAGCTAAATTATGCAATTTTATCCATAGCGTCCCAATGAATTAGTTTAGACACAGAAAAAAGATAACCGACCAATTCTCCAGGAACAACCATTCGCCACGTGATTTGTGTTTAACAGTAAAAATAACTGTATAACATTTTAAATGTATAAGGTAAGGCTAGCGTTCGAGTGTAGGACCCCATCACAATATGGTTCAATAGTGAAAAAGTGTATGATATAAATTATTCCTATATATAAATGATGTAGGGTCGGACGGGGTATCACTGCGCATACCCTTTTTATGGGGTATCACCACGCACCCCTTATAATTTTAAAACCACTTGTTTTAGCCTAAATCTGATTGCACCATCATTTCAAGCATCTTCTTTTCTCCATTACAAATCATGACGCACCATTATCCTATTAGTATTTCTAGAGTTAAGTCGCGATGAATCTAGTGCTCTCAAAACGATCTGAAAAAAGTGTGCGATTGTGATTTTTAATTCCCGCAAACTCTCCAATAACTCTATAACCGAGATTTATAGATTCATATTGTTTTAACTTGTTAACACAAACATTAACAGTTACATTATGTCAAATTTTCAACTTCTCAGTTTCAACGGTTTTCCTGCCAAAACCGTGCGCAGTGATACCCCAGATAATTTAGAGGCAGAGGGTTCATTAATAACCATATTTGTATGTAAATAAATATAAAACATATGAGTTTTAGCTCTTAATAAAGGCATAAATATAGAACAAGGTGTTATTTAATTATAAATTTGATGGGAAGAGAGGAAGATTTCGACGAGGAGAGAGTGTGATTAAAATGGTAGGAGAGAGGGATTTATATGGGAAGAGAGGGGGATTAAGATGAGAGGAGAGGGATATTTAGATGGGGCAATAAGGGGGTTTATATAGGAGGGAGCCCTTCATTTGCGCAATGATACCCCGATGTACTCACTAAAAGTTCCGCACAAAAAATTACCAATAAGTGTTTTATTTATTTAACTATTATTTCGAAACTAGTTGAGAACCATCCTCATTCATGTCCATTTCATCACGAGAAAAAGAGTTTCTCTACTACCTTTAGTTTTCGAGTAAATACAGAGTTTGCGGGATTGTGCGCAGTGATACCCCGTCCGACCCTACAGTATGGGCCACAAGAATGAACAGGTAAGCAAAGAGTGAGGGTGATTATTTTTGTCATTGCGCAAAGGTTGTTCTTAGAGCCAACTCTGTGATTTGACTCACTAAAAGACTGTAAATAAAAAAGGAAATTTTTTATAGTGTTAGACATTTTAGTAGAGGGTGTTTACACTTCTTCCTTAGAAACTATATAGAAATAGAACAACTTCAGTTACATTTTGATCTCATCGCAGTTTTCACTATGAATATTTGTTCTTCGCTTGTTCATTGCATGGTAAAGGCTCGCTTCACAATTGCATTTTTAACAGCGCGGAAAAAAACTCTTCCAAAAAAAGCACATGCGATTTTCCATCATCGATAGAAAAACCGCAATTGTAAACACATTTTAAAAAGATCTTTTTTTGCGCCCTGTTAAAAATGCAAGTTTGAAGCGGGCCTTAACCATGCAATAAACAAGCGAAGAAAGAATATTAAGAGTGAAAACTTCAATGAGATCAAAATGTCACTGAAGTTGTTCTATTTCCAAATAGTTCCAGAGGGAAAAAGTTTATGTACCCTGTATTAAAATATCTACCATTGTAATTTTTTTCCTTTATTCATTGTCTTTTAGTAAGTAAATTACCAGAGTTAGCTCTAAGAATGACCTTCGCACAATGACAAAAATAGTCACCCTTACTCTTTTCTTACCTGTTCTTAAACTATGTCCATCAGTTCAAAAATTTTTTCCCAATTAATAGTACAAGAAGAGGCGGAGAAAAAAAGATCAAGTTACAGTTTTTTTCGTCCATTGGTTAACGATTTGTAAGTATTTGAAAAAACGGAAACATTTTTGTGGCCCATACTGTATATGCCGGTGACACATAAATCTCGCACCGAGTTGACCAATAGAACCCAGAAAAAGAAAAAAATTCTGTTTATTAACAATATTGAGATATTGAAGGGAAAGTAAGAGAGTGGTTATCATGTGCAAGCATTTTAATTTAGACAATAGAATAATGTTAGATGGTTGCAAATAAAATTGTTTACTCATATAATGATGTGAATTATTGACCATTTTGTCTTTAAATTGAAAGTGTGCATAATAATTGTTACTGACTTGTATGTTAATAGGTTCAAACGGAAATGATTTTTATAAGATATGAATGGTATAAAGCATTCATTCTAAAGAATCAACTTAAATCAAGTCTATAAAAACTGTCCAAATGTTCTCCAAGAATTAAATTCTTATCTTAATGACTGATGACTTATTTAACTAAACAAAGGACCATAACAAAAATATTCGCACTTCATTTCGGTTTACAAATGGGCTCATCAGTCAGACGAAAATTGATTCGGACGACCAGGTGAACATGAGTGGAGAAAACATTGATTTGTTAAAATTGCAATCAAGTTAATCTTAGACTTTATTATATAATCATATTTATAGAAAATGTACTGTGCGAGAGATTATATAATTGACTGTCTATTTGAACAAAGTTATGATAGATATATATAAGGGATTGCATTTATTGATATTTTAATAGATAATTTAGTAGATTGTTTAAATAGATAGTTCTATTAGATAGTTCCAGAACATAGTTACAATAGATAGTTTAAATAGATAGTGGATCCAATAGATAGTTTAAAAAAATAGTTCAAGTAGATAATTTCAATAGATAGTTTCAATAGATAGTTTCAATAGATAGTTCCAATAGATAGTTCCAATAGATAGTTTCAATAGATAGTTCCAATAGATAGTTCCAATAGATAGTTCTAATAGATAGTTCCAATAGATAGTTCCAATAGATAGTTCCAATAGATAGTTCCAATAGATAGTTCTAATAGATAGTTCTAATAGATAGTTCCAAAAGATAGTTCCAATAGAGAGTTCTAATAGATAAACAAAAATCTGGTTACGAAACGTCCTAGTAACGAAAGGTCCGGTAACGAAATGTCCGGTAACGAAATGTCCGGTAACGAAATTTCCGGGTACGAAACGTCCAGTAACGGAAGGTCCTAGCACCGATAGTGATTTGAGGATGGTTACAAAGAATCCTAACTAAAATATAAATTATAGAATACACTCAGTTTTCATTGTGATTGTTGTTTACATTGATATGTTAAATTGGTTCATTTTTATCCTTGTCCTTCATATTGCATATATTTCTTATCCTTCATATTTTCTATACGATTCACACATTTGCTCATAGGATCTTATATTGTTGTGAAAGTCAATTAAAATATAAACATTTGAAAAATTAAAATTAGTATGTTAAATATTCAACCTTTAACTTATATAATATACCTTAAATTATCCTAAGTGATACATGAATGATTTTAAACCATGATTAAAATTTATATTTCAAAATTAGGTGGTAACTTACGGTTGTGTTCCCTTTACGCTGTGCAAATATCGAACATAATTTATTCTAAATCTAGGACGATTACAAGTAACTTAAATTAGTTACTATTATCATAATAGTAATAATGCTAATGAAAATAATGATACGTCTCTAGTGCAGATAATTGAAAACAACATTATTGATTATTAAACATAATGCATTTTAAAAGTAATACATATTTCAGGGTTAATTCAGGATGAAATTAATGTTCCTTGCATCATTTTAACCCTCATCCGCTATTAACCCTAGTGACCTGGGGACTTGTCCAGGCGGACCAGTTATCATGAAAAAGTATTATTAATTTCTAAATCGATTTGAAACATGACTTTTCCATTTTTATTTATTAAAAATTATCTATTATTAAATTATTATCTATTAAAAATAATGGAATACATCTGTTGTTTTTCCTCTTTTCTTTCAATTAATAAAATATGCAAAATTAATGTATAATAATTAATATTATCTTTTATAAGGTTATATATTTGTAAAATACTGAAGAAAATATTTATTAAAACTAAATTAAAGTATTCTCGTCTGTCAAGTTTACTTGCTTAATTTTTTGGTCCGCTATCTTTACCAGCTTCATTTCTGGTCCTTAACTTTACTTGGTCTGTTTCTGGTCCGTTTTCTTTACTTGGTCTGATATGGATATCAAAGTCATATTAAGATTCGAACTTAGGGTTTAATATTTTTTTCTTCAATTTGAATATATGACTGAAGGGAAGATTATCCCTATGTCCCCTTTCAAGTGATGCGTTTTTGCCTTTTTTTCTTTGAGATATTGTCCTGAAACGATCGGATAAACTCTTTCATATATTAAACTTGAAAGGTATATGTATTATTATTAATTTAAGCACATATATAATAACACAGAGTAGATGATGTTATTGGGATATACCAGTTCAGACGGGGCTAGGCCAAGAAAGGCCGATCAAAATCATTAGATAATTCCAACAAAGAGGTCAAATTTATAGGTTCTAATTGGCAATTTTAATATATAACTCCAAAAGATAGTTATAATTGATATTTTCAATAGATAGATTGAATAGACAGTTCCAATATATATATATCAAATTGATAACTCCAATTGATATATTCTCATATATGATTTAATCAATTTAAAATTTGAATTTATTTTCAACAGTTTAGTTTCTGTTCAGTTCATTTGCAGATTTGTAGACGTATCAGGTTTATTTTCTTCTGCTCTCATTCAAGCATAAACTTCTAACTCTATCAGCTGTAAGACGTAGTCTACGATATCTCTCTTCACGGCGACGTAGCGGTAGGATTTTGTGTTGACCAAACTGACGACATAGTGAGAATTGACGGTGTGACGGGATGTCTCGATGCTGAACAGAGGTGTGTATGATGAGAAGTCACCATCCAAAATCAAACTGTTACCGGCATAGATCTGAAATAATAATTGGAAACTTTATCAAATTATTAGACGCTCAATGGAAGAGATCTATTGATTAACTAATTATTACATTACTCATTAAATAACAGATGGTATTTATGTTCGATCAAAATTTATGTTTGAAAAAGATACTGAAATAATACATATATGATGTAAATTGTTATGCAAAAATTTTCAGCTTGAGTTGTGTATCAAAATATATTTACTAATAATTGGTATATTGAGTTACCTGTTAAGAACGGTTGGACTATAAATTTATTGGATATTTTAAAAATAATATGGATTCTTGAAAAATATTTTTATCTTTTCGCTATCCTGATTTTTTTTAAATATTTCGGTTTGTTTGTAATCCAGATATGTTAAATTTTCTGTTTTTCGGTTATCAAGATATCTCAAGTGGATTTCCAGTTACAAATTTCAAATTACATTTTTTGTTGATTATTCGCTGATTCTAAATAAACTTTTTCCGTATTCTTAATTTTTTTTCGAAATTCCGGAATTTTTGAAATCTATATTTTTTCTCTAAATCCCAGTTATTTTTTTATAAAAAATGTAGTTTTTCAATAATTTTTTTAAACAAATTTTGAAAGACGAGAAGTGTATGAGTGTACATGCTAAAATAAAAACTAAGACAGTTTTGGAATCATTGGAACATTTCTAACAAATCTATAGAGGGGTTATTAGCATTTTTTGAAAAGTAAATAAAATTTTCAAAAAAATTTCGATTCCGAACTGTGATTAAAAATATAGGGTTGTGTTCCACGTTACAAGAATACCAAAGACAGGTTTGAGGAATCCTTGGAACATTTCTAACAAATCCACCGAGAGCTTTTTCATTATTTTTTTTTTGGAAATTTTAGTTAGTCATCCAAAAATGGTGATAAAAAATTAAAAATCCCCTTGTAGATTTGTTTGAACTGTTCCAAGGATTTTAAAACTGTCTTCGGTTTCCTTCTAGCATATACACTCATACACTTTTCGTCTTTTGAAATTTATAAAAAAAATTGGAAATTGTGAAACTACATTTTTTTCGAAAACCAAAGCCAAGATAGAAAAAGTTACACAAATAAAATGCATTTCATTTGCAAAGTTATAAACGTATACTGTAGAAATTTCAGAAAGATCGATAAAAAAATAAAAAAAGTTTTTTTCGAAAAGTGAGATGACTGTCCTTTATCTTGATGGCATTTATGAAATTTATGATGGAATTATAGGTAATTCACAGGTAAACTATGAAAAATATGCATTTATATCACTTTTAAATTACAAAATAACATGAAAGCAGCATCCACAATTTATCTATAGTGACAAAATTGACATTTCACTTTATTATTTCATGTTTATGAGTCTCTTGTAAATTGTGTATTTTCCAACTAAAAAAGACGAGAAGTCAATGAGTTTTCATGCTACAAAAAACCAAAGATGGTTTTAGAATCCTTGGAACATTCCTAACAAATTAATGAAGGGCTTTTTCAAATTACTTCCTCGTTTTTTTTTATCACAGTTCAAAATCGATTTTAAAAAAAAAATTGTCAATAATCAAATAATTCTACTAAAAAATAAAAGGAAGGAAATTTTAAAAACCCTTGACAGATATGTTCGAAATATTTCAAAGATTTCAAAACTGTCTCAGTTTTTATTCTAACATATACAATTATACACTTCTAGTCTTTTGAAATTTGTAAAAAAAATTGTAAAAATTTAAAAAGAGCATACTTTT
This sequence comes from Caprella mutica, assembly GCA_947561585.1. Classification (NCBI taxonomy): domain Eukaryota; kingdom Metazoa; phylum Arthropoda; class Malacostraca; order Amphipoda; family Caprellidae; genus Caprella; species Caprella mutica. The sequence continues at coordinate 487,807 of CANNZV010000165.1, forward strand.
TCGAAAACTAAAGCCAAAATCGAAAAAGTTACACGACTAAAGTGTGTTATTTTTGCGAAGTTACATAAACCATGCAAATTTCAGAACGATCAGTCAAAAAATAAAAAAGTTTATAAATCATGAATTTTGACCCTTTGGACCCCTTCTGGGGGGGGGGGGTTCAAGTTCAGATATAAAAAGAATTACATATGATAATTTTCACCAAAATCGATAATACCTTTGAGTGTATTAGATACCAGTTACAAAATACAAATTACATTTTTTGTTGATTATTCGGTATTTTTAACTAATTTTTTCCATATTAATATTATTTAGTTTGAAATTTTGGAATTTTTGAAATCTAAAATTTTTCTCGTAATCCTAGTTATTTCTATGTCACGAATTTTTTCGTATCCCGTAGATTTTAAACTCAGATTTATACTTCCCTGAAAATAATTTTATTGTATCTTAATATTAAAGGCTGATATTCATCTTGCTAATCGACATAATTTGTTTTTGTTTAAAAAGACAATGTTTCCAATAAGACATTAAAATTTCAGTTATTAATTCATTTACATATTAAACGATTAAACTCACTGTTGAAAAGAGTTTGCCAACATTTGACAATCTTGAAAAGATTCTGACAGCACGGATGACATATTCCGACTCCAAGTCCACCAGGAGCCATCCATTCAAATCACTAATATGAACAGAGAAAATCAAAGCTGCATCGTCTGTTATGCCATCAACAGCGTTCTCCTTTTTTCTGTCATTTTAGAAAGTAAATGTAAATAAATATATATAACTGAATAGACATGCAAAATCAAAATATGTTCTATAAAATTTAAAGCCAAACACCAAAATGTTCTGGTTTGATTATAATTAAAAATTTAAAGAAATAAAACTTATGATAAATACAATTTGATAATTCAATCGTGAAGCTAAATATTTTAAAAGTATTTTAAACTTGAATGAAAATGATATTGATCCCGTAACTAAAAATTACAATTTAGTTCACATTTATTAATTTTACTAGTAAATTGTTCTTTATGTGAATCCATGACAATTTGATTGTAGATATTTCATTAGTGTATTAAATTTGATATATAATTAGGAATTGATAAATCATCTGGGAATTGATGAGTCATATACAAGAACAGATAGAATTTTCGTTTAAATTTCATTGTTGTTATTTCTTATGTTATAATGTTTTCATTTCTAAAAATATGTGAAAGGCAAAATAACTTTCCCAAAAAAGTTAAATAGATCAATTTCATCTGGTTCTATTCCAGTTAATAGATTGATACGTTTTGGACAAAATTGAAACCATATTGTATTGTCAGAACAATATTATTTACTACCAATAGAAACCTGCATCCCAATCAAATAAAGTCACTCATAGCAGATTCATTAACTAAGAAATAATTTACTGGATGGGATTCACGTGAGCAGACGATCCGTATGTTGGTTTCAGAAGAGCAACATTCGTGAGTTTTCTTTGTCGGAAATGTAATGCAGATCCAGCATTTGCAGGCGGTATGAGTTTCTTAGGTAGTAGCAGAATGCACTTGAACTCTGAAAAAGAAATTAAAATTGTGTTATCAAAAGGTTAATCTTTATTGGGCAGTAATTAATTTAAGAATAAAATGGATGATCATAGTGTATTAACGAATAAAATTAAAAATTCTGGACGTTTTGTAAAAAAGTTGAGACTAAGCATTGTATTGAATTGGCAAATTACCATTTTTCCTTATTGAAAATATTATATTCACTCAAACCGAAGGTCATTATAGATGAGGAGTAATTATTTCTTAAATTTGGTAAAAAAATATCCTAAAACCAAAACAAATTAAATGAAGTTCGATCCTACAATGCAAAGATCTAATCGTTAAACTTTATTCCTAGCATTCATAGTTATACAAATTAGTTATAAGCATTGAATTTAACAAATGGACCAGAAAGAAGTAACATATTCACTCATTGGTTTTGTGATGTAACTAATAGCTCCTTGGATATAGGTATCCCTGTAAGAATAATCGGACCCCACTGGGTCCAAAATATCAAAAATTATTCTACAATAACACAAAACCAGCTTTTGCTAACTGGACGACCTGCGTTTCTGTTCCAAAAAGACTTGCAAATATCGGTTTACTCATGTTCTCAGAATCCAGTCGGGTTTCAGTTTGTACAGACTTCAGTCTAACAAACACTCAGCAGCAATGCTTTCCCGCTAACAATACTACACAGCTGTACTACAGACGACGACAATGGTAGAAGGTTCGATCCACACCCAAATGGTTCGAAAAAGATGACACCCATTTGCATCATCACGCGACTTGCACATTGCAAACGCCGGCGACACAACCACTGTCACATTATCAGAATCAACATTGCGATAGTTCTACCATTTTTGACATACTCGAAGACTGACCACCTGTTTGATCACCTGTTGTCATCTCCACAACTCCCTCTGTTTGCACTCTCTTACGTACTTCTACAGTGTTATCAAGCCAGCTAAACATAGTAAAGGAATTAGTTGCAATAACGAAGGTCATAAAACCCTATGCAATCGCGAGATTGATTCACTTGCCACCTACCTCGAGCTATGCGACATTTATATAAAGATGAACAGACTTTTTCCGAAATCACGAAGCCTCTTCCAGTGCATTGTAATCGACCTCCAAAGCTACAGCCATTCTTAATGAGCTCACGTCAGTCCAAACAGTAACATTACCATTAGACTTAACTCGCCAATGGCTCGTTACTTGATTTTTTTTACTATCTGCACATGACTGCTCTGATGCTAATTTAGAGACATGCTTATCAACTGGAGCATTCCATCTCACACCACTGCACAGCCACTTGAGGTAATTACAATGGGGTCGCAACCATCCCACAATAGGCAAGTGGCCCACAAGAAAGCCAAATAAGGAGAATGCCACTTTCCTCGTCAACAGAAAATCCTCCATGACTGACGTAACCACGTAACTTCCAAAGATTTCAGTTTTACGCAAGACCAACAGCTTCCTAAACAACAGTGCCCTCCTAGAAATCATCAACTTTCTAGACTAACAGTTTCCTTCAGCTGTAAACCAAAATGTTCCAGATGATAACACTACAAACTCTACAGATGTAAACACTCCAAACTCACTACAGACTCGTAAATATTTCTAAATTTTTATTATGACTTCTTTAAACTCTTTTCAAGATATACTAATTCTTGGAAGTATCATTCAAATTTTATTTGAAACAAACAAATTGTTCTTTGGAAATTCACAGTTTTATTGTTTTTCTAATTGACTATTTGAACGAGATCAGTGTTTATTACCTGAGGTGTAATAAAACAATATATTTGTAGCTAATCATGTTTTCAAAAATAATGAATTAAAATAAATTATGCATGTGGTACTGGATACTTGTCTGCTGGATGTAGTTGCTCTCCATTTCGCAAAAATGTCATAGTGTTAAATCATGTAGGTATTTAAATGTCATAATTCTTACCTTCAGGGTAGATGTAGAGAGCGCAGTTGAGTCTGTCGCATGCAAAGGCACAATTTATTTCGTTACTAACAGTCACTTGCGTCTTGTGGCTAATCCAAGCTCCTTCGAATCCTTCTGTGATAATTTCATCTCCTGGTGAAGTGACACACGATTCTCCACCTTCCAATTTACAGATCCAGTGACCGCTCACCAAGGAGAGAAATACCAGAAAAAGAAACGATTTGAACATTGTGAAGAATATGTATTGAAATTATGATTCGTGTATCAATTTAATAGAGTTTGTCTTTTATTTGAACACAAAAGTTTTCTTAACGAAGGATAAAACTTTATTCCCCAATTTCACTAGGATATCTGTAATTCAGAGTGATATTTAATTGATTGAAAAATTAAAATCTATGTATTTAATTATAACTACCGAATCATCGATTTGAGTTGGCGTAATACTTTTAAATTTCATTATATTAACATATTCAATTTTTATATCAATAACGAAGCAAAAATAAATTTACATAAAGTACTTTCAATATTACAATTTTTGAGGGAAGATCTGTCAGTAGTCTACGGTAAGTACTACGGTTAGATATTTCTTTCATGAATTTCTTAGAAAAACCATATTCAGTTTAAATCTGAAAAGCAATAAATTAAAAAAAAATGTATGCTTAAAACACATCTGGATCTGTATAGAATACACTCTGTAAATATTACAGGAGCAGCTTCTCTGTAGCACGTACACTCTTGCAGTGGGGCTGATAGGTGAAGGGGCTAGGGACACATCCGTTCTTCCACACATCAGAATGGCTGTGGGAGGTATTTTTTGCGAAATAAAACCACCTCTGTAATCTATGTTCCAATAAGAAATCAGTAACGCACTGACTGTTGTACGAAGTGGATCTGTCCATGGTATAAATCACAGATCCTTCTAGAGATTGTTGACCTGATGGTCAAATTTTGAATTGATTGACGCCCTAAATCTCTGTCAGTTTTTGTAATCGAGAAAAGTAGCAGCCCTCATTGGAACGAAAAAGAGGTGTTGTATAATATAACAATGAGATTTTTCAGATATCTGATTTAGGTGAAAACTTGAAGCTAAGAGAATTTGAAATATATACTAAAAATAGGGTTTTCCAATAGGAATAAATTTTTTCATAATAACTTCTAAATCTCCAATTTCAGATATTTCTATGCTGTATCGAAAGACTTTCTTTTCTGTTGGCTGTAGCCACATTTCAGCATGAACAAAAACATTATATTTTGTCCTTTTCTACGTGTATATCTTCATTCCTCTTAGTTTTATTCTTAGTTTTATTCATTCCTCTTAGTTTTATTACAGAAATAAAAAGTTGCTATCCTTCATATTGCATGTGTAAACTGGTTATCTATTTCATTCAAAAAAATCGGTTAATTAATTAGAGCCCACCAGAAGAAATCACTTGTTAGATGAAAAAAGAAGAAGAGGAGGTTAGGTTGCAAAAGTACATAGTTTATGGACGATATAAAAAAGAGGGCTAAATTAGTTTTCATTAACAAATGTCAATTTAATTGATCGGAAATATTGGTAAGAACTATCTTAATGGATGTGAAGGTAAAAGATAGCTAGGGGAAGTGTTCTAAGAAGACTGTGAATCATAGGAAAGAATTGAATTGGTGTTTGGAATTTTCATCAGCCATTTAACAAAGCCAATGCCAATACTCATGAGTATTTAAAAATTGTTCCGGATCATATTGGGGTCATTACTCAGAATTAAGACATCGAAGGAGCTATCATCACGCAAGATAGTGAACCCTGTCACGAGGGAGGGTTAACGAGCTAAATTTCAAAATTATGGATTGCCCACTGCAAAGTACTTACATAAATCCCACAGAAAATAAATCCCATAGAGGATATTTCGATGAAACTTCGAAAAGCATGGTCTGAAATTGATCTCAAAGATTAATAACATATTCGTTCTTGTAGTCGCATATGTGCAGTTGTCATTGAGATCATAGGTTAATTAACTAAAATAATATGCAGTTGAAATTAAATGAACAAATTTCTTTTCATTGTTTTAGGCTATTTTCATTAAAGTAAATACATTCCTCCCATAATTTTTGAAGCTCAAAAATATTTATAATTAAGTTGTTATAATAACTTTCAAATTTGCTGATTTTATTATGTTACAATTTATAGTAACAACTCTCAGTTTGACAAATTTCAGCTTTGAAAAACTCTTAAATCTACAGATATGATGTTTTGAAATTTAGTCTCATAGCTTTGAACGCTACTGTACTTATATATAGATACCATGAATACAATTTTATATTTCATACACATTACACATGGTTACCATGTGGTTTAATGGTTTTAATATGGCAATATTAATAGGTTGTTATCAAATTTCAAACCCATATCATGAAAACCATATCAAATAAAGAATATTTAATTGACCACATCATATCAACATGTGAAATAATATAGTTATAAGAGGTGTTCGCACATTCATATCAACATGTCGAATAATACTAATAATTAATTTAGTTACTCATAATTCAAGACACAAGTTTTAGTAAACACGTGGATTTGTTTGGACGGTACATTCAACAACACTGTCGGTGAATATTTTCATCATAGAAACACTTCAAAGTGAATTAAACCGTAAACAATATTAAAGAATATAATGATGATAAAATGAATATTTCAATATTAATATGCATGAGTTGAATTATCAATCACCACTTTAATACAAAGATGTATATTGAAATATATTCAAGATTCAACTTTATAGGTATAGAAATTTGTTGATGACTTTCGCCATTAGCGATGTGAACAAAAATGTATTAGGTATAAAAAATTCATTAGATAAAATGAATATAGAAAATGTTCCATTTGAATTTTTCAAACATAATTCGGTTCTTCAAAATATCGTAAAACCCTTTACGACCGGAATAAAGTTTCAAAAGTTGAAATTTTATAAACTTCGAAATTGTCTAGTTAGTAGCTTTCAAATAGTTAATATATGAACTAACTTAAATTAGTTTTTAAATTTCCTAAATTTCATTTTTTTGCATGTGACGCGTTAAACACATTGGTCATTAGGCTCCACACATTCAATTTATCACAGCAAAGTCCTTTATTTTTTATGAGACGAATTCGTCACGCACGGTCGTAAAGGGATAACTAATTCATTTATGCTTCTATTTAAACGATGGGAGAACAGCTGTTTGCAATATACTCTTCAATCAATTCCATGTGAATACCATTTGGAAATTACTCTTTTAAAACTTGAATAATTGTGTATATACCATGTAAACTGTTTAAAAAGGATATCAAATATATTTAAGTAATTTTATTTGAAAATATGGTAAATTAGGTGTGGTTAACATATGAAACAATTTATTCAAGAATACAATAGACATACACAAAAGAATTAAAACAAAATAATAGTTTATTTATGTAACCAAGGCCTAAGAAGCTGAAAAAGGCTTTCAGTGCAACCCATGAAGGATGAATATAAAATCCAAGTGCAAAAAATTGGAAAAATTTAGAATCATATAAAATTACTAGTAGAGTAACAAATAACGGTAACAAACATTAACATTGTGAAAAGAAAACTGAACAAAATATATATTATACAAAAATCTGGCTATTACAATACTAAGAGTTTTAGAAGAAGATCTGTCAGAAGAAGAACTAGTCTATAAGAATAAGTCTAGAAATTAATTTTAAATTATAGTAAGTATGGCTATTGACATGTTTCTGTAAATATGGTAAATTGTCAAGTGGATATGATGTGATCAATCAAATATGATTATAATATTATTTTTTTATGTTTTTTTATGATATGGTTTAAAAAGAGCATAATCACACGTTTTTTATCTGTTCTTATGATTGTCAGATTGATTCTATGTGTACTACATATATTATGATCATACTGTATTGTAACATTATAACAATTAAACTAAATATTAACAATGTGTAGTTGTTTATTAAAAATGGAATTGTTAGCAGGAATATAATGAAGTTTTTTTCTTAGAAAGTAACAAGAATTTCCCCTTTTCCCTTGTAACTTCCACTCATGAGGATCTTTTGGTTAACAATGTCAGCGACATGAAGAGATTTAGATGATATAGTATATTGAAAAAATCCCTGTATGAAAATTATGTCTATATTGTCGATCAGAATAAATCATGATTGTTAGAATAGAATCCCCACTGTCCGAAGACAGAATTCTATTCAGGTAGTTCTTTTCTCAAGCGATGATGTGTGGTGTGGATAATTGGTTCTAAGCTACTAGAGGGTTAAATGAAACACGTAAGACATATCCTTAGTAAGATCCTCTATTGGACATCAATTTAGGTACAGGGTAGAAGTCTATACAGAGCAGACTTTTAAGAAGGTGATACTGATACACAGGGGAAGTTTAAGGAAGTCAGAAGCTAACGCCAGGTAACAGTACCGTGACGTGGATCGCCTTATTGAGACTGAACACAGATTAGCCGAATACTAAAGTATTTCTAGGATCGATTAAGTAAAAGGAATCACAACAGTTGAAGGTTGACATAAAAAAATGAATTTAGGCAAATAAACTAATTATTTACGCCTAAAGATGTTATTTTCTATGACGAAGCAAAGAAAAAATTACTAGACAGTTTTTATTATTAAATGGCATTGTTAACTTCTTAGCAATGCAAGAGTATTCAAATTAGCTAATCAAGCGTATACTATTTACTATTCATATGAGGCGTTTTATTAGACATTCCTAATCGTGAACTATCATTCACTGCATGTTTTTCTAAGAGTTACAATCTACTAAAGTTAACAACAAGATTTCATTGCCGCTGTTACAATACCGAAAAAATAGTACAATACAATAGTAATAGTACTATTATTTAATTAAATTGAAATTGTTAATTTTGAATAGTAAATATTTAATGTGTTAGAAGGTATTACAATACCTTCTACAATGATTTAAAACATCGTAAAAATATCATAATATTATACATCACTTTCGGGATTTCTAATTTGCAACGGAAAAGATGATTAGTGTTAAAGTTTTTACGTAAATTATGATTATATCTGATCCAGAAGATCTTTATAATTCCATATCAACTTTTCATCAGTTTTTTTATATAAATTTTGAAAAAAATAATATTGTTACGTACATTTGAGGATCTACTCTTTTTTTTGAAGCGACAAAGTAAAGGAATCAAACTTCGCAGGAAAGTTCAGTAATGTTTCCAAGTCTGGTTCTGTTATTTGCAAAGACAGGAGAAAAGTTCGAAAAACGAAAACTTTCTTATCAGAAAACATTATTGCTTTTTATTTTCGAGAAATTATGGAGAAAAATAACTTTAGATTAATTCTCATTTAAATTTTAAATGGCTATGAAATATTTTATTATATAAAAGCAACATTATTAATGGCAGATTCAAATAAAATTATTAAGTATCCTTTTGAAAGACTATTTGCATTTTTAAATAACCGACATAATTTAATTACTCAAAAGAATTTAGTATAAATTCTCAATCCAAAATTCATTTTGACAAAAAGTAAAAAAATTTATTAACGTGGATCTTTTCCCAATATCATAATATTTTATTTCTATCTTATTAGTGATATCAAGAATTAAAATGTTATCAATAATGTCTTATGTGATTTAAATAAACTGCAAGCCAAAGGTGTATGCAACAATGATTTTTCGAAATCAGGAACAATTTATCACATTGAATTAACATTTTTGTTGCCTTAATAGATGACACAGTTTACACAATTAAGTTCTGAGGAAAATCAGAAAGGCTGACGCACAAAGAAACTAGAACCAGAAATTTGAGAAAAATTAAGAGATCTTTCTAAAAGAATCCTCTCGGAACCAGCAAGGAAATTTTTGATCAAGTTGGATTAGCAGAAAGGCATAGTTAAAAAGGCTCTAATGTACAACAAATTAATTTTTCAAATCACATCAATAATTTTTTTGAGTTGATTTGATCTGAGGTGTGTATAAATTACTCGTATTGTTGATACCAAGTCTTGATATTATTCCTTTAATTTATTGTTTTGATTTATTTGATTAAGTGGGATAATTTATTTCAGAATAATGAAAGAAAGCAAATTCATTATAAAAGTCTTTTGTATTGTAGATACTAAGTTTTTGTACATATTGTATCATTTATTACTAGAAAGAATTGGAAGAAACGGAAAAGGATGTATGATTTTAATTATTGATATGAAATATGGCAAGAAGGAAATATGACGACGAGTTGTCCGCAACGAATTGTACATGGCAAATAGTCAGCGACGAATTGTCATAGCACCCTCCAATATATAGTTGAAGTAGATAACTTCAATATATACTTCCGATAGATAGTTCCAATTAACAGTTTAAATAGATATTTCCAATAGATATTTTCAATAAACAGTTCAAATAGATATTTCCAATAGATATTTCCAATAAACAGGTCAAATAGATATTTCCAATAAACAGTTCAAATATATATTTCCAATAGATATTTCCAATAAACAGTTCAAATAGATATTTCCAATAAACAGTTCAAATATATATTTCCAATAGATATTTCCAATAAACAGTTCAAATAGATATTTCCAATAGATATTTCCAATAAACAGGTCAAATAGATATTTCAAATAGATAGTTCCAATTCTCAATAAATTCAATAAATTTAGAACTTGAATTGATTTTCAACTGCGAATATCTATCCAGAAAGTGTTATGAATTTTTCTTGTTAACAACGTAAGCTTTACGTAGTTCAATTGATTAATTAAGATTCAATTATAATTACCTTCGCTGAATGCGAAAAGGTTATATTTTACACGGCATTTATTTATTTTACTATTTATTTATCATCTTGTTATTCGCATAACTGAAAAAGTGTTCAACCAAATTGACTGAAATTTTGTGAAACGATTTGTCATTGTCCAGTGACCTGCTGGTAGAATTTTTGGAGCGACCCGGTCAAAGGTCAAGGACATGGTAATTTATAACTCAAAAAGTATCGAACCATATTGCATGAAACTAGGTGTGACGATTGATTTTTATACAGGAACCATTTTGTCAGATTTTGTGAGCGATCGGTTCAAAGTTCAAGGGCAAGCCCATTCATAACTCAATAACTCAAAAAGTATTCAAACAAATTGTTTGAAATTTGATGGGACGATTGGTCAATGTCCAGGAACCATCTGGTGTAATTTTGGGAGCGATTCAAACAAAGGTTAAGGTCTTTTATACAGATGTAACAAACCTATGTACTATACATACACATTTAATATATGCTTGTTTGAATGAAATTCTTTAAATTTTTGTTAATGTTTCCAAGTATATTCATTATCAATTAATAAAAAAATATTCACAGTAGATGGAAACAATATAAAATTTGTTAAATGATGGATGGTTACATTGAAGAACATTATTAGTGACAATATTCTTCAATGTATTACAATCACAAATAAATAAAACATGAAGAAATACATATAAGAAAGAAGAAATAATGATAATATGGATATTTTATTAGTAAATTGCGTGAAAATCATTATGTAATTTAAACGCAGTACCTACTTTGTTCAATTGAAGAAAAGTTAAATATATCAAAGATTCGACTGTACACTGTACAGGGTATCTCAAAAATATGTTACATTTTCAATTGGCTGCTGTTTCAATGTTATTGGTGCTAGGGGAATTAAACACACATCAAACTGAAGGATAGATCCTATACTTTTTTTCTTTGATAAGTTCTTCCTATTAGACAAAATATACTCAATGTATGTATGGTGAATATTCGCCACAACCAGTTGAAGTGTATTGACATCGGTGGTTCGAATTAATTTAGTCTTCTACAGCATATATTAATTCTCACGAATGTATGCAGGACGAGAGTAAAATACTCTCTTTTTGATGAATCCCCATGAATAAAAATAAAGGGGGAGAGATAAGGAGATCAGGGGGCTATTGAAACTTTGAGAAATGGGAAGTTAGGTGTTGAGAAAATTATTCGTTTAACCAATATTACAAAAGTATTAGTAATATTCAGGAACCGTTTGGCAACATTTTGGGACCAAACTGATCAAAGGTCAAGGTCATTCATAACTCAAGGATTATTGGATGGTCAATGTCATTTATGAACGGTGGCTAATTTATGAGCTCTACGAGTACCCGCCATCTAGTTATTGTATATCATAAGCATCAATGGTTAGCTGTATTTATGAAGAATAAATAATGTTGATACAGATTAATGGCGAATAACACATTAACGAATAATATCTTCTTTTTCAATAAAAATGCATGTGGATATAGTCTATATTGATATGGTCTATATTGACATGGTCTATATTGACATGGTCTATATTGATATGGTCTATATTGATATGGTCTATATTGACATGGTCTATATTGATATGGTCTATAGTGATATGGTCTATAGTGATATGGTCTATATTGATATGGTCTATATTGACATGGTCTATATTGACATGGTCTATATTGACATGGTCTATATTGATATGGTCTATATTGATATGGTCTATAGTGATATGGTCTATAGTGATATGGTCTATATTGATATGGTCTATATTGATATGGTTTATATTGATATGGTCTATATTGATATGGTCTATATTGACATGGTCTATATTGATATGGTCTATATTGACATGGTCTATATTGATATGGTCTATATTGATATGGTCTATATTGATATGGTCTATATTGATATGGTCTATATTGATATGGTCTATATTGATATGGTCTATATTGATATGGTCTATATTGATATGGTCTATATTGATATGGTCTATATTAATATGGTCTATATTGATATGGTCTATATTAATATGGTCTATATTGATATGGTCTATATTGATATGGTCTATATTGATATGGTCTATATTGATATGGTCTATATTAATATGGTCTATATTGATATGGTCTATATTGACATGGTCTATATTGACATGGTCTATAATGACATGGTCTATATTGATATGGTCTATATTGATATGGTCTATATTAATATGGTCTATATTGCATCTCTTAAATTTCTTAATAATTACAAGAAACATTACAAGAATAATATTACAAATCTCTTTTATTTATGAAGAAATATTTCATTTGTGATATTTTAAATTTTAATACATTGATTCTTCAAAGGAAATACCATAATTGTCAAATAATTATAACTCATTTTTTATAGATTTGTTTGGTGATGAGAGACCAACAATAAACAGTATAGCAACAAATAATCAACTTTTCTTGTTTGAAAGCTACAAAAGTTTCCTCTTGGGTCACCTATTCATGATACTCATTTGTTACTCATGATACTCATTTGTTACTTATGATACTCATTTGTTACTTATGATACTCATTTGTTACTCATGATACTCATTTGTTACTCATGATACTCATTTGTTACTCATAATACTCATTTGTTACTCATGATACTCATTTGTTAAATTTTGCCAGCGACATGAAGATTATTTCGATGATTTACTTATGAAATCGGCAGATTTCTCATCGGCAGGTCGTCTATCACTGTCGATTGGTAGCCGGTAAATTGCTCGAAAACAATTGCTCGAAAGACAAATGCTCGAAAACAATTGCTCGAAAAAACAATTGCTCGAATGAACAATTGCTCGAAAGAACAATTGCTCGAAAGACAATTGCTCGAAAAACAATTGCTCGAACGAACAATTGATCGAATGAACAATTGCTCGAATTATCAAATTGCTCGAATGAACAAAATTGCTCGAATTATAAAATTGTAGGCCTACACTTCTCGATTTTATAAAAGTCAGTTATTCATGAAGTGGAGCTGCACCTAACAATCCTTGTTTCTTTTTAGTAATTGATTTCAATTATTACTCGAATTCTGCATAATCTTTTTTTTACCGTTTGTGTCATCTCGTATGTAACATGTGAATTGGAATCATGTGGTGAATCAGTACTATTCATATTTAAAAACCCGAAAAAATTAGTAGATTTATTAAAACTCTGACATAACTTTGAGTTATTTCACCTATTGAGGTGTCACATACTGCAATCCTTGTTTCATTTTAGTAATTTATCATTAATCATTCTATAGATGATTTTAATTATTACTCATTCTGCATAATCTTTTTTTAGACCGTTTGTGTCATCTCGTATGTAACATGTGAATTGGAATCATCTAACCAGAAAATTTTTTTAGATTAATTTATTACTAGCCTATCCGTATGTGACACCTCAATAGGTGAAATAACTCAAAGTTATGTTCATGAATGAATAACTGACTTTTATAAAATCGAGAAGTGTAGGCGTACAATTTTATAATTCGAGCAATTTTGTTCATTCGAGCAATTTGATAATTCGAGCAATTGTTCATTCGATCAATTGTTCGTTCGAACAATTGTTTTTCGAGCAATTGTCTTTCGAGCAACTGTTCTTTCGAGCAATTGTTCATTCGAGCAATTGTTTTTCGAGCAATTGTTTTCGAGCAATTGTCTTTCGAGCAATTGTTTTCGAGCAATTTACCTAGAACCCTGTCGATTACATTGAATGTATTATATTCCTTCGAGAAATTTGCACCGAAATATTATAGGTTCTCTTAATTTTATACAAAATATGTTTGTATATGGATCGGAAAAATCTGTGATATTGACCTTCCAGGTTTTTACATAAATTTAGGAAATTTTTAATATTTTTACCTAAATGTGCAGATATAATTTTATTAGGAAATCGGCAAAGTAGAGATATATAACTTCTCAGGAACTTCTGTAATGTTTTTATGTTCAGTTCTGTTACTTGCAAGACTGGAGAAAAGTTTTAGGACCTAAAATTTTCAATAAGAAAATATAATTGTATTTCATTTTCTAGAGATAAAGTAGAAAAAATATTAGATTAATTATAATTTAATTTTTAAATCATTCTGATATTTTTATATGGATCAATGTACCATTATTAGCAGTTTCAAATATTATTTATTTTTCAAATATTAAGTATTTTTCAAATATTAAGTATTTTTCAAATATTAAGTATTTTTCAAATATTAAGTATTTTTCAAATATTAAGTATTTTTCAAATATTAAGTATTTTTCAAATATTAAGTATTTTTCAAATATTAAGTATTTTTCAAATATTAAGGATTTTTCGAATATTAAGTATTTCCAAATATTAAGTATTCTTCAAATATTAAGTATTTTTCAAATATTAAGTATTTTTCAAATATAAAGTATTTTTCACATATTAAGTATTTTTCAAATACTAAGTATTTTTCAAATATTAAGTATTTTTCAAATATTAAGTATTTTTCAAATATTAAGTATTTTTCAAATATTAAGTATTTTTCAAATATTAAGTATTTTTCAAATATTATTTATTTTTCAAATATTAAGTATTTTTCAAATATTAAGTATTTTTCAAATATTAAGTATTTTTCAAATATTAAGTATTTTTCAAATATTAAGTATTTTTCAAATATTAAGTATTTTTCAAATATTAAGTATTTTTCAAATATTATTTATTTTTCAAATATTAAGTATTTTTCAAATATTAAGTATTTTTCAAATATTAAGTATTTTTCAAATATTAAGTATTTTTCAAATATTAAGTATTTTTCAAATATTAAGTATTTTTCAAATATTAAGTATTTTTCAAATATTAAGTATTTTTCAAATATTAAGTATTTTTCAAATATTAAGTATTTTTCAAATATTAAGTATTTTTCAAATATTAAGTATTTTTCAAATATTAAGTATTTTTCAAATATTAAGTATTTTTCAAATATTAAGTATTTTTCAAATATTAAGTATTTTTCAAATATTAAGTATTTTTCAAATATTAAGTATTTTTCAAATATTAAGTATTTTTCAAATATTAAGTATTTTTCAAATTTTAAGTATTTTTCAAATATTATTTATTTTTCAAATATTAAGTATTTTTCAAATATTAAGTATTTTTCAAATATTAAGTATTTTTCAAATATTAAGTATTTTTCAAATATTAAGTATTTTTCAAATATTAAGTATTTTTCAAATATTAAGTATTTTTCAAATATTAAGTATTTTTCAAATATTAAGTATTTTTCAGATATTAAGTATTTTTCAAATATTAAGTATTTTTCAAATATTATTTATTTTTCAAATATTAAGTATTTTTCAAATATTAAGTATTTTTCAAATATTAAGTATTTTTCAAATATTAAGTATTTTTCAAATATTAAGTATTTTTCAAATATTAAGTATTTTTCAAATATTAAGTATTTTTCAAATATTAAGTATTTTTCAAATATTAAGTATTTTTCAAATATTATTTATTTTTCAAATATTAAGTATTTTTCAAATATTAAGTATTTTTCAAATATTAAGTATTTTTCAAATATTAAGTATTTTTCAAATATTAAGTATTTTTCAAATATTAAGTATTTTTCAAAAATCAAGTATTTTTCAAATATTAAGTATTTTTCAAATATTAAGTATTTTTCAAATATTAAGTATTTTTCAAATATTAAGTATTTTTCAAATATTAAGTATTTTTCAAATATTAAGTATTTTTCAAATATTAAGTATTTTTCAAATATTAAGTATTTTTCAAATATTAAGTATTTTTCAAATATTAAGTATTTTTCAAATATTAAGTATTTTTCAAATATTAAGTATTTTTCAAATATTAAGTATTTTTCAAATATTAAGTATTTTTCAAATATTAAGTATTTTTCAAATATTAAGTATTTTTCAAATATTAAGTATTTTTCAAATTTTAAGTATTTTTCAAATATTATTTATTTTTCAAATATTAAGTATTTTTCAAATATTAAGTATTTTTCAAATATTAAGTATTTTTCAAATATTAAGTATTTTTCAAATATTAAGTATTTTTCAAATATTAAGTATTTTTCAAATATTGAGTATTTTTCAAATATTAAGTATTTTTCAAATATTAAGTATTTTTCAAATATTAAGTATTTTTCAGATATTAAGTATTTTTCAAATATTAAGTATTTTTCAAATATTATTTATTTTTCAAATATTAAGTATTTTTCAAATATTAAGTATTTTTCAAATATTAAGTATTTTTCAAATATTAAGTATTTTTCAAATATTAAGTATTTTTCAAATATTAAGTATTTTTCAAATATTAAGTATTTTTCAAATATTAAGTATTTTTCAAATATTAAGTATTTTTCAAATATTAAGTATTTTTCAAATATTATTTATTTTTCAAATATTAAGTATTTTTCAAATATTAAGTATTTTTCAAATATTAAGTATTT
This sequence comes from Caprella mutica, assembly GCA_947561585.1. Taxonomy (NCBI): domain Eukaryota; kingdom Metazoa; phylum Arthropoda; class Malacostraca; order Amphipoda; family Caprellidae; genus Caprella; species Caprella mutica. The sequence goes on from CANNZV010000165.1 coordinate 504,517, forward strand.
TTCAAATATTAAGTATTTTTCAAATATTAAGTATTTTTCAAATATTAAGTATTTTTCAAATATTAAGTATTTTTCAAATATCAAGTATTTTTCAAATATTAAGTATTTTTCAAATATTAAGTATTTTTCAAATATTAAGTATTTTTCAAATATTAAGTATTTTTCAAATATTAAGTATTTTTCAAATATTAAGTATTTTTCAAATATTAAGTATTTTTCAAATAATATTTATTTTTCAAATAATATTTATTTTTCAAATATTATTTATTTTTCAAATATTAAGTATTTTTCAAATATTAAGTATTTTTCAAATATTAAGTATTTTTCAAATATTAAGTATTTTTCAAATATTAAGTATTTTTCAAATATTAAGTATTTTTCAAATATTAAGTATTTTTCAAATATTAAGTATTTTTCAAATATTAAGTATTTTTCAAATATTAAGTATTTTTCAAATATTAAGTATTTTTCAAATATTAAGTATTTTTCAAATATTAAGTATTTTTCAAATATTAAGTATTTTTCAAATATTAAGTATTTTTCAAATATTAAGTATTTTTCAAATATTAAGTATTTTTCAAATATTAAGTATTTTTCAAATATTAAGTATTTTTCAAATATTAAGTATTTTTCAAATATTGAGTATTTTTCAAATACTAAGTATTTTTCAAATATTATGTATTTTTCAAATATTTAGTATTTTTCAAATATTAAGTATTTTTCAAATATTAAGTATTTTTCAAATATTAAGTATTTTTCAAATATTAAGTATTTTTCAAATATTAAGTATTTTTCAAATATTAAGTATTTTTCAAATATTAAGTATTTTTCAAATATTATTTATTTTTCAAATATTAAGTATTTTTCAAATATTAAGTATTTTTCAAATATTAAGTATTTTTCAAATATTAAGTATTTTTCAAATATTAAGTATTTTTCAAATATTGAGTATTTTTCAAATATTAAGTATTTTTCAAATATTAAGTATTTTTCAAATATTAAGTATTTTTCAAATATTAAGTATTTTTCAAATATTAAGTATTTTTCAAATATTAAGTATTTTTCAAATATTAAGTATTTTTCAAATATTAAGTATTTTTCAAATATTAAGTATTTTTCAAATATTAAGTATTTTTCAAATATTAAGTATTTTTCAAATATTAAGTATTTTTCAAATATTATTTATTTTTCAAATATTAAGTATTTTTCAAATATTAAGTATTTTTCAAATATTAAGTATTTTTCAAATACATATTTAATAATTTATAAAAATCACACTAAATTGTATTACTCAATTAATTGTCCATTATATTTTACACCTCAATTCATTTTACAAAGAGTAAGAAATTGGAATGAAGGCTTTTTTAAATAACATAAAAATTCACTTTATATTAAATTTTCTTAGTGTTAACATGAATCAGTAAGTCATCACCAACCATTTCCGCGCATTGCATTATTATACACCAGGAAGTAAATAGGATTTCAAAAATGATTTCAATTTCAATCAATCTCAGGATTGTACTAGTCATAACAATTGAAAATTTCAACTCGTTTATCTTAATTCACCCAAAATCTCCAGAATCCCTCGATACAATCTTCATTGAATTCCAGTAATCCTATTTGGCTTAGGAATGGATTCCATTAGTGTAACGATAGATATAGAAAAACCGATTACGTTTTTTTTAAAGTTCGTTTATGAAGATCCAATACACTTAATCAACCAGGTTTATCCTTACAGCTCCTTGCTTGTTCTATGCAAATAGAAGCAATATTCCTCTTCATATCTATTATGCTATAACATCTTCGTCTGTTTTCTTGCTCATGGATGTAGACTCCAGCAACAAACTTTCTTATCCAAATAGACTGCATGGTTCTGTGTTTGCTTTACAGTTAAGCAAGTTAATTAAAGAGTTTGTTCAGCAGTAAAGAAATATATGAATTATATGAGGCATGACTATGCAAAACACTTTAATTCCAATGCATATTGCAGCAGTACTGTGCGCTTTAAACTTTGAATAAATTATGATTGGATTTTTGGTTGACTCCGCAGTATGTAAATGAATGATCTTTTATTAATAGTTTATAAATGTCGATCTAAAATCGAAGATGGAAGCTTACAATTTTGGACAGAGATACCCAGGCACTGCATTCTCGAATGAGGAAATAAGTCTAGTATCTAACAAACTACTCTTATTGGTATCTCCAAATTGGCATGGGCATCAATTAAAATCACAATCTGTAGCTGCATCCAATGCTGCATATTGATGAACAGAGTTGATGGCTTACTGGAAGGTACACGAAGACCTTACAACGCCATCATCGTCTATAAATACTAAGTAATAACGAAATACATCTACAGATGAATTCTAACTATATTATCAATATTAGGAACAGAATCAGAATTTCAGTATTATTTTTTTATCTGAATCTGCTTGAGATATATATTTAAAAATAAATATTATTAAATTCAATCCTATTCTCATAAATATTTTACCAATATATTTATATATATTCTTGTTTTTAATGGAAAAATAACGTTTCTTTGAAAAAAATGTTGTAGTTAAAATCTATATATATAATACATACTGGACACCAAGCTAGAAGAAGCTACTTTACTGTTTGAACATAATACTATTAACAGAGCTCTTCTACGTGATTAAATATAATAAATATTGTAGCATCCTAATAAAGGTTGATAAATATTAAATAGAGGCCTCGTTCTGAAATAATTCTAAATATAGTCCTGTAAAAATAACAAATGTTTCTTTTGGCTTAATTATAACAAAGGTTTACTGTCCAAATGAAACAGATTGTAACAAAATATTTTTTGGCCGATGTAAGTTGGTGGGTTTAATTAAGTCACAAGTTTTGTCATGAATAAGCAAAGAGAAGATAAATTAGAGGAGTTGCTACACACATCCTACGCTTTGGGAATAGGGACACACGGCCAACAAAATTAGCCTAATTATGTTAAAACTTTGGGCAAAAGGAGGCTTCGGAGATAGGAATAAGAAAACAAGAGTGCAAATGAAATCACAAAATGGAGCTCTGATTGCGAAGATTCGATCACTTTGGCGTATATAGTTCATTGAAAATTAAATTTAGAATACTTTTAATTTCAGCAAATAAACATAATTCAGACAATTTCATATTTTTATGTGGAATGTTAACCGTTTTTACCGGGATATTTCGTCCACGGACATTTCGTCTTATCAACAAATGGTGTTTTCTACTTATATATTGCAGAAGTAATATAAATAATATATAATATAAAATATGTACACGTTCTAAATAAAATACAAAATAAAGCATTTCATAGACGAATTGTCCGTGGACGAAATTGTCCGTAGACGAATTGTCCGTGGACGAAATTTCCGTTGGACGAATTGTCCGTGGATGAAATTTCCCTAGACGAAATGTCCGGGGACGAATTATCCGTGGACAAAATGTCCATGCACGGTTTTTTTCCATATATATGCCAATATACCATTGTTATTTTATGGAGCTTTAATATAATAACACATACAAAAAATATTTCCTTTGATAATAAATAATATTGATAATTTTTTAATATAATTGAATGCAATCTGGAAAATTTATAAAATATCTGACATTTACTTTTCAGATTTTTCGATACTAAATTACAAGCTCTCGGTATCAACTGGCATGGTTTATTGTTGCGAAATAATAATAATTTGAAAGATAGGTTTCTTTTCGATACGACTTTTCATTGATTTCAAACATCTATAAATGCATTTTTCATGTTTAATATATTGCAATGATCAATCTTTGATCAAATATGCCCAGCTAAAGCACATTTTTCTTCATAAATAATAGTGAATTTATGAATTTGTACGTCGACACTAAAATATCTTAAGTGTAATATTTACGCTAAAGAAGCTACTGATTAAGTACCATTAACTTAAATATTACAGACAGCTCGATCTTTATTATCAATCTTAATTATTTTACTGTTCCACCGTAAATTGTATTCATGGTACATTTTTTCTTGAGAATTAATTTTGTATTCATTCTTACTTCTCTTCAATTTCAGTGCAAGCAATCTTTCTGACATTTGTTGACGAAGGAATATATATCATATAGTAAGAAATTATCCTAGTACATAATATAGAAAATAATCTCACATATATTTACCGTTAGTTTGCAGCTAAATATCAATACCATAAAACTATCTATCATTTTCATATATGTATTTATCGATAGCACAGGGTATATAATATATCGTTATCATAAAACTATGTATCATTTCAATATAAATTTATATCATCATCATTCAGGTATGTAACATTACCGTATAAATATATATCATTATTATATAAATATATATCATTATTATATAAATATATATCATTATTATATAAATATATATCATTATTATATAAATATATATCATTATTAATTAAATATATATCATTATTACATAAATATTTATCATTATTATATAAATATATATCATTATTAAATAAATATATATCATTATTACATAAATATATATCATTATTACATAAATATATATCATTATTATATAAATATATATCATTATTATATAAATATATATCATTATCACACACCTTCATATCATTACATAACTATCATTCTGAACTCGATTGGCTTCAGCCAATCTGTCTTCATAATATCATTAAATGATACCCTCAAATTATTGCTCTATAAAACAGCATAGGAGAATAAATTACTGGTTCAGGATTCTAGTATAATAATATTTCTTAAAATCCATCAAATAATGGGCATTACTGTTAACTACAAATGGTATATAACATCTCATGTTTAAATTCATTTATTGTTTATTTTATGCCCCGTTTGGTTATGAATTAATTAAACAGAATAGAATAATATTTAGACAACACGTTGCTCAACTGTTGTTTCGTTAATTATAAATTATTCAATCATCTATGGACTTGATCACGTATGGATATATTATTTAAATATAACAGTATGAATTATTAGATTCAAAATGAATAACCAAATGAATAGGAAGTTCCTAGACAATAATATTGTAGGTGCATCATTTTCTAATTGTGATGGACGAGTGCTGCAAATTCACCTTAAGACTATCATTAGAATATAATTACTAATGGTTGTAGACCATTAAATCTTGTGTATATGGGTGTGGCTTAGTCTGCAACAGCAGAGAATGAATAAACTTACTGTATATTGGAATTTAATATAACTATGATTGTGCTGTCATTCGTGTAAAGGAGTGAAAGTATCTTTCTGCAAATTATATCGTTCATGTTTAATTTTACTGATCGGCTTATTATTGTAACTTATTTATTCCAATGATTATTTATTCCACATGTACGTCTTTAAGCTGAATAATAATAAGTTAATATGATTGGCTATATAGAATAATAGAGTCTTATAAATCACAGATAGAGTTCAATAAATAGTCTGCGAAAGCTACAATTGATAAAAATAAATATTCTTGTGTCAATCGTTCGTATTAAAAGTAAGTTTGGTAGAGTTCGGTTCTCATAAAATTTAAAATGTGGAAATAGTAAATAATAGAAATATTAAAATCAAATCGAATTCAAATAATCTCTTCCAAATAAATATGTTTTGGATTTTTTAGGAGTCGATTTCATTCGTTAATTTTTAGTCGAAAAGTTAAACAATTTTTATTCATTCAGAAAAGAAGGAGGGAAAATGTACATTGTTATTTAAAAAAATTTCATCCTTATTCCTCAATCTTGGAAATTTGAGTTTACTTGTCTGATTATTTAAGACAAGATTACAAATTGTGTTGCTTTTAAGATTATCTATATTTAACCAGCCCTAAATCTCAAAACTGCATTACGGTGCGATAAAATGCTACTAAATCACAAGATTAACACATCGAATATTAAGAGCATTTCCCATATTTATGTGAGTTCTTTGTGTAGAATGGCTATGCACTTTTACATATTCAAAAAGTAGAGCATTGTTAGCTCCCTTTCCGCTCTATCGATGGCGTTTCTTTTGTCCTTTGTCCACTGATGCATTATACTGTATTCCTTTCTGCTCTGAGTTATTGCCATTTACTTTGCGTCTGTTATAAGGAATTGAAAGCTGCATTTTTGATAAAGCTCTGCAGCTAACATACTTTGCTAACACTGAATTATGCAAGGAATATCAATGAATGGCAAATGAAGACATAATTGAGACATAATTCTTCATCTTCAGATTAAAATTCTTTAGTCAAACACTGATCGATAATCAATCATAATATTAGACATGGTTTTCTTGTTATATCAGTGTGAAATTAATCATATCTCCATTTTTATAACAATTTCATGGTACAATTTGCAAACTCTTAAAATTACACATTGAGAGTAAAATCTTGATTGCTTCTCCTGATAAAATGTGAGACTAACTTGTTCAGAAATAGCCTGACTATTGATCTTGGATTAAATGATGCCTGGTCTCAGATTAGAAAGTAGATTAGTCTGAGTCTCTCATCAATGTAAATTAGGTACAACAAGTTAAAGAAGAGAAGACGAACCCTCTGGGGAGTGATTTACTTTGGTATATTTTCAATGAAACCTAAATATACTTTATTTTAACGTATAAACATATCATCAGAATCATCTTGATCAACACAGTTAAACATACCATGAATATATAGGAGTAGTACAATATACCAAAGTTGGTACACTTTATCAGTTGTTGACTAATTTCTTAAGGAGAGTAATTGCGAGTCCTGAAGAGGTAGCAATTAACTCCCTTCCGAGCAACTCATGACCTTTAATCCTCCACCTGAAATATTTTCAGGGGAAATCTTTCGGCACTTAACGGCTACTCAAGACGGAAGACTCTAAAGTGATCAACAACTACCTTGATAATGTTAAGTGCGAATAATTATTTTAAGTGATGCATTATGTGCAATATTAATGGTTAAAATATTATATTATATTTAACTATTTCTCTCCTACTTTTGCAAATATAATTTTTTTTCATTGAATACTCTCTATGATATTTATGAGTTTATGTCTCATTACCATATTTTTTTTTGTTTGGTTATTTTAAATGCTGCAGAATTTTTTTAAATCAAATTAATTAAATTCCTGAATGCAAAAAGATGAGGTTAATCAAAACATTTACTATAAACCAAATTTTTGTCGTCCTAAATCATTTTCAATGATAAATTTGACCAGATTGTTCGAAATATTATGGAACAAGTATGTCCTATAGTTGGCGTAAAAGTGTTCGAAATACCTTCAGTGTAATAATAATAAATAGACAATAGGCTACATCTTGCGAAGCAAATTTCTATCAAACACTGATCATGATTATAACTAATTCATCGAACCATCTCTATACATGTATAATGTAAACGAACATCCAATATTCAATCATAAATCTCCCCCAATCTCAGTATTCGATAGAATTAAATGTATTCTGGAACTGATAGAAATTTATGGAGTGTTGATAAATTCATCGAATGAGTGTTCAACTGAGCTTCAATGCTCTTTCTATTTCGCAAATCTGTAGTTTCAAACCCTCTTTCAATAATAGAGTAACTGAGGCAAGATCTGTCAGTAGTCTAAGACTCTACGGTAAGTACTCTCAAGATTACAGTAACTGAGGGAAGATCTGTCAGTAGTCTACGGTAAGTACTCTCTATATTACAGTAACTGAGGGAAGACATGTCAATAGTCTACGGTAAGTACTCTCAATATTACAGTTACTGGTGGGATATATGTCAGTAGTCTACGGAAAGTACTCTCAATATCACAGTTACTGAGGGAAGATCTGTCAGTAGTCTACGGTAAGTACTCTCAATATCACAGTTACTGAGGGAAGATCTGTCAGTAGTCTACGGTAAGTACTCTCTATATTACAGTAACTGAGGGAAGACATGTCAGTAGTCTACGGTAAGTACTCTCAATATTACAGTGACTGAGGGAAGATCTGTCAGTAGTCTACGGTAAGTACTCTCTATATTACAGTAACTGAGGGAAGACATGTCAATAGTCTACGGTAAGTACTCTCAATATTACAGTTACTGGTGGGATATATGTCAGTAGTCTACGGAAAGTACTCTCAATATCACAGTTACTGAGGGAAGATCTGTCAGTAGTCTACGGTAAGTACTCTCAATATCACAGTTACTGAGGGAAGATCTGTCAGTAGTCTACGGTAAGTACTCTCTATATTACAGTAACTGAGGGAAGACATGTCAGTAGTCTACGGAAAGTACTCTCAATATCACAGTTACTGAGGGAAGATCTGTCAGTAGTCTACGGTAAGTACTCTCAATATCACAGTTACTGAGGGAAGATCTGTCAGTAGTCTACGGTAAGTACTCTCTATATTACAGTAACTGATGGGAGATCTGTCAGTAGTCTACGGTAAGTACTCTCAATATTACAGTAAATGATGGGATAGCTGTCAGTAGTCTATAGTAAGTACTTAACCAATAAAATAGAATTAAAGAATATTGAACCATATTATTTCACATTAATAAGCTGCAATTTTTTCATCCCCTCTAGCAATTCATTATACCATTTACGTATAACTTTCTAAATTATTTTCATCATATATTATTTCATAATTGTGAGCACTATAAACAAACTACCTTCAAAAGGCAAAACCTCATTAAAACTTATCAAAACTTTATTCATTCAATTAAATTATTCAGCCATTAGAAACCTAATTTCTGTAATGTTTATCATCAATTAAATCATATGGATTATATTTATTCCAATACATTAATACTGTAAATTTAATAGGCATGAATTAGAGAGGTCTAGATATGATATGCTGAAACTTAATTATCAGCTGCTGAATATTTATTTAATGTTATTTCGGAATTCTTAGCTATGATTAATAATAAATAGAATATAGAAATAGTTTCTGCATATACATGATTTATCAGAATATAATTTGTTGATGTATTTCATATACATTATTCATTTTTTAAGATCTGTGTTGTTTATTTTGATTATATCTTTACCTTTATAAAATTAATTATGGTACAATTTTACCTTAAGTTCGATGTGAAACAGATTGCTTTTTTTAAATTGAAATATCGAGTTAAATCACATTTGCAAATACCAACTCATTTTCTAATTCTTTTCAGTTCACAGAAGTTTCAATATTTTCATGGCTGAGTCATATTATTTAATCTATGTTTATTTAAATCGTATCACCTTGTGTATAATGTATATTTCATATTGAGTGTATAAACATTGAACATATACAGTTCAACATATACAATATAGTTTTCCATAGAATATAGTATATCTTTCTTTTAAAGTGGACAATAAATATATCTTAGTCAGAAGAAAAAAATCCAATACACTACTTAACTGTATCCAGTTGAAGCCGTTCTTTGGTAGGCAAAGATCAGTTAGGATAATTATTTTTCTAAGTTCATGTTTCCGAGTTTCATGATTAACGTACATTAACATTAGAAAATCAATCTACATTCCAAGTTATGGGACACTGGCCACAATCACCCAAATTCCACGTAAAACACTTCTATAATTTCAGTTTGAAAGTCATTGCCCTAAAATTTATGACCTAATGGTTAGGTACACGCAAGTAACTTCTGTACTTAATGAAGTCTAAATCACTACATTGTTATCTTTCATTATGCCTTAATGGACGGTATATATTAAAGCATACTATTTAAGATATATAATAATATACTGTAATACTAGAGTATATCATTTAAATTTATAGAACAGTGGATCAAGGTTTGTCAGATAATGTTGATTAAAAATGTTTCAGAAAGATTAAATATATATTGTTGTATTCATTAAAAAATATCTTTTTTTATTTCAAATACTATTGACAAAAAGCAACATTTTAAGCACTTAATAATATATACTTAATCTTAATGAAGGCAGCCAATGAATAGTTAATAATTTATAATTTAGATAAGGCTTTATAAATGAACATTTATATGCTATGTTTTAATTAATAGAGCTCATATTTAATACATAGACAAGAAAAAGTTTTTCAGTAAATCTAATAATACATAATTAAATACTGTAAACAATAAGTTCAGAGTTAATGATTGACAGTATCGGTGTCTTTTTTAAATTAACACAAAATATGCAGATTTATGTTATCAACTGTGAACAAAATAACCTGTCTACAATTACCACATGACAAAGTATTATTGACTTGCCTCCACTAATTAAGTAATTATAGATATATTGCTATCAAATGCAACCTAGTGGTCATCATCAGCTTGAAATAGTGCGTGTGATAATGAAAGCCATTTTGTAGCTGCAATCATCGGCCCGAAACTTTAATTTGAGTGATTCATAGGTGTACAATTACATTCAATTATGAACATAATTAGTACAGTGACCTAATTAATTGATATCAGATATAAGACTCGTGTGATGAGAGTCAACATTGCTAGTTTATACATTACATTATTATTACACTGTTTTATTAGTTAATATTTGATTGAAAATTAACTAATAATTCATGAAAAACTATTTATAATTTATAAATTACGATTGTTTGAAAAGAAAATTGTAATGAAATATCAATACATTATCTTTATAAGTTACCATTGATTCAGTAAGAATTCTTCATTTAAATATAACAATTGTATACTTGGCTGAAATACATCCTATATTTTATCACAATTCTCTCGAACATCTTCAATTCATCCCCTTTCAAGCAATATAACTTGATTTTCTCTAGAATTCATGATTGCAATTATGGTAATTGAGTTTTCATTTCTGCAGGTCTGTCTCAGTTGTTCTCCCTTGAAATGGGATTTAGGAAAGCAATTGTAGGCTGTACGTTATTGTTGTTACGAAGTGTCTACCATAGAGTCGGAAATGGAGAAATAGGAAATAAATGAACAATTTCTGCAATGAAGACAAAGGTTATGAAATATATGATTTTTATACCCTTCTTCATATCATTCTTCCTCTTGACCAAAAGGTCTTCTCCAAATAGGCTTAAACTCTTACATTTGTCTCTTTTTCCTGTATGACAAAATATATCTAATATAAATAGATATTGCGAGACAAAAATTGATTTATATTATATGTAGTATACATCTGGGTGAAGAATCTCAAATGCCTTTTAAACGTACTTATTTATTCCCAATTAAGTACAATAATAGGATATCTAAAAACTCCATGATTAGTGAATGCAAAACTAGATGAAGGGCACTCTGAGAGCGCATACCTTCGCCGTCGCTTATAAATGACATTGACCATTCAATAATCCATGGGTTATACATGACCTTCACCTTTGACCTGTTCACTCCCAAAATTTTATTATGTGGTTCCTGGATAATGACCAATCGTCCCACCAAATGTCAAGTAATTTGGATGAAGACTTTTTGAGTTATTGAGTTATAAATGACTCTGACCTTGACCTTTGAGCTGTTCTCTCCAAAAACATTACTAGATGGTACATACACATTGATCAACAGTGCTACCAAATTTCGGGCAATTCGGTTCAATACTTTTTGAGTTAGGCGAATAACAATATAATAAATAAATGCCAAATGAAACATGAGGTGTTTACAAGTCAGTTGATTACAAGTGAAATGTTTACAAGTGCAATGTTTACAAGTGCAATGTTTACAAGTGCAATGTTTACAAGTGAGATGTTTACAAGTCAGATTTTTACAAGTCAGGTAATTACATTTCGAAAACACAAGTACCTGCTATATTTCATTTTGTGTGTAACACCTGTTTTCCAAATGGTACAACAATTGTAGCGAATAACTGCTAGCAAGAGGTTCAATAGGAGCCAGTTAATGGTCTCGTAAATAGCAAGTAATGACCCCAATTCTCACCTCCAACATATTGCAGTCAACCTTAGACTGTACAATAATACCTAACGACAGCTTGGCGAAATAAAATGACATTCTGCCTCACACAATTTATAGCAACATTATAGCTTTACTTTAATATATAAACTGCTATACAGAAATAAAGCATGGAGCTAATTGGTGTCATCATCTAAAATATATTGTTTATCAACAAATATTGATACGGGAAATGATCTTATAGTTTTTCTAGATTAAAATAAATTCTGACATTTTGCAGTTAAATAACGATGCCTAACTAAATTTTCAGATCACTTAACAAAAAACTGAATTTCTAACATTTATTGTTACTCCAATTTTTTTGATAAATAATTTATTTTTAGAAGAAAAGACATAGACATACATGGACAGAATTCAAACCTAATTAATCTGTTAAGTAATTTTAGGAAAATTATTATGTTGAATGCAGAAACAAAACTTTACTAAGATGAAGAATTTTGTTAAACAAGAAATATTTCATGAAAGTTCATACTAAATTAAATCATATAGCAATACAATCAGAGAAATTCACAGAGCCATTATTTGCTAGACAAAGATGGTATATCAGTTTGTTTGTTCTGCTTATTGCTGTAGTTTGCTTCAATTAATCACACCATTCAATAATTAGCTCCAAATCTGTGTGTGGATGGCAGACTTGGCGTTGTAATTGTTACTAGCAGTTCAATTACGTTAATGTTTATGAGATGATTAGTGAATCTTGGTGTTAGTCGGTAGGGATCATAATACGAAATATAAGCCAATTAAATTTGAAATTGGTACACATTCATTAGCAGTGTTAAATTATAGTTAACCTCTGTGCCCTGCATTTATGTGAACGTGAAAATATCAATATTTTTAAATAGCATTGTAATATGGAAGAAAATTCAAAGCAATAAATAACCTAAATAACCTAAAAAGAAGCACAATTATAAAAACAAAATTGCAATTGTGTTTACACATTGGTTATAATAAATGAAAGCGTATACATGTGTTTGACCAGTATAGGTAATGAACAACATTTCTAAATTATCTCGCAAAATACATCATTTAAAAGGGGACTGATAGGTGCAACATAAAAAAGGCACAATCTAAGTTTGTAATCTAACATACATACACGTTTTTTTCATTCGTGGAATTTTTCATGTACAATTTTTTCTGCTGCGGCATAAGAAAAACACCCGTGTGAAAGAGGCCTTAGGCCCTGCGTTAAACGTATTCTACATACGGTCCATGAACTGAATATTAAGAATTTTAAAATTCAAAAGAATTTAAATACTGTAACAAAATTAATTATAAAGAATTTGATACAATAGATTATATTTATTTGAATGAATTATACATCCATTTACGCAATAACGATAGTTTAATCAATATCATATTCAAATATTTAGCGAAAGTAAATTAAGTACGAGGTAGAGATTCCAGTGACCATAAATAATGACAATACGCTACAAATTAGAAGAAGTACAAATCATTAGTCATAAAGCCCCTCCATTCTTATTTCATTATTTCAGTACAATCCTACACCAATTGTATTAATTGAATTCTCTATGCATGAGGAACAGGTACTGTACTAATTACTTTGAACAGTTCAATCGAGAGCATATTTAATTATTTAGCGAAAATCAAGTTAGTACTACTCAATTTAAAATAGGCGCAGGTTCGAGGCAGTGATTAAGCCGATTGTCGTACCTACGGCAGTCAAGGTGCAGCGAGAGCACAGCGTGGGAGCCAAACTGACTAATTTTGGGGCTAATTCTACTCCAGCGTAACTGTACACAACTACTCTTGGCACCTGCTCCTACTTGCCTGGTGCGCTGCCTAACTGCGGATGCGTGCCCCCTAGCCACGACTGTAATATTTAATTACTATTCTAGCATTTTTGGTTAAAGGCCGCATATCTGCAGTTAGGCAGCGCGCTAGGCAAATAGGAGCAGGTGCCGAGAGTAGTTCTGCGCAGTTACGCCAGAGGAGAAATAGCCCCCAAGACGGTCGGTTTGGCTCCCACGCTGCGCTCTCACAGCACCCTGACTGTCGTGGTGACTACCCCGATCGGCTTAACCGCTGCCTCCAACCTGCTCTTGTTTTCAATTGGGAAATGAGAGACTCTCGTGACCATAAATAATGACAATACGCTACAAATTACAAAGGAGTACAAATCACTGACCATAAAGCCCCTCCATTCATATTTCATTGACACTCTCTCATTATTTAATTCATTAAGGAATTATATGCATTATCTTCAATGCATTTCCGACTGTAAGCAGACAAAGGAGTCGTTTCACTATGAAATCATCTGCTGCAGTTAAGAAATAACGATAGACTGAGTAACAGGGACGGACTGCCTTTCTCGAGCTGCTACACTGAATAAAGTACCAAAGACAACCTACCTTCAGCCTCTCTTGGGAATTTAGAATTTGCAGTTGTATGGTTTGACTCTCCTCTTAATGGCATTGGAACCTTTTTATTAGTTTCAATAACGTTATGACTTTCATTGAGTAAGAAGCTTACTGTGTATAGAATATTGAAGTGAATACAAATGCTTTATCTGAAGAATATAGATGAAAACTCTATGATATATAAACTTTCAACCTTTATCGTGTAATGATGCTGATAATTCATTTCTTTTCCTTTTGATATTATGTGAAAAGTAGCTATATTGAAAAACTGAACATAAAATATATTACCTCAATACATTAGGTAATTATAAATGTGAAAAATACCAAACCGCTTTCACACCTGAGTCTTAGGTAAAAATAAAAAATATAATATTGTGGATCAGTAGCTAACTAAGTATTCACCATCTCTTCTCCAATTCTCTTCTCCCACCTCACTAACACACTGAGAGAATATTCACCATCTATTCTCCAATTCTCTTCTCCCACCTCACTAACACACTGAGAGAATATTCACCAAATCTTCTCCAATTCTCTTCTCACACCTCACTTAGAGATGATATTTTCTCGTAGGAAGGCAGGAGTCGTTTGTAGGTATGGAAGGAGAGTTTTGCAGCCGATGGGATTTGATGATCCTGATTTCTCCTCCGAATGATACCATTCTCCGGATATTGAACGCATTTCCATTATAATATGAGCGAAAATACCATTTCCTGGTCGTGATGTCAGTGCTAATGTTCGCAATGTGTTTTTATTATGATTTTATTTACCTGATCTGTCCAAACCTTCTCAGAAAGAATGAGTCCCATTGTTGTCTTATTCATAAGTACTTAAATATGAAGAACTCTAACGTCAAACTTAGCATTGAAATAACACATTCGAGTGTGTAAAATAATTCACGTATATTTTCACTGCTAAGAGTGTTACTGGAGTGTGTTACATACGCATCTATGTGTGCGAAAAAGTATACTAACAAGTACATTTAGTATGAAAATTTAATTGCTCATCTATAAATATGGCAAAATAATTTTTTAAGTTATACAATTTTTTTTAAAGTTATCATAAATTTTTCTTATTCTATCGATATGTATAAACAAATTTAAAAATAATATTTAGGGTTTTAACATATATGAATTCTTCTATTTGATAATTATAAAATCGTGTCCAATTTCCTGAAGTGCAGTTGCGAAATGAAAATGATGAATAAAACACTACAAAATCCTCTATTTGACTTCTCAATGCTGGCCTAATTTGTAGAATAAACACTCAATCTTTTTTAATATTTCTCCGGGATCACTTCAATAACGTACTAATTAGCGGGTCAGAAGCAAAACAAACTATTTCTCGCTGTTCCATATTATTTAAGAGTGAAAATCATTCTTAGTTCGAATGAAGAACAGGTAAGGAGTTATTCTATGAATTTTTGAACGAATATAGCAACTGTTCTTCTGCTGCTAATAATGACATTAATATTACCTGGAATGAACCTCTTGAAACAGTTATAACAGGTCACCAAGTTTTCTATCAATGATAATGTTAAGAGGTAATTTTTGAATGCTGTTCAACCAATTAGAGACTGGTGATGGAGGGAGTTAGGTAAACAATAGCCACGAAACAGAATACATACTTCGGTGTAAGAGTCAACCAATTATTATTAATTACACATTTTTCATTGAAAAGAAGATGATTCGTTAGTTTTGATAATTTTCTTCTTTGTTTTTTCAAGCTTTCTTTTCGTTAATAGGTTTTTTTGAGTAATTATTTTAAAATGTATTTGGAAGCCAGAAGGAAATGAAATGTTTAATCCTCAATTACATAAGAACATTTTTAAATAGTTGAAATACATTTTCAAATCTTTCACAACGTTTCAATAAAATACATTTAAAATCTTCCGGTAATAAAATATTTACAGACAGTCTGGAATTACAGAAAATATGCATACGAAATGGAAATGCTTTGACTAATTGATTTTAAGTAATTTTAGGTAATCAGTAATAAATAACTTACTAATAAAAAATAAAAGGATTATTAGAATTACAAACAATCGCATAGTATTAATTATTGAATTAGGAAATTAGGAAAATACTTCATTTATATGATATTTCCAAATTAGACTGTATGAAAACTATCTCATATAGTATAAAATTATGAAGACTGAAAAGAATCTATTTAAATGCGAGAAGTGACTGTAATTTAGTTAGGACCTACTTACGTGATGTAAGGCGTTGAGACAAACTGTGTACAGAATTCATAAGGAGGGTTATTAGATCTAGCAGATTATTTAAGATGTGTCACCTAGAGGGTTTATAGTGATATAATAATTAACTATTGATTACATGTTAGATAATATTGACCTAAAATGGCTTTTAACATGACGTGGGTATTGATCTAAAAGTATGTAGATAAATTTTTTATGTAAATTTAAATTATTAATTGAGAATTCGAGATGTAAGAAATGGATTTTTTCTTTAATTGGAAAGATTACTATTTAACAATAATAATATACGATCTTGAATTTTCTAATGGAGATCATGGTTGTGATGACTTTTTTTCTATGTGACCAGAAACGTTGTTCGAAGGTTGTGGTTGTATAACCACAGTAGAATTGGATGGGTGGACAATTATTGAAAGATGATTGAAATTGAAAATCACTATCAATTATCTAATAGATCTAATGGACCTAAAAAGATAAATTCAACAAATTTGTCGAATAAGGTTTTCCAGTAATGGTCAGATTCTCCTCATTAGAAACAACAAAAATAACCCCCATTTGTTTTCAGAGCATTTGCGAGTTTAGAATCTATTTTCTACCCTAATAGTTTTAGAAGCTTTTAGATCCATTAGTATGATTTAATTCAAAAACTGTTCGTCATTCTAGAGGATATATATTTATGTGTGAAAAAAATCTTTTTAATTTTCACTTTAATTACTAATTTGATAAAATCCTAGTTCTTTTCTGTAATTGGAAGAACAATATACAAAATAAATGAATGCAATAAAATATATTAATATTATGTGTATAAGAAGCCACGATACATTTACCTTCGCTGACTCTCTTTCTGGAGATCTTTTCCCCGATGTGTGCTGCTCATCAGACTCTTTCAGTGGAGATAAAAGAACCTTTTAGGGATATTCTGATGATTGACTTTGAATGTTCTTTATTGAAATGACAGTCACAAATATTAGATCTCTTGGAGATATATAGGCATGCAGGAGTTATAGGGATGCAGGAAATATAGGGATGCAGGGAAGTCCATCATGTGAGTGCATCATTTATCTATCAGTCCATCAGTTATGTTAAATTCAGTGGAAGAATTTCTAAGAAAAAGTTGAAAGACATTTTAGAATCAGAAAAAATATTTCAGCTCACTGATGCAAAATTATTCGATAAAAGAGAAAAGTTTGTAAATTGTAATATACGTTTTTGACTAACTTTTTGTAGATTTAATTTAACTGTTCTTCAGATATCTCTGGGAGATGACAATACTTTAATTAAACTTATTGAGTCATACTTTCCTCATGAGTAGTAAATTAATTTATGAAATTAATTTAGTAGGAGAAAGCCATGAAACAGTATAAATTCAAAGAGCCAACCTACCAACTTACTGAAGTGTTAGAATTCTCTCAATTCCATCTTACTCCTTTGAAGTTTGATCTCAATTAAGTAATACAATAACATTGAGACTTCAAGAACAATCATTGAATAATTCATTTACATGCAGCTGTTGCTCCAAAGATATCATATTTCCTGGCACTGGAAACTCTGAATTAAATTCTATATGTGTGTTTGACGCTGAATATAACTAACCATTGTGTAGGAAATGGTCAATCTTCCATCTTCTGGTAGTATTTTTAGCACCAAGATGAAAAATAACTTGCCTCTAACAGTAGTTGTGTTACAACAAATGTTACTAGATGACGGTCACTCATAGAGAACATACCTTCACCACCACTTATAAATGATCTTGACCATCCAATAATCTTTGATTTATAAATTATTTTGACCCTGACATTGACCCATTCGTTCCCAAAATATAATCAAATAGTTCCTAGATAATCAATCGTCCCACCAAATTTCAAGCAATTTGGTTGAATACTTTTAGAGTTATTGACCTTGACCTTTGGGCTGATCACTCCCAAATATAACCATATGGTTTCTGAATTTTTTCCAATCGTCTCACCAAATTTCAGGCAATTGGTTCAGTACTTTTTGAATTATGCAAATAATTTTGCATTTTGGCCTTTGCCAAAACATAACTTTCCGCAAGTTGCGAAGGTAATAACCCTCCTAATTATTCTAGTCCTCGGAAGTTTACTTACTGATCTACGCGCTGGTTCGAGCTAACCAGCTCTCATTAAAACTTTCATAAAATCTTAACAAATCGACTGATTTTTCAACACACGTTTTCATCAAACCATCATTTAATATTTGCACATCCATTGGTACACACGAAAGAATGATTTAAAATTTAAAATGAAGTTAATCAGCAAAGATAAGGAACAAATGTCATCATATGTGTTATTGTTACATGAACGGTGTTGGCCCTTCGTAAGGAGCTTAGCGCGTGCAACTCTCCCCTCCCCCCCCCCCCCCCTCTCAGCACAAGAGCGTCTTTTCAACTCTTGTAACGTGCATGTCTGCCCACATAACATAGAGTTAATGATATTATAGGTATAGCGTTAATTGGTGAACATCGAAAGACGAGTGCATTATGATTTCATGGTTTCAAATGTCCGACGATAGATAATATATGAAACAATGAATAAAATAAATAAGACAATTCTTAATTTATGATCAATTACGATTGTATTTCATAAAATAATTTATTAATCAAAGTACATCTATTATAATCGAGGATAGAAAACTAACGATTAGCGATTAAAATTTTGACTCGGATATGCTTTTCGATCATTGTAACATCCAAAGGGGTTCTAATTAACTGTATTAGTAATCTACTCAGGAATACGAATGCAGTCGTGATCAGATTAAATCAATTAAACTCTGTATTAATGCACATGTGGTTAAACTCTGTTTTAATGCACATGTGGTTAAACTCTGTATTAATGCACATGTGGTTAAACTCTGTTTTAATGCACATGTGGTTAAACTCTGTTTTAATGCACATGTGGTTAAACTCTGTTTTAATGCACATGTGGTTAAACTCTGTATTAATGCACATGTGGTTAAACTCTGTTTTAATGCACATGTGGTTAAACTCTGTATTATGCACATGTGGTTAAACTCTGTTTTAATGCACATGTGGTTAAACTCTGTATTAATGCACATGTGGTTAAACTCTGTATTATGCACATGTGGTTAAACTCTGTTTTAATGCACATGTGGTTAAACTCTGTATTAATGCACATGTGGTTAAACTCTGTATTAATGCACATGTGGTTAAACTCTGTATTATGCACATGTGGTTAAACTCTGTATTATGCACATGTGATTAAACTCTGTATTAATGCACATGTGGTTAAACTCAGTATTAATGCACATGTGGTTAAACTCTGTATTAATGCACATGTGGTTAAACTCTGTATTATGCACATGTGGTTAAACTCTGTTTTAATGCATATGTGGTTATACTCTGTATTATGCACATGTGGTTAAACTATGTATTAATGCACATATGTGCATTAAAACTCTGTATTAATGCACATGTGGTTAAACTCTGTATTAATGCACATGTGGTTAAACTATGTATTAATGCACATGTGGTTAAACTCTGTTTTAATGCACATGTGGTTAAACTCTGTATTAATGCACATGTGGTTAAACTCTGTTTTAATGCACATGTGGTTAAACTCTGTATTATGCACATGTGGTTAAACTCTGTTTTAATGCACATGTGGTTAAACTCTGTATTAATGCACATGTGGTTAAACTCTGTATTATGCACATGTGGTTAAACTCTGTTTTAATGCACATGTGGTTAAACTCTGTATTAATGCACATGTGGTTAAACTCTGTATTAATGCACATGTGGTTAAACTCTGTATTATGCACATGTGGTTAAACTCTGTATTATGCACATGTGGTTAAACTCTGTATTAATGCACATGTGGTTAAACTCAGTATTAATGCACATGTGGTTAAACTCTGTATTATGCACATGTGGTTAAACTCTGTATTATGCACATGTGGTTAAACTCTGTATTATGCACATGTGGTTAAACTCTGTATTATGCACATGTGGTTAAACTCTGTATTAATGCACATGTGGTTAAACTCAGTATTAATGCACATGTGGTTAAACTCTGTATTATGCACATGTGGTTAAACTCTGTATTATGCACATGTGGTTAAACTCTGTATTAATGCACATGTGGTTAAACTCTGTATTATGCACATGTGGTTAAACTCTGTATTATGCACATGTGGTTAAACTCTGTATTAATGCACATGTGGTTAAACTCTGTATTAATGCACATGTGGTTAAACTCTGTATTATGCACATGTGGTTAAACTCTGTTTTAATGCATATGTGGTTATACTCTGTATTATGCACATGTGGTTAAACTATGTATTAATGCACATATGTGCATTAAAACTCTGTATTAATGCACATGTGGTTAAACTCTGTATTAATGCACATGTGGTTAAACTATGTATTAATGCACATGTGGTTAAACTCTGTATTAATGAACATGTGGTTAAACTCTGTATTAATGAACATGTGGTTAAACTCTGTATTATGCACATGTGGTTAAACTCTGTATTAATGCACATGTGGTTAAACTCTGTATTATGCACATGTGGTTAAACTCTGTATTAATGCACATGTGGTTAAACTCTGTATTAATGCACATGTGGTTATACTCTGTATTAATGCACATGTGGTTAAACTCAGTTTTAATGCACATGTGGTTAAACTCTGTATTATGCACATGTGGTTAAACTCTGTTTTAATGCACATGTGGTTAAACTCTGTATTAATGCACATGTGGTTAATCTCTGTATTAATGCACATGTGGTTAAACTCTGTATTAATACACATGTGGTTGAACTCTGTATTATGCACATGTGGTTAAACTCTGATTATTGCACATGTGGTTAAACTCTGTATTATGCACATGTGGTTAAACTCTGTATTAATGCACATGTGGTTATACTCTGTATCATGCACATGTGGTTAAACTCTGTATTAATGCACATGTGGTTAAACTCTGTTTTAATGCACATGTGGTTAAACTCTGTATTAATGCACATGTTGTTAAACTCTGTATTAATGCACATGTGGTTAAACTCTGTTTTAATGCACATGTGGTTAAACTCTGTTTTTATGCACATGTGGTTAAACTCTGTATTAATGCACATGTGGTTAAACTCTGTATTAATGCACATGTGGTTAAACTCAGTATTAATGCACATGTGGTTAAACTCTGTATTAATGCACATGTGGTTAAACTCTGTATTATGCACATGTGGTTAAACTCTGTTTTAATGCATATGTGGTTATACTCTGTATTATGCACATGTGGTTAAACTATGTATTAATGCACATATGTGCATTAAAACTCTGTATTAATGCACATGTGGTTAAACTCTGTATTAATGCACATGTGGTTAGACTATGTATTAATGCACATGTGGTTAAACTCTGTATTAATGCACATGTGGTTAAACTCTGTATTAATGAACATGTGGTTAAACTCTGTATTATGCACATGTGGTTAAACTCTGTATTAATGCACATGTGGTTAAACTCTGTATTATGCACATGTGGTTAAACTCTGTATTAATGCACATGTGGTTAAACTCTGTTTTAATGCACATGTGGTTAAACTCTGTATTAATGCATATGTGGTTAACTCTGTATTAATGCACATGTGGTTATACTCTGTATTAATGCACATGTGGTTAAACTCAGTTTTAATGCACATGTGGTTAAACTCTGTATTATGCACATGTGGTTAAACTCTGTTTTAATGCACATGTGGTTAAACTCTGTATTAATGCACATGTGGTTAAACTCTGTATTAATGCACATGTGGTTAAATTCTGTATTATGCACATGTGGTTAAACTCTGTATTAATGCACATGTGGTTAAACTCTGTATTAATGCACATGTGGTTAAACTCTGTATTAATGCACATGTGGTTAAACTCTGTTTTAATGCACATGTGGTTAAACTCTGTATTAATGCACATGTGGTTAAACTCTGTATTATGCACATGTGGTTAACCTCTGTATTATGCACATGTGGCTAAACTCTATATTAATGCACATGTGGTTAAACTCTGTATTAATGCACATGTGGTTAAACTCTGTATTAATGCACATGTGGTTAAACTCTGTTTTAATGCACATGTGGTTAAACTCTGTATTATGCACATGTGGTTAACCTCTATATTAATGCACATGTGGTTAAACTCTGTATTAATGCACATGTGGTTAAACTCTGTATTAATGCACATGTGGTTAAACTCTGTATTAATGCACATGTGGTTAAACTCTGTATTATGCACATGTGGTTAAACTCTGTATTAATGCACATGTGGTTATACTCTGTATTATGCACCTGTGGTTAACCTCTATATTAATACACATGTGGTTAAACTCTGTATTATGCACATGTGGTTAAACTCTGTATTAATGCACATGTGGTTATACTCTGTATCATGCACATGTGGTTAAACTCTGTATTAATGCACATGTGGTTAAACTCTGTTTTAATGCACATGTGGTTAAACTCTGTATTAATGCACATGTGGTTAAACTCTGTATTATGCACATGTGGTTAAACTCTGTTTTAATGCATATGTGGTTATACTCTGTATTATGCACATGTGGTTAAACTATGTATTAATGCACATATGTGCATTAAAACTCTGTATTAATGCACATGTGGTTAAACTCTGTATTAATGCACATGTGGTTAAACTATGTATTAATGCACATGTGGTTAAACTCTGTTTTAATGCACATGTGGTTAAACTCTGTATTAATGCACATGTGGTTAAACTCTGTTTTAATGCACATGTGGTTAAACTCTGTATTATGCACATGTGGTTAAACTCTGTTTTAATGCACATGTGGTTAAACTCTGTATTAATGCACATGTGGTTAAACTCTGTATTATGCACATGTGGTTAAACTCTGTTTTAATGCACATGTGGTTAAACTCTGTATTAATGCACATGTGGTTAAACTCTGTATTAATGCACATGTGGTTAAACTCTGTATTATGCACATGTGGTTAAACTCTGTATTATGCACATGTGGTTAAACTCTGTATTAATGCACATGTGGTTAAACTCAGTATTAATGCACATGTGGTTAAACTCTGTATTATGCACATGTGGTTAAACTCTGTATTATGCACATGTGGTTAAACTCTGTATTATGCACATGTGGTTAAACTCTGTATTATGCACATGTGGTTAAACTCTGTATTAATGCACATGTGGTTAAACTCAGTATTAATGCACATGTGGTTAAACTCTGTATTATGCACATGTGGTTAAACTCTGTATTATGCACATGTGGTTAAACTCTGTATTAATGCACATGTGGTTAAACTCTGTATTATGCACATGTGGTTAAACTCTGTATTATGCACATGTGGTTAAACTCTGTATTAATGCACATGTGGTTAAACTCTGTATTAATGCACATGTGGTTAAACTCTGTATTATGCACATGTGGTTAAACTCTGTTTTAATGCATATGTGGTTATACTCTGTATTATGCACATGTGGTTAAACTATGTATTAATGCACATATGTGCATTAAAACTCTGTATTAATGCACATGTGGTTAAACTCTGTATTAATGCACATGTGGTTAAACTATGTATTAATGCACATGTGGTTAAACTCTGTATTAATGAACATGTGGTTAAACTCTGTATTAATGAACATGTGGTTAAACTCTGTATTATGCACATGTGGTTAAACTCTGTATTAATGCACATGTGGTTAAACTCTGTATTATGCACATGTGGTTAAACTCTGTATTAATGCACATGTGGTTAAACTCTGTATTAATGCACATGTGGTTATACTCTGTATTAATGCACATGTGGTTAAACTCAGTTTTAATGCACATGTGGTTAAACTCTGTATTATGCACATGTGGTTAAACTCTGTTTTAATGCACATGTGGTTAAACTCTGTATTAATGCACATGTGGTTAATCTCTGTATTAATGCACATGTGGTTAAACTCTGTATTAATACACATGTGGTTGAACTCTGTATTATGCACATGTGGTTAAACTCTGATTATTGCACATGTGGTTAAACTCTGTATTATGCACATGTGGTTAAACTCTGTATTAATGCACATGTGGTTATACTCTGTATCATGCACATGTGGTTAAACTCTGTATTAATGCACATGTGGTTAAACTCTGTTTTAATGCACATGTGGTTAAACTCTGTATTAATGCACATGTTGTTAAACTCTGTATTAATGCACATGTGGTTAAACTCTGTTTTAATGCACATGTGGTTAAACTCTGTTTTTATGCACATGTGGTTAAACTCTGTATTAATGCACATGTGGTTAAACTCTGTATTAATGCACATGTGGTTAAACTCAGTATTAATGCACATGTGGTTAAACTCTGTATTAATGCACATGTGGTTAAACTCTGTATTATGCACATGTGGTTAAACTCTGTTTTAATGCATATGTGGTTATACTCTGTATTATGCACATGTGGTTAAACTATGTATTAATGCACATATGTGCATTAAAACTCTGTATTAATGCACATGTGGTTAAACTCTGTATTAATGCACATGTGGTTAAACTATGTATTAATGCACATGTGGTTAAACTCTGTATTAATGCACATGTGGTTAAACTCTGTATTAATGAACATGTGGTTAAACTCTGTATTATGCACATGTGGTTAAACTCTGTATTAATGCACATGTGGTTAAACTCTGTATTATGCACATGTGGTTAAACTCTGTATTAATGCACATGTGGTTAAACTCTGTTTTAATGCACATGTGGTTAAACTCTGTATTAATGCATATGTGGTTAACTCTGTATTAATGCACATGTGGTTATACTCTGTATTAATGCACATGTGGTTAAACTCAGTTTTAATGCACATGTGGTTAAACTCTGTATTATGCACATGTGGTTAAACTCTGTTTTAATGCACATGTGGTTAAACTCTGTATTAATGCACATGTGGTTAAACTCTGTATTAATGCACATGTGGTTAAATTCTGTATTATGCACATGTGGTTAAACTCTGTATTAATGCACATGTGGTTAAACTCTGTATTAATGCACATGTGGTTAAACTCTGTATTAATGCACATGTGGTTAAACTCTGTTTTAATGCACATGTGGTTAAACTCTGTATTAATGCACATGTGGTTAAACTCTGTATTATGCACATGTGGTTAACCTCTGTATTATGCACATGTGGCTAAACTCTATATTAATGCACATGTGGTTAAACTCTGTATTAATGCACATGTGGTTAAACTCTGTATTAATGCACATGTGGTTAAACTCTGTTTTAATGCACATGTGGTTAAACTCTGTATTATGCACATGTGGTTAACCTCTATATTAATGCACATGTGGTTAAACTCTGTATTAATGCACATGTGGTTAAACTCTGTATTAATGCACATGTGGTTAAACTCTGTATTAATGCACATGTGGTTAAACTCTGTATTATGCACATGTGGTTAAACTCTGTATTAATGCACATGTGGTTATACTCTGTATTATGCACCTGTGGTTAACCTCTATATTAATACACATGTGGTTAAACTCTGTATTATGCACATGTGGTTAAACTCTGTATTAATGCACATGTGGTTATACTCTGTATCATGCACATGTGGTTAAACTCTGTATTAATGCACATGTGGTTAAACTCTGTTTTAATGCACATGTGGTTAAACTCTGTATTAATGCACATGTGGTTAAACTCTGTATTAATGCACATGTGGTTAAACTCTGTATTAATGCACATGTGGTTAAACTCTGTTTTAATGCACATGTGGTTAAACTCTGTATTATGCACATGTGGTTAAACTCTGTATTAATGCACATGTGGTTAAACTCTGTATTAATGCACATGTGGTTATACTCTGTATTAATGCACATGTGGTTAAACTCAGTTTTAATGCACATGTGGTTAAACTCTGTATTATGCACATGTGGTTAAACTCTGTTTTAATGCACATGTGGTTAAACTCTGTATTAATGCACATGTGGTTAATCTCTGTATTAATGCACATGTGGTTAAACTCTGTATTAATACACATGTGGTTGAACTCTGTATTATGCACATGTGGTTAAACTCTGATTATTGCACATGTGGTTAAACTCTGTATTATGCACATGTGGTTAAACTCTGTATTAATGCACATGTGGTTATACTCTGTATCATGCACATGTGGTTAAACTCTGTATTAATGCACATGTGGTTAAACTCTGTTTTAATGCACATGTGGTTAAACTCTGTATTAATGCACATGTTGTTAAACTCTGTATTAATGCACATGTGGTTAAACTCTGTTTTAATGCACATGTGGTTAAACTCTGTTTTTATGCACATGTGGTTAAACTCTGTATTAATGCACATGTGGTTAAACTCTGTATTAATGCACATGTGGTTAAACTCAGTATTAATGCACATGTGGTTAAACTCTGTATTAATGCACATGTGGTTAAACTCTGTATTATGCACATGTGGTTAAACTCTGTTTTAATGCATATGTGGTTATACTCTGTATTATGCACATGTGGTTAAACTATGTATTAATGCACATATGTGCATTAAAACTCTGTATTAATGCACATGTGGTTAAACTCTGTATTAATGCACATGTGGTTAAACTATGTATTAATGCACATGTGGTTAAACTCTGTATTAATGCACATGTGGTTAAACTCTGTATTAATGAACATGTGGTTAAACTCTGTATTATGCACATGTGGTTAAACTCTGTATTAATGCACATGTGGTTAAACTCTGTATTATGCACATGTGGTTAAACTCTGTATTAATGCACATGTGGTTAAACTCTGTTTTAATGCACATGTGGTTAAACTCTGTATTAATGCATATGTGGTTAACTCTGTATTAATGCACATGTGGTTATACTCTGTATTAATGCACATGTGGTTAAACTCAGTTTTAATGCACATGTGGTTAAACTCTGTATTATGCACATGTGGTTAAACTCTGTTTTAATGCACATGTGGTTAAACTCTGTATTAATGCACATGTGGTTAAACTCTGTATTAATGCACATGTGGTTAAATTCTGTATTATGCACATGTGGTTAAACTCTGTATTAATGCACATGTGGTTAAACTCTGTATTAATGCACATGTGGTTAAACTCTGTATTAATGCACATGTGGTTAAACTCTGTTTTAATGCACATGTGGTTAAACTCTGTATTAATGCACATGTGGTTAAACTCTGTATTATGCACATGTGGTTAACCTCTGTATTATGCACATGTGGCTAAACTCTATATTAATGCACATGTGGTTAAACTCTGTATTAATGCACATGTGGTTAAACTCTGTATTAATGCACATGTGGTTAAACTCTGTTTTAATGCACATGTGGTTAAACTCTGTATTATGCACATGTGGTTAACCTCTATATTAATGCACATGTGGTTAAACTCTGTATTAATGCACATGTGGTTAAACTCTGTATTAATGCACATGTGGTTAAACTCTGTATTAATGCACATGTGGTTAAACTCTGTATTATGCACATGTGGTTAAACTCTGTATTAATGCACATGTGGTTATACTCTGTATTATGCACCTGTGGTTAACCTCTATATTAATACACATGTGGTTAAACTCTGTATTATGCACATGTGGTTAAACTCTGTATTAATGCACATGTGGTTATACTCTGTATCATGCACATGTGGTTAAACTCTGTATTAATGCACATGTGGTTAAACTCTGTTTTAATGCACATGTGGTTAAACTCTGTATTAATGCACATGTGGTTAAACTCTGTATTATGCACATGTGGTTAAACTCTGTTTTAATGCATATGTGGTTATACTCTGTATTATGCACATGTGGTTAAACTATGTATTAATGCACATATGTGCATTAAAACTCTGTATTAATGCACATGTGGTTAAACTCTGTATTAATGCACATGTGGTTAAACTATGTATTAATGCACATGTGGTTAAACTCTGTTTTAATGCACATGTGGTTAAACTCTGTATTAATGCACATGTGGTTAAACTCTGTTTTAATGCACATGTGGTTAAACTCTGTATTATGCACATGTGGTTAAACTCTGTTTTAATGCACATGTGGTTAAACTCTGTATTAATGCACATGTGGTTAAACTCTGTATTATGCACATGTGGTTAAACTCTGTTTTAATGCACATGTGGTTAAACTCTGTATTAATGCACATGTGGTTAAACTCTGTATTAATGCACATGTGGTTAAACTCTGTATTATGCACATGTGGTTAAACTCTGTATTATGCACATGTGGTTAAACTCTGTATTAATGCACATGTGGTTAAACTCAGTATTAATGCACATGTGGTTAAACTCTGTATTATGCACATGTGGTTAAACTCTGTATTATGCACATGTGGTTAAACTCTGTATTATGCACATGTGGTTAAACTCTGTATTATGCACATGTGGTTAAACTCTGTATTAATGCACATGTGGTTAAACTCAGTATTAATGCACATGTGGTTAAACTCTGTATTATGCACATGTGGTTAAACTCTGTATTATGCACATGTGGTTAAACTCTGTATTAATGCACATGTGGTTAAACTCTGTATTATGCACATGTGGTTAAACTCTGTATTATGCACATGTGGTTAAACTCTGTATTAATGCACATGTGGTTAAACTCTGTATTAATGCACATGTGGTTAAACTCTGTATTATGCACATGTGGTTAAACTCTGTTTTAATGCATATGTGGTTATACTCTGTATTATGCACATGTGGTTAAACTATGTATTAATGCACATATGTGCATTAAAACTCTGTATTAATGCACATGTGGTTAAACTCTGTATTAATGCACATGTGGTTAAACTATGTATTAATGCACATGTGGTTAAACTCTGTATTAATGAACATGTGGTTAAACTCTGTATTAATGAACATGTGGTTAAACTCTGTATTATGCACATGTGGTTAAACTCTGTATTAATGCACATGTGGTTAAACTCTGTATTATGCACATGTGGTTAAACTCTGTATTAATGCACATGTGGTTAAACTCTGTATTAATGCACATGTGGTTATACTCTGTATTAATGCACATGTGGTTAAACTCAGTTTTAATGCACATGTGGTTAAACTCTGTATTATGCACATGTGGTTAAACTCTGTTTTAATGCACATGTGGTTAAACTCTGTATTAATGCACATGTGGTTAATCTCTGTATTAATGCACATGTGGTTAAACTCTGTATTAATACACATGTGGTTGAACTCTGTATTATGCACATGTGGTTAAACTCTGATTATTGCACATGTGGTTAAACTCTGTATTATGCACATGTGGTTAAACTCTGTATTAATGCACATGTGGTTATACTCTGTATCATGCACATGTGGTTAAACTCTGTATTAATGCACATGTGGTTAAACTCTGTTTTAATGCACATGTGGTTAAACTCTGTATTAATGCACATGTTGTTAAACTCTGTATTAATGCACATGTGGTTAAACTCTGTTTTAATGCACATGTGGTTAAACTCTGTTTTTATGCACATGTGGTTAAACTCTGTATTAATGCACATGTGGTTAAACTCTGTATTAATGCACATGTGGTTAAACTCAGTATTAATGCACATGTGGTTAAACTCTGTATTAATGCACATGTGGTTAAACTCTGTATTATGCACATGTGGTTAAACTCTGTTTTAATGCATATGTGGTTATACTCTGTATTATGCACATGTGGTTAAACTATGTATTAATGCACATATGTGCATTAAAACTCTGTATTAATGCACATGTGGTTAAACTCTGTATTAATGCACATGTGGTTAAACTATGTATTAATGCACATGTGGTTAAACTCTGTATTAATGCACATGTGGTTAAACTCTGTATTAATGAACATGTGGTTAAACTCTGTATTATGCACATGTGGTTAAACTCTGTATTAATGCACATGTGGTTAAACTCTGTATTATGCACATGTGGTTAAACTCTGTATTAATGCACATGTGGTTAAACTCTGTTTTAATGCACATGTGGTTAAACTCTGTATTAATGCATATGTGGTTAACTCTGTATTAATGCACATGTGGTTATACTCTGTATTAATGCACATGTGGTTAAACTCAGTTTTAATGCACATGTGGTTAAACTCTGTATTATGCACATGTGGTTAAACTCTGTTTTAATGCACATGTGGTTAAACTCTGTATTAATGCACATGTGGTTAAACTCTGTATTAATGCACATGTGGTTAAATTCTGTATTATGCACATGTGGTTAAACTCTGTATTAATGCACATGTGGTTAAACTCTGTATTAATGCACATGTGGTTAAACTCTGTATTAATGCACATGTGGTTAAACTCTGTTTTAATGCACATGTGGTTAAACTCTGTATTAATGCACATGTGGTTAAACTCTGTATTATGCACATGTGGTTAACCTCTGTATTATGCACATGTGGCTAAACTCTATATTAATGCACATGTGGTTAAACTCTGTATTAATGCACATGTGGTTAAACTCTGTATTAATGCACATGTGGTTAAACTCTGTTTTAATGCACATGTGGTTAAACTCTGTATTATGCACATGTGGTTAACCTCTATATTAATGCACATGTGGTTAAACTCTGTATTAATGCACATGTGGTTAAACTCTGTATTAATGCACATGTGGTTAAACTCTGTATTAATGCACATGTGGTTAAACTCTGTATTATGCACATGTGGTTAAACTCTGTATTAATGCACATGTGGTTATACTCTGTATTATGCACCTGTGGTTAACCTCTATATTAATACACATGTGGTTAAACTCTGTATTATGCACATGTGGTTAAACTCTGTATTAATGCACATGTGGTTATACTCTGTATCATGCACATGTGGTTAAACTCTGTATTAATGCACATGTGGTTAAACTCTGTTTTAATGCACATGTGGTTAAACTCTGTATTAATGCACATGTGGTTAAACTCTGTATTAATGCACATGTGGTTAAACTCTGTATTAATGCACATGTGGTTAAACTCTGTTTTAATGCACATGTGGTTAAACTCTGTTTTTATGCACATGTGGTTAAACTCTGTATTAATGCACATGTGGTTAAACTCTGTATTAATGCACATGTGGTTATACTCTGTATCATGCACATGTGGTTAAACTCTGTATTAATGCACATGTGGTTAAACTCTGTATTATGCACATGTGGTTAAACTCTGTATTATGCACATGTGGTTAAACTCTGTATTAATGCACATGTGGTTAAACTCTGTATTATGCACATGTGGTTAAACTCTGTATTAATGCACATGTGGTTAAACTCAGTATTAATGCACATGTGGTTAAACTCTGTATTAATGCACATGTGGTTAAACTCTGTATTATGCACATGTGGTTAAACTCTGTTTTAATGCATATGTGGTTATACTCTGTA
Source organism: Caprella mutica (assembly GCA_947561585.1). Taxonomy (NCBI): domain Eukaryota; kingdom Metazoa; phylum Arthropoda; class Malacostraca; order Amphipoda; family Caprellidae; genus Caprella; species Caprella mutica. The sequence continues at coordinate 536,349 of CANNZV010000165.1, forward strand.
TTATGCACATGTGGTTAAACTCTGTATTAATGCACATGTGGTTAAACTATGTATTAATGCACATGTGGTTAAACTCTGTATTAATGCACATGTGGTTAAACTCTGTATTATGCACATGTGGTTAAACTCTGTATTAATGCACATGTGGTTAAACTATGTATTAATGCACATGTGGTTAAACTCTGTATTAATGCACATGTGGTTAAACTCTGTATTATGCACATGTGGTTAAACTCTGTATTAATGCACATGTGGTTAAACTCTGTATTATGCACATGTGGTTAAACTCTGTATTAATGCACATGTGGTTAAACTCTGTTTTAATGCACATGTGGTTAAACTCTGTATTAATGCACATGTGGTTAAACTCTGTATTAATGCACATGTGGTTAAACTCTGTATTAATGCACATGTGGTTAAACTCTGTATTATGCACATGTGGTTATACTCTGTATTAATGCACATGTGGTTAAACTCTGTTCTAATGCACATGTGGTTAAACTCTGTTTTAATCCACATGTGGTTAAACTCTGTTTTAATGCACATGTGGTTAAACTCTGTATTAATGCACATGTGGTTAAACTCTGTATTAATGCACATGTGGTTATACTCTGTATTAATGCACATGTGGTTAAACTCTGTTTTAATGCACATGTGGTTAAACTCTGTATTAATGCACATGTGGTTAAACTCTGTATTAATGCACATGTGGTTAAACTCTGTATTATGCACATGTGTTTAAACTCTGTATTAATGCACATGTGGTTAAAATCTGTTTTAATGCACATGTGGTTAAACTCTGTATTAATGCACATGTGGTTAAACTCTGTATTAATGCACATGTGGTTAAACTCTGTTTTAATGCACATGTGGTTAAACTCTGTATTAATGCACATGTGGTTAAACTCTGTTCTAATGCACATGTGGTTAAACTCTGTTTTAATCCACATGTGGTTAAACTCTGTTTTAATGCACATGTGGTTAAACTCTGTATTAATGCACATGTGGTTAAACTCTGTATTAATGCACATGTGGTTATACTCTGTATTAATGCACATGTGGTTAAACTCTGTTTTAATGCACATGTGGTTAAACTCTGTATTAATGCACATGTGGTTAAACTCTGTATTAATGCACATGTGGTTAAACTCTGTATTATGCACATGTGTTTAAACTCTGTATTAATGCACATGTGGTTAAAATCTGTTTTAATGCACATGTGGTTAAACTCTGTATTAATGCACATGTGGTTAAACTCTGTATTAATGCACATGTGGTTAAACTCTGTATTAATGCACATGTGGTTAAACTCTGTATTAATGCACATGTGGTTAAACTCTGTATTATGCACATGTGGTTAAACTCTGTATTAATGCACATGTGGTTAAACTCTGTATTATGCACATGTGGTTAAACTCTGTATTAATGCACATGTGGTTAAACTCTGTATTAATGCACATGTGGTTAAACTCTGTTTTAATGCACATGTGGTTAAACTCTGTATTAATGCACATGTGGTTAAACTCTGTATTAATGCACATGTGGTTATACTCTGTATTAATGCACATGTGGTTAAACTCTGTTTTAATGCACATGTGGTTAAACTCTGTATTAATGCACATGTGGTTAAACTCTGTATTAATGCACATGTGGTTAAACTCTGTATTAATGCACATGTGGTTAAACTCTGTATTAATGCACATGTGGTTAAACTCTGTTTTAATGCACATGTGGTTAAACTCTGTATTAATGCACATGTGGTTAAACTCTGTATTAATGCACATGTGGTTAAACTCTGTATTAATGCACATGTGGTTAAACTCTGTATTATGCACATGTGGTTATACTCTGTATTAATGCACATGTGGTTAAACTCTGTTCTAATGCACATGTGGTTAAACTCTGTTTTAATCCACATGTGGTTAAACTCTGTTTTAATGCACATGTGGTTAAACTCTGTATTAATGCACATGTGGTTAAACTCTGTATTAATGCACATGTGGTTATACTCTGTATTAATGCACATGTGGTTAAACTCTGTTTTAATGCACATGTGGTTAAACTCTGTATTAATGCACATGTGGTTAAACTCTGTATTAATGCACATGTGGTTAAACTCTGTATTATGCACATGTGTTTAAACTCTGTATTAATGCACATGTGGTTAAAATCTGTTTTAATGCACATGTGGTTAAACTCTGTATTAATGCACATGTGGTTAAACTCTGTATTAATGCACATGTGGTTAAACTCTGTTTTAATGCACATGTGGTTAAACTCTGTATTATGCACATGTGGTTAAACTCTGTTTTAATGCACATGTGGTTAAACTCTGTATTAATGCACATGTGGTTAAACTCTGTATTAATGCACATGTGGTTATACTCTGTATTAATGCACATGTGGTTAAACTCTGTTTTAATGCACATGTGGTTAAACTCTGTTTTAATGAACATGTGGTTAAACTCTGTATTATGTACATGTGGTTAAACTCTGTATTAATGCACATGTGGTTAAACTCTGTAATATGCACATGTGGTTAAACTCTGTATTAATGCACATGTGGTTAAACTCTGTTTTAATGCACATGTGGTTAAACTCTGTTTTAATGCACATGTGGTTAAACTCTGTATTAATGCACATGTGGTTAAACTATGTTTTAATGCACATGTGGTTAAACTCTGTATTAATGCACATGTGGTTAAACTCTGTATTATGCACATGTGTTTAAACTCTGTATTATGCACATGTGGTTAAACTCTGTATTATGCACATGTGGTTAAACTCTGTATTAATGCACATGTGGTTAAACTCTGTATTAATGCACATGTGGTTAAACTCTGTTTTAATGCACATGTGGTTAAACTCTGTTTTAATGCACATGTGGTTAAACTCTGTATTAATGCACATGTGGTTAAACTCTGTATTAATGCACATGTGGTTAATCTCTGTTTTAATGCACATGTGGTTAAACTCTGTATTAATGCACATGTGGTTAAAATCTGTTTTAATGCACATGTGGTTAAACTCTGTATTAATGCACATGTGGTTAAACTCTGTATTAATGCACATGTGGTTAAACTATGTATTATGCACATGTGGTTAAACTCTGTTTTAATGCATATGTGGTTATACTCTGTATTATGCACATGTGGTTAAACTATGCATTAATGCACATATGTGCATTAAAACTGTGTATTAATGCACATGTGGTTAAACTCTGTATTAATGCACATGTGGTTAAACTATGTATTATGCACATGTGGTTAAACTCTGTTTTAATGCATATGTGGTTATACTCTGTATTATGCACATGTGGTTAAACTATGCATTAATGCACATATGTGCATTAAAACTGTGTATTAATGCACATGTGGTTAAACTCTGTATTAATGCACTTGTGGTTAAACTCTGTATTATTGCACATGTGGTTAAACTATGTATTAATGCACATGTGGTTAAACTCTGTATTAATGCACATGTGGTTAAACTCTGTATTAATGAACATGTGGTTAAACTCTGTATTATGCACATGTGGTTAAACTCTGTATTAATGCACATGTGGTTAAACTCTGTATTAATGCACATGTGGTTAAACTCTGTATTATGCACATGTGGTTAAACTCTGTATTAATGCACATGTGGTTAAACTCTGTATTATGCACATGTGGTTAAACTCTGTATTAATGCACATGTGGTTAAACTCTGTATTAATGCACATGTGGTTAAACTCTGTATTATGCACATGTGGTTAAACTCTGTATTAATGCACATGTGGTTAAACTCTGTATTAATGCACTTGTGGTTAAACTCTGTATTATTGCACATGTGGTTAAACTATGTATTAATGCACATGTGGTTAAACTCTGTATTAATGCACATGTGGTTAAACTCTGTATTAATGAACATGTGGTTAAACTCTGTATTAATGCACATGTGGTTAAACTCTGTATTAATGCACATGTGGTTAAACTCTGTATTAATGCACATGTGGTTAAACTCTGTATTATGCACATGTGGTTAAACTCTGTATTAATGCACATGTGGTTAAACTCTGTATTATGCACATGTGGTTAAACTCTGTATTAATGCACATGTGGTTAAACTCTGTATTAATGCACATGTGGTTAAACTCTGTTTTAATGCACATGTGGTTAAACTCTGTATTAATGCACATGTGGTTAAACTCTGTATTAATGCACATGTGGTTATACTCTGTATTAATGCACATGTGGTTAAACTCTGTTTTAATGCACATGTGGTTAAACTCTGTATTAATGCACATGTGGTTAAACTCTGTATTAATGCACATGTGGTTAAACTCTGTATTAATGCACATGTGGTTAAACTCTGTATTAATGCACATGTGGTTAAACTCTGTTTTAATGCACATGTGGTTAAACTCTGTATTAATGCACATGTGGTTAAACTCTGTATTAATGCACATGTGGTTAAACTCTGTATTAATGCACATGTGGTTAAACTCTGTATTATGCACATGTGGTTAAACTCTGTTTTAATGCACATGTGGTTAAACTCTGTATTAATGCACATGTGGTTAAACTCTGTATTAATGCACTTGTGGTTAAACTCTGTATTATTGCACATGTGGTTAAACTATGTATTAATGCACATGTGGTTAAACTCTGTATTAATGCACATGTGGTTAAACTCTGTATTAATGAACATGTGGTTAAACTCTGTATTATGCACATGTGGTTAAACTCTGTATTAATGCACATGTGGTTAAACTCTGTATTAATGCACATGTGGTTAAACTCTGTATTATGCACATGTGGTTAAACTCTGTATTAATGCACATGTGGTTAAACTCTGTATTATGCACATGTGGTTAAACTCTGTATTAATGCACATGTGGTTAAACTCTGTATTAATGCACATGTGGTTAAACTCTGTATTATGCACATGTGGTTAAACTCTGTATTAATGCACATGTGGTTAAACTCTGTATTAATGCACTTGTGGTTAAACTCTGTATTATTGCACATGTGGTTAAACTATGTATTAATGCACATGTGGTTAAACTCTGTATTAATGCACATGTGGTTAAACTCTGTATTAATGAACATGTGGTTAAACTCTGTATTAATGCACATGTGGTTAAACTCTGTATTAATGCACATGTGGTTAAACTCTGTATTAATGCACATGTGGTTAAACTCTGTATTATGCACATGTGGTTAAACTCTGTATTAATGCACATGTGGTTAAACTCTGTATTATGCACATGTGGTTAAACTCTGTATTAATGCACATGTGGTTAAACTCTGTATTAATGCACATGTGGTTAAACTCTGTTTTAATGCACATGTGGTTAAACTCTGTATTAATGCACATGTGGTTAAACTCTGTATTAATGCACATGTGGTTATACTCTGTATTAATGCACATGTGGTTAAACTCTGTTTTAATGCACATGTGGTTAAACTCTGTATTAATGCACATGTGGTTAAACTCTGTATTAATGCACATGTGGTTAAACTCTGTATTAATGCACATGTGGTTAAACTCTGTATTAATGCACATGTGGTTAAACTCTGTATTATGCACATGTGGTTATACTCTGTATTAATGCACATGTGGTTAAACTCTGTTCTAATGCACATGTGGTTAAACTCTGTTTTAATCCACATGTGGTTAAACTCTGTTTTAATGCACATGTGGTTAAACTCTGTATTAATTCACATGTGGTTAAACTCTGTATTAATGCACATGTGGTTATACTCTGTATTAATGCACATGTGGTTAAACTCTGTTTTAATGCACATGTGGTTAAACTCTGTATTAATGCACATGTGGTTAAACTCTGTATTAATGCACATGTGGTTAAACTCTGTATTATGCACATGTGTTTAAACTCTGTATTAATGCACATGTGGTTAAAATCTGTTTTAATGCACATGTGGTTAAACTCTGTATTAATGCACATGTGGTTAAACTCTGTATTAATGCACATGTGGTTAAACTCTGTTTTAATGCACATGTGGTTAAACTCTGTATTATGCACATGTGGTTAAACTCTGTTTTAATGCACATGTGGTTAAACTCTGTATTAATGCACATGTGGTTAAACTCTGTATTAATGCACATGTGGTTATACTCTGTATTAATGCACATGTGGTTAAACTCTGTTTTAATGCACATGTGGTTAAACTCTGTTTTAATGAACATGTGGTTAAACTCTGTATTATGTACATGTGGTTAAACTCTGTATTAATGCACATGTGGTTAAACTCTGTAATATGCACATGTGGTTAAACTCTGTATTAATGCACATGTGGTTAAACTCTGTTTTAATGCACATGTGGTTAAACTCTGTTTTAATGCACATGTGGTTAAACTCTGTATTAATGCACATGTGGTTAAACTATGTTTTAATGCACATGTGGTTAAACTCTGTATTAATGCACATGTGGTTAAACTCTGTATTATGCACATGTGTTTAAACTCTGTATTATGCACATGTGGTTAAACTCTGTATTATGCACATGTGGTTAAACTCTGTATTAATGCACATGTGGTTAAACTCTGTATTAATGCACATGTGGTTAAACTCTGTTTTAATGCACATGTGGTTAAACTCTGTTTTAATGCACATGTGGTTAAACTCTGTATTAATGCACATGTGGTTAAACTCTGTATTAATGCACATGTGGTTAATCTCTGTTTTAATGCACATGTGGTTAAACTCTGTATTAATGCACATGTGGTTAAAATCTGTTTTAATGCACATGTGGTTAAACTCTGTATTAATGCACATGTGGTTAAAATCTGTATTAATGCACATGTGGTTAAACTATGTATTATGCACATGTGGTTAAACTCTGTTTTAATGCATATGTGGTTATACTCTGTATTATGCACATGTGGTTAAACTATGCATTAATGCACATATGTGCATTAAAACTGTGTATTAATGCACATGTGGTTAAACTCTGTATTAATGCACATGTGGTTAAACTCTGTATTAATGCACATGTGGTTAAACTCTGTATTATGCACATGTGGTTAAACTCTGTATTAATGCACATGTGGTTAAACTCTGTATTATGCACATGTGGTTAAACTCTGTATTAATGCACATGTGGTTAAACTCTGTATTAATGCACATGTGGTTAAACTCTGTTTTAATTCACATGTGGTTAAACTCTGTATTAATGCACATGTGGTTAAACTCTGTATTAATGCACATGTGGTTATACTCTGTATTAATGCACATGTGGTTAAACTCTGTTTTAATGCACATGTGGTTAAACTCTGTATTAATGCACATGTGGTTAAACTCTGTATTAATGCACATGTGGTTAAACTCTGTATTAATGCACATGTGGTTAAACTCTGTATTAATGCACATGTGGTTAAACTCTGTTTTAATGCACATGTGGTTAAACTCTGTATTAATGCACATGTGGTTAAACTCTGTATTAATGCACATGTGGTTAAACTCTGTATTAATGCACATGTGGTTAAACTCTGTATTATGCACATGTGGTTATACTCTGTATTAATGCACATGTGGTTAAACTCTGTTCTAATGCACATGTGGTTAAACTCTGTTTTAATCCACATGTGGTTAAACTCTGTTTTAATGCACATGTGGTTAAACTCTGTAATATGCACATGTGGTTAAACTCTGTATTTTTGCACATGTGGTTAAACTCTGTATTAATGCACATGTGGTTAAACTATGTTTTAATGCACATGTGGTTAAACTCTGTATTAATGCACATGTGGTTAAACTATGTTTTAATGCACATGTGGTTAAACTCTGTATTAATGCACATGTGGTTAAACTCTGTATTATGCACATGTGTTTAAACTCTGTATTATGCACATGTGGTTAAACTCTGTATTATGCACATGTGGTTAAACTCTGTATTAATGCACATGTGGTTAAACTCTGTATTAATGCACATGTGGTTAAACTCTGTTTTAATGCACATGTGGTTAAACTCTGTTTTAATGCACATGTGGTTAAACTCTGTATTAATGCACATGTGGTTAATCTCTGTTTTAATGCACATGTGGTTAAACTCTGTATTAATGCACATGTGGTTAAAATCTGTTTTAATGCACATGTGGTTAAACTCTGTATTAATGCACATGTGGTTAAAATCTGTATTAATGCACATGTGGTTAAACTCTGTATTATGCACATGTGGTTAAACTCTGTATTATGCACATGTGGTTAAACTCTGTATTATGCACATGTGGTTAAACTCTGTATTAATGCACATGTGGTTAAACTCTGTATTAATGCACATGTGGTTAAACTCTGTTTTAATGCACATGTGGTTAAACTCTGTTTTAATGCACATGTGGTTAAACTCTGTATTAATGCACATGTGGTTAAACTCTGTATTAATGCACATGTGGTTAAACTCTGTATTAATGCACTTGTGGTTAAACTCTGTATTATTGCACATGTGGTTAAACTATGTATTAATGCACATGTGGTTAAACTCTGTATTAATGCACATGTGGTTAAACTCTGTATTAATGAACATGTGGTTAAACTCTGTATTATGCACATGTGGTTAAACTCTGTATTAATGCACATGTGGTTAAACTCTGTAATATGCACATGTGGTTAAGCTCTGTATTAATGCACATGTGGTTAAACTCTGTTTTAATGCACATGTGGTTAAACTCTGTTTTAATGCACATGTGGTTAAACTCTGTATTAATGCACATGTGGTTAAACTCTGTTTTAATGCACATGTGGTTAAACTCTGTATTAATGCACATGTGGTTATACTCTGTATTAATGCACATGTGGTTAAACTCTGTTTTAATGCACATGTGGTTAAACTCTGTTTTAATGCACATGTGGTTAAACTCTGTATTAATGCACATGTGGTTAAACTCTGTATTAATGCACATGTGGTTAATCTCTGCATTATGCACATGTGGTTAAACTCTTTATTATGCACATGTGGTTAAACTCTGTATTATGCACATGTGGTTAAACTCTGTATTATGCACATGTGGTTAAACTCTGTATTAATGCACATGTGGTTAAACTCTGTATTATGCACATGAGGTTAAACTCTGTATTAATGCACATGTGGTTAAACTCTGTTTTAATGCACATGTGGTTAAACTCTGTATTAATGCACATGTGGTTAAACTCTGTATTAATGCACATGTGGTTATACTCTGTATTGATGCACATGTGGTTAAACTCTGTTTTAATGCACATGTGGTTAAACTCTGTATTAATGCACATGTGGTTAAACTCTGTATTAATGCACATGTGGTTAAACTCTGTATTATGACATGTGTTTAAACTCTGTATTAATGCACATGTGGTTAAACTCTGTTTTAATGCACATGTGGTTAAACTCTGTATTAATGCACATGTGGTTAAACTCTGTTTTAATGCACATGTGGTTAAACTCTGTATTAATGCACATGTGGTTAAACTCTGTATTAATGCACATGTGGTTATACTCTGTATTAATGCACATGTGGTTAAACTCTGTATTAATGCACATGTGGTTAAAATCTGTTTTAATGCACATGTGGTTAAACTCTGTTTTAATGCACATGTGGTTAAACTCTGTATTAATGCACATGTGGTTAAACTCTGTATTAATGCACATGTGGTTAATCTCTGTATTATGCACATGTGGTTAAACTCTTTATTATGCACATGTGGTTAAACTCTGTATTATGCACATGTGGTTAAACTCTGTGTTATGCACATGTGGTTAAACTCTGTATTAATGCACATGTGGTTAAACTCTGTTTTAATGCACATGTGGTTAAACTATGCATTAATGCACATATGTGCATTAAAACTGTGTATTAATGCACATGTGGTTAAACTCTGTATTAATGCACATGTGGTTAAACTCTGTATTATTGCACATGTGGTTAAACTATGTATTAATGCACATGTGGTTAAACTCTGTATTATGCACATGTGGTTAAACTCTGTATTAATGCACATGTGGTTAAACTCTGTATTATTGCACATGTGGTTAAACTATGTATTAATGCACATGTGGTTAAACTCTGTATTAATGCACATGTGGTTAAACTTTGTATTAATGAACATGTGGTTAAACTTTGTATTAATGAACATGTGGTTAAACTCTGTATTATGCACATGTGGTTAAACTCTGTATTAATGCACATGTGGTTAAACTCTGTATTATGCACATGTGGTTAAACTATGTATTAATGCACATGTGGTTAAACTCTGTATTATGCACATGTGGTTAAACTATGTATTAATGCACATGTGGTTAAACTCTGTATTATGCACATGTGGTTAAACTATGTATTAATGCACATGTGGTTAAACTCTGTATTATGCACATGTGGTTAAACTATGTATTAATGCACATGTGGTTAAACTCTGTATTATGCACATGTGGTTAAACTATGTATTAATGCACATGTGGTTAAACTCTGTTTTAATGCACATGTGGTTAAACTCTGTATTAATGCACATGTGGTTAAACTCTGTATTAATGCACATGTGGTTATACTCTGTATTGATGCACATGTGGTTAAACTCTGTTTTAATGCACATGTGGTTAAACTCTGTATTAATGCACATGTGGTTAAACTCTGTATTAATGCACATGTGGTTAAACTCTGTATTATGACATGTGTTTAAACTCTGTATTAATGCACATGTGGTTAAACTCTGTTTTAATGCACATGTGGTTAAACTCTGTATTAATGCACATGTGGTTAAACTCTGTTTTAATGCACATGTGGTTAAACTCTGTATTAATGCACATGTGGTTAAACTCTGTATTAATGCACATGTGGTTATACTCTGTATTAATGCACATGTTGTTAAACTCTGTATTAATGCACATGTGGTTAAACTCTGTTTTAATGCACATGTGGTTAAACTCTGTTTTAATGCACATGTGGTTAAACTCTGTATTAATGCACATGTGGTTAAACTCTGTATTAATGCACATGTGGTTAATCTCTGTATTATGCACATGTGGTTAAAATCTTTATTATGCACATGTGGTTAAACTCTGTATTATGCACATGTGGTTAAACTCTGTGTTATGCACATGTGGTTAAACTCTGTATTAATGCACATGTGGTTAAACTCTGTATTAATGCACATGTGGTTAAACTCTGTATTAATGCACATGTGGTTAAACTCTGTATTATGCACATGTGTTTAAACTCTGTATTAATGCACATGTGGTTAAACTCTGTTTTAATGCACATGTGGTTAAACTCTGTATTAATGCACATGTGGTTAAACTCTGTATTAATGCACATGTGGTTATACTCTGTATTAATGCACATGTGGTTAAACTCTGTATTAATGCACATGTGGTTAAACTCTGTTTTAATGCACATGTGGTTAAACTCTGTTTTAATGCACATGTGGTTAAACTCTGTATTATGCACATGTGGTTAACCTCTATATTAATGCACATGTGGTTAAACTATGTATTGTGGTTAAACTCTGTAATATGCACATGTGGTTAAACTCTGTATTAATGCACATGTGGTTAAACTCTGTTTTAATGCACATGTGGTTAAACTCTGTTTTAATGCACATGTGGTTAAACTCTGTATTAATGCACATGTGGTTAAACTCTGTATTATGCACATGTGGTTAACCTCTATATTAATGCACATGTGGTTAAACTCTGTTTTAATGCAGATGTGGTTAAACTCTGTATTAATGCACATGTGGTTAAACTCTGTATTAATGCACATGTGGTTAAACTCTGTATTAATGCACATGTGGTTAAACTCTGTATTATGCACATGTGGTTATACTCTGTTTTAATGCACATGTGGTTAAACTCTGTTTTAATGAACATGTGGTTAAACTCTGTATTATGCACATGTGGTTAAACTCTGTTCTAATGCACATGTGGTTAAACTCTGTTTTAATCCACATGTGGTTAAACTCTGTTTTAATCCACATGTTGTTAAACTCTGTTTTAATGCACATGTGGTTAAACTCTGTATTAATGCACATGTGGTTAAACTCTGTATTAATGCACATGTGGTTATACTCTGTATTAATGCACATGTGGTTAAACTCTGTTTTAATGCACATGTGGTTAAACTCTGTATTAATGCACATGTGGTTAAACTCTGTAATATGCACATGTGGTTAAACTCTGTATTAATGCACATGTGGTTAAACTCTGTTTTAATGCACATGTGGTTAAACTCTGTTTTAATGCACATGTGGTTAAACTCTGTATTAATGCACATGTGGTTAAACTATGTTTTAATGCACATGTGGTTAAACTCTGTATTAATGCACATGTGGTTAAACTCTGTATTATTGCACATGTGGTTAAACTCTGTTTTAATGCACATGTGGTTAAACTCTGTATTAATGCACATGTGGTTAAACTCTGTATTAATGCACTTGTGGTTAAACTCTGTATTATTGCACATGTGGTTAAACTCTGTTTTAATGCACATGTGGTTAAACTCTGTATTAATGCACTTGTGGTTAAACTCTGTATTATTGCACATGTGGTTAAACTCTGTATTAATGCACATGTGGTTAAACTCTGTATTAATGAACATGTGGTTAAACTCTGTATTAATGCACATGTGGTTAAACTCTGTATTAATGCACATGTGGTTAAACTCTGTATTAATGAACATGTGGTTAAACTCTGTATTATGCACATGTGGTTAAACTCTGTATTAATGCACATGTGGTTAAACTCTGTAATATGCACATGTGGTTAAGCTCTGTATTAATGCACATGTGGTTAAACTCTGTTTTAATGCACATGTGGTTAAACTCTGTTTTAATGCACATGTGGTTAAACTGTGTATTAATGCACATGTGGTTAAACTCTGTTTTAATGCACATGTGGTTAAACTCTGTATTAATGCACATGTGGTTAAACTCTGTATTATGCACATGTGGTTAAACTCTGTATTAATGCACATGTGGTTATACTCTGTATTAATGCACATGTGGTTAAACTCTGTTTTAATGCACATGTGGTTAAACTCTGTTTTAATGCACATGTGGTTAAACTCTGTATTAATGCACATGTGGTTAAACTCTGTATTAATGCACATGTGGTTATACTCTGTATTAATGCACATGTGGTTAAACTCTGTTTTAATGCACATGTGGTTAAACTCTGTTTTAATGCACATGTGGTTAAACTCTGTATTAATGCACATGTGGTTAAACTCTGTATTAATGCACATGTGGTTATACTCTGTATTAATGCACATGTGGTTAAACTCTGTTTTAATGCACATGTGGTTAAACTCTGTTTTAATGCACATGTGGTTAAACTCTGTATTAATGCACATGTGGTTAAACTCTGTATTAATGCACATGTGGTTAATCTCTGCATTATGCACATGTGGTTAAACTCTTTATTATGCACATGTGGTTAAACTCTGTATTATGCACATGTGGTTAAACTCTGTATTATGCACATGTGGTTAAACTCTTTATTAATGCACATGTGGTTAAACTCTGTATTATGCACATGAGGTTAAACTCTGTATTAATGCACATGTGGTTAAACTCTGTATTAATGCACATGTGGTTATACTCTGTATTGATGCACATGTGGTTAAACTCTGTTTTAATGCACATGTGGTTAAACTCTGTATTAATGCACATGTGGTTAAACTCTGTTTTAATGCACATGTGGTTAAACTCTGTATTAATGCACATGTGGTTATACTCTGTATTAATGCACATGTGGTTAAACTCTGTTTTAATGCACATGTGGTTAAACTCTGTTTTAATGCACATGTGGTTAAACTCTGTATTAATGCACATGTGGTTAAACTCTGTATTAATGCACATGTGGTTAATCTCTGCATTATGCACATGTGGTTAAACTCTTTATTATGCACATGTGGTTAAACTCTGTATTATGCACATGTGGTTAAACTCTGTATTATGCACATGTGGTTAAACTCTTTATTAATGCACATGTGGTTAAACTCTGTATTATGCACATGAGGTTAAACTCTGTATTAATGCACATGTGGTTAAACTCTGTTTTAATGCACATGTGGTTAAACTCTGTATTAATGCACATGTGGTTAAACTCTGTTTTAATGCACATGTGGTTAAACTCTGTATTAATGCACATGTGGTTAAACTCTGTATTAATGCACATGTGGTTATACTCTGTATTGATGCACATGTGGTTAAACTCTGTTTTAATGCACATGTGGTTAAACTCTGTATTAATGCACATGTGGTTAAACTCTGTATTAATGCACATGTGGTTAAACTCTGTTTTAATGCACATGTGTTTAAACTCTGTATTAATGCACATGTGGTTAAACTCTGTATTAATGCACATGTGGTTATACTCTGTATTGATGCACATGTGGTTAAACTCTGTTTTAATGCACATGTGGTTAAACTCTGTATTAATGCACATGTGGTTAAACTCTGTATTAATGCACATGTGGTTAAACTCTGTATTATGACATGTGTTTAAACTCTGTATTAATGCACATGTGGTTAAACTCTGTTTTAATGCACATGTGGTTAAACTCTGTATTAATGCACATGTGGTTAAACTCTGTTTTAATGCACATGTGGTTAAACTCTGTATTAATGCACATGTGGTTAAACTCTGTATTAATGCACATGTGGTTATACTCTGTATTAATGCACATGTTGTTAAACTCTGTATTAATGCACATGTGGTTAAACTCTGTTTTAATGCACATGTG